>OW388305.1:53062624-53662624 GCA_936450465.1 Gibbula magus
GGTAGAGTTATCTTATTCTCACCTGGCTGGTAACATCAAGGTGTGTTAAGTCGGGGGAGGAATACCTGTATACCTTTATCAGCTTCGTTCAAAAAAGTTTGTATTTGAAAATTATTGAGTAGTGTACGGACGGTTATTCTGATAAGGATCTTCATTGGACTACCTGACAGTTGAAGGTTGTTTTACCTGAGAGGGATTAACGAGAGAATCTACACAGGTAATTGATTATTTTACCTGTATCTCTTTGATGGCAGTGTTAATTGGATGATTAATTAGGAATGTGTTACCGTAACAACAGATTGTTTCTTTATCTGTTTATCAATATTAGGTGTTGTTTATGTTATTATATTTCGTTGGATTACTGTAAGCTTTATTGATATAACAACTTTCAATTTACAATTACATAAATCTTGTCAGCAAAATATTTTTCATTTAGCATCCAAAGATATTACAATATTTCAAGTCATTACTTAAAATCCCAAATATGAGTTTTATAAAAATCAACCTTGTTTCCAAGTTTTTTTTCCATCCCTGAATGATGTCTTACAGTTGAACATAAAATCATTTCATGTGTTGTCTGTAAAATAATGTCATTTCATGTGCTGTCTACACTGTAATGTCATTTCATGTGCTGTCTACACCGTAATGTTATTTCATGTGCTGTCTACACTGTAATGTTATTTCATGTGCTGTCTACACCGTAATGTTATTTCATGTGCAGTCTACACCGTAATGTTATTTCATGTGCTGTCTACACCGTAATGTTATTTCATGTGCGGTCTACACCGTAATGTTATTTCATGTGCTGTCTACACTGTAATGTTATTTCATGTGCTGTCTACAACGTAATGTTATTTCATGTGCTGTCTACACTGTAATGTCATTTCATGTGCTGTCTATGCCGTAATGTCATTTCATGTGCTGTCTGCACTGTAATGTCATTTCATGTGCTGTCTATGCCGTAATGTCATTTCATGTGCTGTCTGCACCATAATGTCATTTCATGTGCTGTCTGCACCATAATGTTATTTCATGTGCTCTCTGCACCGTAATGTTATTTCATGTGCTGTCTACACTGTTATGATATTTCATGTGCTCTCTGCACCGTAATTTCATTTCATGTGCTCTCTGCACCGTAATGTCATTTCATGTGCTGTCTGCACCAATTATACCTTATTCAAGAGTTGAACTTAACAATCTCAATTGTCAGTAAGTCATGTTCTTACAGCCGTTTTTCCACCAAATCATAGAGCCAAGACTGGAGGTCCTACCATAATGGTAATAAATTGTTTTAGAAAAAAGGCTTTTTGGCGAATCTTTTTACAAATCTTTTTACAAAAGGTAAACATTTTAATTCTGGGTAGCCGGACCTCAAGATTTATTTACCCCTGACTATGGTTGAAGATAGCTGGCATGTTAGCATGTTTTATTTGAGGATTTAAACAAAATTTGTATCTCTTATTTGACAAATTACCAATCAGCAAAATCTTAACATCGTTAATTATACGTTACAGTTGTACAAAGCATGTCAACTCCATTGATATCTAAGTATTGATAAATATTGAATTATTTCATATTTGATAAATTACCAATCAGCAAAATCTTAACATCGCTATTTCTACGTTACAGTTGTACATAGCATGTTAGCATGTCTCATCTGATGATTGACACTGAGAACACCCTGTCAGTGACATCGTTATGATGTCTTGACATGAAATGGGCGTTGTCAGACTCACAAAGCTGTTATCTTTTATCGTGCCTGAGGGATGTTTTTTAGGTCACACAATTCTGTCTTGTTATCATGCACAGCTGATTTCTCGAGGTCATCCATTTCATATCTAACAGGCTTAGCAACAGCTGCTTTCAGGTTCGTGTTTTAGAAAGATTTTATAGATGATGAAATTGTTCATGTGTCACCTGATTTCTGTGTTGTTAGGTTGTTCGTTGATGGATTTTCTTCCAAAGTTGCTCCCTGAATCTTTAACCACTCTTACTAACCGTCACAAATTATTCTGAGATTCCTATATAGCCAGTTGGGTCCTATAGGTAGAGCGTCCGCTCGTCACCCGGTAGGTCGCGGTTCGATTCCCGGCCTCGTCATACCAAAAGACTTTAAAAGATAGGAGTTGTTGCTTCCTTGCTTGGCACTCAGTATTATAAGGATAGAACCATGCTTGAACTGGCGCTGCACAGTGGCTGCCGGGTGCCACTGACACAAATCGAATTTCTGAATTCATTGTAATGAGGACAGTAAAGTGTTATTATTATTATTATAACTCTCAGAGTTTTGCCATAGAGCAAGATACTGTGTGATTCAGTTGTTATTCCTGTGGATTGGCCTTTCAGAATTGTTCGACAGCAATCATGACAGCATCTTAAGTGTAAAAATTCATGACTTTTCTTAAAAAGATTATTCCATCTTGACAATTACCTTTTTCAAATAATAATAAGAATTGATAATAAGTTTACAAACATTTTGACTTTGGGTTTCTTGTACTTCACTCTATAACATTTTAGCCATCCTTGTCACTTTCTGATATTTTTGCAAATTTTAATTATGGGGTTGATCTGACATGCCACATGAAAATATGTTTTATGGAAATATAGTGCAGAGAAGTGTTATGTTAGAAAAGTTTTGTTTCTTAAAGTTGTCTTTCATAAAACTAACTCTGATCACTTCTTTCAACACAAGAAATATTAAAGTGATCAGAGTTAGTTTTCAAGCTTTCAATATCTAACCAAAAATTATGTCAATTATTCCACAATATTTCAAGTTTTAGTTTATGAATAGTTTAGATTTGTGTTGTCTGTTGTTTCTCATTTTCAAGGTCAGGGCGAGACTTTAACCAGTTTTGAAAATGTTGTTAGCACCATATCTAATGAACCGCTCAACCTAGAATCTTCAAACTTCGTACTGGTATTCATCTGGGGAATACACAGACCTGAAAAGTTTTCGGTGACCTTGACCTCATTTTCAAGGTCACGGCGAGACTTTGACCAGTTTTGAAAACAACAGATTTTACAGGTTTGTGGTAAAGTTGAATCTTAACTTTTAAAATTGTACTGATCCCATGGCCCAGACCCTGAGTTTACACTGTGGGCCATCTCAGTATTTAGTACATTCTCATGAGAATAATAACAATTGAATGAAATATTCTTGATTGCCGCGGGGGACATGGTCACGTTTGTGACAATTACTTGTATTTAGTTTCTTCCTGACTCTCTTACATACCAGGAAGTCACTCTCCATGAACTTCTTCCTCTAGTTAGTGTGATTCCTCCGATCGGCGGTCACTGCCGGTCAATACCAATTTACTGCACCAGATTAATTCACTATCTAGCCGCCTTGCAGGTAAATTATTCATCGAGGCGTAGCTTGATAAGAATAGAACCCTACATGTCATGCAAACTGGAGATATACACACACCTTGCTTTTTGACCTCGTTCTCTAGAACGGATCATGAAGAGAAGAGGAATAATTAGAGAACATCTGTTTTTCCTTGATTAAGTGAGGTGAAAAATTATTATTTCTTCATCAGACTATTATTTCAAATCTTTTACGTTTGAGTAGTGATAAATTGTTATTATTATTCTACTTATTGAAAATTACATGTTAGCATTTGAAACTGACAGTCGTGAACCTGGTAAATTTTGGCCAAGACTGGTAACTGTTTTAGGTTTTTCTGTAATTTTACCATTAAAGAGCCATCACGGATGTTGATGAAAATATCAATTTTTTTCCAAAAATCTATCTCCGTGAAATAAATACACTTAATTTTTCCCTAATTTTTCCAACTTAAAATAAGCCGAGAAATTGCATTAATTAGTAAAGGTGTTTTCCAGTCTAAATATAGATCCAATCTATTATTTTCAAGCGCAAAGCATTATGGTCTAGCTCACACACAGTAAACAAAGACACGAAAGAATAACTAAAAATATGAGCAATGAAAGTAATCGAAATATATATTTTTCGACGGTTATTTATTTACCGTTTCATTTAATTATGTATTTACTACAGATATTTGAATAATTGTTTTACCAAACTAGGTATTTTTCTTAAATTTTATAATTGATGAGAGTAAAAAATATGTCATAATTTGCTGGTCTTATCTCAATAAAAAGAACATTAAATAGGAAATAATTGGTATATTCTCAGGACATTTAGAAACATAGTTTGTAAAGCAATCGTCACATTCAGTAATGTGTGACAATGGTACTTTGCAAGAGAGACACGTGCAGCACGTGCAGCAAATGGGTTGTTATGGCGACTTGCGCTAGAGACGAGCCTTCACGCTTCGGGAGCGCTTGCTGTTTGTGTAGTACGTATTACGCAAAAAAGGGGACTCTGTTCATATACGTCAGATACCCGTAGCGCGCGCTAGTCGAAGTGATACTTCTCTCTGAAACCAAATTGCAATACATTGTCGTGAAATGAAAATTATTTAACATATGCCATGTTGTAGATAAAAGATTTCTCTGGCGAATGACGTTATAAGTATATTTTCCAAAAATTTGAAACACCAACATCCGTGATGGCTCTTTAAAGGGACACTGCGTCGAGGATAAAGATGAGTCTAATCTTTATCTCACTAAGCTGATAGTGTCTTCACTTCACTCAGGGTACATGCAGTAGTTTTTATTACCAATTACGTCAATTGTCTGAAATTGGGTGTCTGTAACTTGTTAGCAGACATGTTAATCAGCATAGGTAGATTCACATGATCTGATTGTTATTCTCAACACAGTGTCCCTTTAAGTTTGACGAAATAACACTTTTCAGCTTGCTACTTTTCCAGCTTATTGCATTCACTGCTGCTGTGGACTGAAAGTGGAGAGATTCCCCAGATAAATTTGATATTTAACAGAAATTAAATCAATTATCACAAGTGTAGAGATAATACTAGAGATCTTTTAGATTTAACTTGAAATACAAGTTTGAAAATTAAAAAATATTAAGTTTTCCGGATCAAAAGCTCAGTTGATATCAACAGCAATGTTTGCCATTGATGATAAAAGAGAATTGGTATACATCACTGTTATGTCAATCTGATAATGACATGTCGTCAGTCTCGAGTCTTTGAATTGCTCTTGTCCCTGCAACACACCATACCAAAGTAAATTTTTAAAATGTATTCATAATGGGGCGGGATAGCGCAGTGGTTAGCGCGTTCGGCTTCAGATCAAGGGGTCCGGGGTTCGAATCCCGCCAGGGGCACGGCAACTTTGTCTGCAGTAGAGAACTGTTCTACACGCAGTAAGGTTTGGGTGCAATGCTACACTGAATTTCAGCATAGTACCACCCATGGTTCGCTAGTTCCAGCCGCTGCTCACAGGTTTTCACCGCAGTGCATAGCCACATGGCGTTGCGGGCTTACTCCCTGCAATAATACTAGCAGCCGCGATATAAATGAAATACTCTTGAAAGCGGCGTAAAACCCCAACTCACTCACTTACTCATAATTCATAATGATAGCAACGTACAATAGCAAATTGATAAACATGTTGTCATAATAATTCATAATGAAAGCAACGCACAATAGCAAATTGATAAAAATGTGTTGTCATAATAATTCATAATGAAAGCAACGCACAATAGCAAATTGATAAACATGTTGTCCTAATAATTCATAAAAAATGCAACACCAAAATAGATAAATGTATTGTCAGGTGAACATGTTTTTATTTACTTGTTTTATTGAATCTCTTCACATGATGAACAGAACAGAATTTACAACATTTCTAAATTTATCCATGAACTTAAGTCATTTTGCCTAAATTAAATCTGTAAAACTAATAATTAATTTTGTCCTGCCTCATAATGATTCATAACGACAGCACTCATTTATCATTAAACACACCATAACAGTATGTGTAAAGTGACTTTAAATAGGGAATACCTGTATATGTACATAGTTTCCCATTGGCTGCATGTAGAAGTCTCTAGCCCCAGACACTCCTCTGTGTACCTAGTACCTGCTCTGTGCTAAACTGGATTTCAAACACAATAATAATAATAGTGCACATTTATAAAGCGCACATATCCACGCTCGAAAGCATGCTCAAGGCGCTAATATCACTTGACTGTCACTCGATCTGCAGTTGAACTGCTAATATTTTCAGTTTTAGGGTTTTCAACTTTTAGGAATTTTTTGGCTGTTGCAATGGAAATGCTTCTTGGTATATTCTTCCCAGAACAGAGCTAAAAAATGTAAGGCAAAGTGAACTGATTTTCGAGCACAATAGTGTAGTGGTTAGCAAGCCTGCCTCTTCTCATGCCAAAGACCTGGGTTTGAATCCCAAGACACCAAACATGTGAGACCTGGGTGCATGCTGTGTCCAGTACCAGAGCAAATCACTTATCCATGTTGCACTCAGTCCACCCAGCTGTTTAAATGGGTACCTGTCTGCTCGTAATTGTTGAGCTCAATCTTGAATGAAATTTAATTCTATATATGTTTTTGATATGTTTTATCGAGCATGAAAATGACATCTTTCAACTTCTAATGTGAAAAAGGCATGCAATTATTTCACTCTTTAAATGTAAACCCACTATCACTCAATCAAGGGCGGGATAGCACAATGGTTATAGTGCGTTCGGCTTTGGATCAAGAGGTCCAGGGTTTGAATCCTGCCAGGGGCATGGCAACTTTGTCTGCTGTAGAGTACTGTTCTACACGCAGTAAGGTTTGGGTGCAATGCTACACTGAATTTCAGCGTAGTACCACCCATGGTTCGCTAGTTCCAGCCGCTGCTCGCAGGTTTCACCGCAGTGCATAGCCACATGGCGTTGCAGGCTTTCTCCCTGCCATAATACTAGCAGCTGCGATATAAGTGAAATACTCTTGAAAGCGGCATAAACTCCAACTCATCTCACCTCAATCAAACTGTTAACCCCCTGACTACCATAGGCAGAGATGTGGCACACAGTAGATCAACCTAGCATTGAGGGGTTAAAAAGCCCCTCTGAGTTTGAATAAAAATGATAGGCCATTCAGAAAAGTCGTTTTGAATTGGGTCACCCACTCATTTTCTCCATGGGTGTTGTCAGCATATCAAATGATGCATTTATATAGGTTGTCCTTAACAACTACCTTAGCGTGCAGTGATTGTATTATCATTCATGTGTTTGTTGTCAGTGTTCTTCAGAAGACATGCATCCGGCTGGAACAGACTCCAAACATGTGTCTGTGTTTACCTATTGTATCTGAGGGAATAGACTACACAATGTATCATTATAAAAGGTCCATTATGACATTGTGAATAGTCCAGGTTGACATTGTATGCAGTAAATACAGAACATTGTGTTCACTATTGAATGTCAATATGACCGTAACATTTAAAGGGGCAGTAGCACGTATTTTGGAAAATTTATTTTTTCAAATTTCCTATTTATAATGATAGTTTGTGCTAATTAAATTTACTTAAGAGGGTAAAACATTTTATTACACAAACCAATTATCAATAATAGTAATAACGATGTTGCGTATAGCAAAACTTTCATGGCGGCCATTTTATTGTGAACACATTTTATTATTTCGAATGACAAAAACGATTCCCATGGCTTTACTGAGTCATGTACACCCATTTTTAGCTTGATTTTCCGAAGAGAGAAGGGTGTTTTACGATTGATGAATTTATTTTTCAAATACATTTCATTGACTTATTTCAGCGAAAAAAATGTGCTACTGCCCCTTTAAGATATTGAACCTTCTGAATGGCCAAGTTACAGGAATCACAACTCTTTTAACAAATGTATAATCTGGAATTAACCTCCAGCTAAAGATAGGATATCCCGAATTAAATTAAATTATTTTTATTTCAAGTCAAATTATGAACACATGTGAAGAAGTCTGAAACTTTTTTTTTTTATTTGCAGAATTGATAACATAAAGCTTAAAAACCTATAAATGCTTATTTCATCTGAGCATTCTTGTCTAGTCCCATATTTTTGTGATTTTATGTTTTAAAGATAATGTTTTGATTCTGAAACATATCTCAAATAGGTTAACTGAAAATAAGTTGACTATTGCATTGTAAATATTTATTCATTTCGAAACGTCAAATCAGTATGCATTCTGTTGTCAGGTAATTCATTTGTTATGTTTCTCTGTTCATTGCAAAATTTTTAGATATTCATGTGAAGTTGTACATTTCCTTAGAGGTTTCCTTGCATTTAGTGCCTATTTCATTATATGACATTTTTTTCTGTATCCAGCTTGTTCATTCAAATAACAGTAATGGATTGTTTGGTGATCCAGATTTCATTTTGTGAAATAAAAATATTTTAAACCATATTGAAGGAAGCATGTCATGTTGATTTTTAACATTTAAGCTTTTATACTCTTATAGTTGAACCTAAATGTATATGATAGATTATCATGTTGCAATTGATAATTCATGTTAAGAATTCAAGGTGGCCATTTGAATCTGTATCATGAGTCTCTTTAATGATTTAGTATTTTGGTAAGAATTACATAAAATATATAAATATACTATTACTTGCACAAAAATGCTTATGGTAGGCTGTTTGTGTGCAGAAATTCTGTGATTTGTAGAAAACATATAAAAATTTACATACTTCAATTATCATAATTTGAATATCCTGGATTAAGTGCAGTAGAAATGTTGTTGTAAACTCCTTTTCTGTAACATTTATTTTCAAAGGACAACATTTCCTTAAATATACTTAAACTGACATTTTCTGCAATTGGTATAAAATAAGAGGGTGACAGTAGGCAGCCTTGCCTTACCCCAAGGCATGCTTCATGGAACATCAGAGTCTTTATGATAATTAAGCAATTGTAAGGAGATTTTGTGTCATTTTAATTGCTCTGTACAGAGTGAAAGATGTTGCCTTATTATGTAATTTTCATCCAGTTAGATGTGAAGTGTGACTTAATATCATTCATGTTGAAGTACTGAATGCATAGTTTTACTTTTGAAGTATGATTATCATATAAATTCCCTGGTTAGTTAGCTTTAAAGAGATGGTTCTATTAGGATTTTTGTGGGAACGAAATTTGAATGGACATTCGTGTTTACACACATATGCTATGATTATATGATAATAACACAATTCAGTTAAAACATATAACTAGTTGCAAAATTTTGTTTATTGATATAATGTGTGTCTCATTTCATGTTATGCAAAATAAACAACATGACTGATACTGTCGATAGATCTTTCCCTTTAAGAGAGTGCTAATCAAGTTTGACAACCCTCGGAGGCATTTACAAGTGGAATACATAAGAAAACAAGATTTTGAGGACAACAACTTCTTCCTTGTAAACATAAATCTTGTTTTTCTCACTAAAGCAGGTCTGTATCAGGTGCCATGTTGCTATACTGTACAACATTCCCTCTCTTTAACACATAGCACATGGCTTCAACTTTACAGTAGTTGAGAGGGGGTGACATAGAGAATCTCACCCAAGTGTCTTCTGATATCAAATATATCAACACGAGTTGATAAAAGTTACAAATATCCGAGGCTTGCCGAGGATATTTTTACTTTTATCAACGAGTGTTGATATATTTGATATCAGAAGACACGAGGGTGAGATTCTATTTATCATCCAAAATCATTCTTTTTACGTTTAAGTGAAAATAGTGTACATCTCTGAGCACATCTCTGCCATTTTACTTCCAGTGTGGTGAGGTCATAGCATTGTGACGTCATCATGTTTATGACGTCATAGCATTGTGACGTCATTACTCGATGATGTAAAAGCATTGTGATGTCATGAAGCTGACAGCGACAGGGCATTGTGCAAAAGCTACTGCCAAAAAGATATCTCCTAGGAGATATCACTTGATCTCACACAAGCGATATCTCCTGTGGAACACAGTTTTGGGTGATAAAATTATGTTGATTACGGTTGGATTAATTTTGAAATTAATGGATAAACTCTTTGTTCAATATGTTCATTGCAAATAAGTTCAGATTGCTTTTGAAGGCTGGTTTGGTAGTTTTGGATATCTAAATGCCAACAAGGATTAGAGTTTTGTTTAAATAACAAGTTAGTTTCTGCTTGAGGTGATCCTGATGATAAATGAGAACTAACAAACCATGAAACGACACGGTAATTACCTGTTTTAGTTACAGATGAAGAGTCTTGATGGTTTTATGTGACATTTATTGCTCTTTGATCAAGTAGATAGGAAGCGGGTAAAAGTAGAATTGGCTTCAAAGCATTTACAGTTCTGAAAGTCAAAATGCTTTACCAAATATTGTTTTTGATCATTTTATGATAAAGGAAAAAATTATAACATTGATCATAGGGGTAACTATTGACCCAAAGAGACTATTGCGATAGCTATAGACTATTGTAACTCACTATTGCAATAACTATTGCGATAGGTTTTTTTTAACAAATATGCAATAATCTGCTAGATGTTTTATTGGTTTTAGTAGAAATGTTTAATTGATGTAAGGACTATGGAACCAAAATCAGTAAAGAAATCATAAATGAAAAGACTTTGTCATTTTGCTATTTCCTATCTCTAGTTATTCACTTTTGAGATTCTAAAATGAAAAAATTTAATTAAATGCAGTGAGGCTTGTGTAAATCATTCATCATTAAGGGAAATTTAATAGTTTCGATAGTATCGATAGTTAACCTTACTATTGCGATAGCGATAGTGTTTTTGTACATACTATCGATATAGTACTATTGCCAAGCCAACTATTGCGATGCATCGATAGTTTGATGTATTGTTACACCCCTAATTGATCATGAACTTGAACTCTGTTCTGTTTTGTTTGAGTAACATATACATGGACTAATTTGAATTTAACAATCAAGGATTTTTAAGCTGAAAGCTTTTGAAGTGTTCTCTCTTTCAGTAAACGTGTTTAGTTTCTAAACACATACAGGCAGAGACTAGAGAAAGAGTCATACTGTTCAGAAAGAGTTTTATAATGTTTTCCATGATGAAATATGGTATTCATCAGTTGAAATACAATCCATATTTTCACTTAGTGAAATAATGTTGTCTACTTAGTTTCTATCATATGGCATCATGTAACAATACGATGATGTCACAAGATGACCGTCATAAGTGAGATGTTCACCATTTATAATATGACAATCATTTACAAACCTTTGCATTGTTTTTAGAAATATGATAAATAGAAATTTGAAATTTCTTGTCAAATACCATGTATATCTCATGAAGTAAAAATCACATAATATAATTTCTATTTCCTCGGCAAGATATACATGGTATTTGAAACGAAATTCCAAATATCCTTTATTTATCCTTGACTCGGTGGTATTCACCTTGACTCCGATCCAGTGCTAATTACGCCCCACTAATTACAGTTGGAGAATAAAGGAGTAAGTACGTCTACCTTCAACTCACCTGTAATCACCTCAGGTAGTTAAACCATTAATGGATCTGATTACCTGTCTAGATAGGATTTGTTTAGAGAAATAGGCTATAGTTAGCCACCAAACTCATTAATGGTGTAATTATTTCTGTATTTTGAATGCATTTTTATGTTGTTTTCAAGTTTTATTGGGTGCAAGCCAGCTTGCAAATATTATTGAAATATTTGTTTACAGAGTTTTTATGAAGTAATTTTAGTTGAGCGAATGTTGGAATGTTCTTTTATGGTAATGTTCATGTAGCATGAAAATCTGGGATATTGAAAATGAGTTGTCAATTATATGTTACATAGTTTAGATTAATTAGAGAAGTGGAATCAGAAAAATTGTTCGGCTTCGGATCAAGAGGTCCGGGGTTCGATTCCCGCCAGTGGCACGGCAACTTTGTCTGCAGTAGAGAACTGTTCTACAGGCAGTAAGGTTTGGGTGCAATGCTAAACTGAATTTCAGCGTAGTACCACCCATGGTTCGCTAGTTCCAGCCGATGCTCGCAGGTTTCACCGCAGTGCATAGCCATATGGCGTTGCGAGCTTTCTCCCTGTCGCAATACTAGCAGTCGCGATATAAGTGAAATACTCTTGAAAGCAGCGTTAAATCTCACCTCACCTCACCTCACCTCACCTCACCTCACCTCACCTCACCTCACCTCACCTCACCTCACCTCACCTCACCTCACCTCATCTCAACTCACCTCACCTCACCTCACTTCACCTCAGAAAGATGGAGTAGTAATCATTGTGTATGCTCAAGACGAAGATGTTGTACAGAAAATCTTGTTCTTCTCAACTAAAGAGACATTTTTTGTGGGAACAAAATCGGAGAGGATATTCCTGTATTATTTCCTGTTATTAACATGATAACACACAGTCCAATTGAAAGATGTTACTGAAGATAATATTTTGATGACTATATTGAAAATTTCATGGCACATATTCGTTGAAAAATTAAAAACAATAAGAAGAACCATGTGATAATGCCTACAGAAAAGTGACTTAAACATATAATTTTGATTATGACAAAATTCTTCCACTTACTGATTTTCTAGATTTGTTTTGAGATATTTACTCTAAATATTGCTCGTAAGAATGACTTTGACTTGGTTTTTAATCACACATTTAAAGAATAAATGCACAAATCAGGAGTTTCAAGTCAAATTTCATCTACAACAATTCTTTAAAGCTTTAAGAGTTAACCACCATGTCTGTTGTTGTTCTAATATGTCTAATTTAAATGCATGAGAGTTTGGTCATAGAAACATAACTATTTCTGCCATTCACCCACATAACTGCACTTGTAGTCATATATAATTTAAGGGCGTCAACAAGTTTGCTTTAAAGTTTCCAACAGTGGGTGGTTCTTAAATAGGAAATGTTTGATAAATGTTCAAAAAAAATTTTTCCCACTCCTACATATTGTGAAATTTAGCTTAACTCAAAACACTCCCACCTCGGTGTTTTAGATGGTGTATAGATCAGTAAGTATGATAACCAATGATAGGGCTAACACGTGTTGCAGTGATGTCAGTCTCCCAATGAACATATGCTGTACACTCCACCTGGTGGACAAATCAATCAACGTCTCTTATAAGTTAGTGTCGAACCTGGCTGTAGGAGCAAGATTTACAACTCGCTGACTAACATTCATAATGTAGATCAATGAATCTATATTGTTAACCCTTACGTTGCGTATATATATTTTACCATTTTTAGCCCCTGTGGCGGAATTTACAGGCTCGCAGCTCGCAGCAGTAGTTTGGGCTTTGGCACTAACTAGCTCTGCTGGCGGAATTTCCAGGCGGCGATTCCGGTATCGTTTTTACAAAATATACCGCATCTACATGGCGAATAAGGACTATATACGGGCGTTCAATACAAATTCAAGTAGCGAAACCCGTACACAAATGGCTAATTCACATTCGAAACTTTGAATGAATTTTCTATGTTTTTTCGTTTTTATTCTATTACTTTCGAAAGATTGTCTTTTATTCGAGCCTCGTAACATCATAAATACGAAACGAAAAAAATTCCATTTATATACGGAATTGAAGACAAGATGTCTAGCTTCACAATGATATAAAAATTATTAGAATGCGACCTTTGGTTATAATTCTATAGCTATGTAAAGTTTGTCTTTATTCCCACCTATAAAATCGTCAATACTTACAACATTATGCGGCATTGCAAACGGTCGTTCATCGCACTTTTCCAAGAAATCATAATCTCGAACCAGTTGACAAATAAGCACATGTCAACCCAAATATGGTTATGTTGTTTGACTTTTCAAATAAACGCTAACCTCGAACCATAACTGATGAAAATATGTTGATTAGTTTGTGTGCCGTTTGGTTTCACATGCCTCTCAGAAAGGTAAAATTGTATCTTTATTTCTGTGAATAAATCTGCGCATTTTATATAGAATAAAAGATTATTCTTTTCGGTTTATTGTGATATAAAAATTATGAAAATGCATTCAGTATTTTAGCCGTGATAAATGTTTTAGAAGTTGTGAAAATCGCCGATTGTTTCAAGATTTATGAAGTGTAAACATGACCTTTTTCACGGCGCTTGCTGTGTCTTTATTATTTTTTTGAGATTTTCTAATTTTATATGGGAATGTAGTCCATTGTTTCCCCTTTATTTTGCCGTATTTTTTTTTTAAAACAAACAATTCGCTCACATGATATGAAGTGCGGGAGTAAGGTGAGTTAGCGATTTTTTTCCCCGTCTCGCGAGATGCGAGGCAGATAGCAGTCTCGGGCGAGGCAAACCCGAGGCAATACAAACACGTGGGTGAAAATAGCCTCAAGCGAATTAATGCTTCGGGGGCTAAGCCCGACATAATTGGCCTTTTGTAAAGCTAATTATCGATGCGTTACGGGTCAACAATGCACACGCAAATTGGTGTGAATTTTGCTTGATATTCCGACCACACACTGAACAAAGCTTTATTCTCATGTCGGGTCGCGATGCGGAAATACAGCCATTCTCATGGGTCGGGTCGCGGACACAATCGACTCGTGACCCGGTATGGGTGATAGAGTATACTTAGACAGCAGAGAATTATTCTAAGTCTCGTATCCGGGATCCGTATACAGACACCTAGGAATCGCTTATAGCCCGCCCGGATAATTCCGTCGCCCGCATGTTAAGGGTTAATCTGTGGCCGGCTTTTTCATTTCGCCATCTTGAAATTTTTAAGTGTTGTAAGTAAAAATGATAAAAATGAAATGTACAAAGTACAAAATAGAATCTAAATAAAATAACATATCACTTATTGTAAATTTCATGCACATCTGTTAATCATTTGACTTTCAAATTGGTAATGAAAATATGTTTAATAAAGTGAAAAAAGTAAATTGAACACAATGTTTTGAAGGAATTGTCTTTAATTAAGGAACACACTTTTTTTATATGAGCAGATAATTTCAAATTTTAGATTGTTTAAGTTCAAATGAAAAGGTAAAAAGAAATTGTTCTTATTAAGAAAATACTTAAAATAAATAAATGGAAACACCTTTTTTAGAAAACACTTTATCTGATTCACTGAGCAAAATATTTCTTGAATATATATATTGATGAGAGAGTACAGTCACACCTTTATAATGTCTCCAATATTGATGACAGCTCAAAATATGTTAGTTAGGCGTATATATCGACTTAAACATATCCAAGTTTATTAACCTAAAGTTTTTCTCAATGTTTCTTGTATTGCAAATGATAGAAATCACTGTCCCAATTTTACTCTCATTATAGCTATGTAAAGCAAACATTAAAAACAATGACTGACTGTCAAACATGCAGCATGTCAAAATGATCACATTTTTTTAAGTAACACAGAAAGTAGTCCTAATTAATGCACTCCATGGATTTTATTTTATTTCGCATCAGAGTATTTCTGAAGTTCTTTACAGTATTACATTCAAAGGTCTACAGTAGCTATAAATGAAGACTAACATTATTTTCATATCTGAAGCTGTCAGTATGAAACTATGACACTTATGAGTTATGTATGTGTACCTATATAAACCAAGTAACAATGACTTGTAAATGTCACTGTTTTATGAAGTATTTATCATTAATAAGGTGATACATTTCAGTGGAATTCGGGACGAAGCGTCACGCAATAAAGATGTATTGTTCCAGTAGGACGTATGAGTCATAGATTTTAGAGAAAATGATTCTTTGTTTCATTCAAACTCTTGATGTAGGTTGTTATGCTGGAAGTAGAGCTTTATTCACGTCTAGATGATGTAGGTGAATATTTGGGCTCTTTACACTTTAGTCAAGAGCTCGGAAACTTCATCTACAGTGTCGAACTTTTCTATATGAAATTTGCTCTGGTTCAGTACCTTATAATAATCTACCAGCCGAAGCTCGCAGGTTTCACCACAATGCATAGCACATGGTGGTGCGGGCTTTCTCCCTGAAATAAAACTAACAGCTGTGATATTAGTGAAATAATCTTGAAAGCGGCGTTAAAGGGGCAGTAGCCCATTTTTTTCGATGAAATAAGTCGATGAAATTTATTTTAAAAATAATGTCACCAATAGTAAAAGACCCTTCTCTCTTTGAAAAATAAAGTTAAAAATGAGTGTACATGGTAAAGTGTAAAGCCTTGGGAATCGTTTATGTCATTCGAAATAATAAATTGTGTTCACAATAAAATGGCCGCCATGCATTTTTAGCTTTATACGCAACACGGTTTTTACCACTACGGATAATTGGTTCGTGTAATAAGATGTTTTATCCTCTAAAGTAAATATAAATGACATAAACTATCATTATAAATGGGAAATTTTAAAAACTAAAATTTGCAAAAAACGTTCTACTGCCCCTTTAAACCTGAACTTGTCTCACTTCACTAACCTCATACTAATCTAGTGCATTGCCACCCATTGTTTGGTACAATCTTGCTGTGATACTTGAATGTTGACGGTTGCATTGCTTACATCATTGCAGCCATTATTACATTCAATTGTCCTGTAAATCATATTCCACCAATAATATCTGTCAATATAAATCAACTTAGTAATGAAATCAATTTTCCTGATCTCAATGTTTATGCACCTATTGATGAAGGTTACGGACTATCGGCAATAGATTTGCCATCAAGTAAATCCAGATCTGACATTTTACCCACAGGTCGAGGGTCAAGGTCAGCAGGCTATAACCTTTTTGATTGGCTGGTTCGGTTATTGGAATATCAAGCCTGTAGATTATTGATAAATCATTGATCTTTATATTGGCAGGGGATAGGTCATGTCATATATTGCTGCATTACATTAGGATAAGTTGATACTTTATCATTTGGTAAATGTTATTATCAGCAAAAAATTACATCGTTTTGAAAGAATTGTATGTAATATGGAACATTTGAAGTCATTTTGTATGGAACTATATTCTTGGTTTTCATCTTCTATATTGGTTTATCGTTCTAAAGATATATTGATTAATCATTTATGTTAATATTGATTGTTTGTTGGTTTTAATTTTAGCTGATGGCATTTTGGTCACAGGGTAAAGACTAGAACCTTTTGATGTGTTGGTTACTTTATTGGAAATATTGATTGTTTGTTGCTTTTTATTTTAGCTGATGGCATTTTTGTCACAGTTTAAAGGCTAGGACCCTTTTGAGATGTTGGTTACTTTAGTGGAAATATTGATTGTTTGTTGGTTTTTATTTTAGCTGATGGCATTTTTGTCACAGTTTAAAGGCTAGGACCCTTTTGATGTGTTGGTCGCTTTATTGGAATCACATGTCTGTAGATTGATCAGTAAGTGCTGCGCCGCTAATGGCTGCAATACTGCCGAAGCGGCGTTAAACAATAACTCACTCACTCACTCAGTAAGTGCTGGACTCTAGATTGGTGGTGATTATTTGTTGGTGTATAATGTGGTAAATATACTGATAGCATCTGTACTCTAGGGTTTATGGTCACAGTAAGAGTATAACGCTTTGATCTACAAGTTATGTTCATTTAAACACTTTGATCTATGATCTAGGTTAATTGTAAACAAACATAGATTTATAAATAATGAGTTGATCTCCAGATACTCAAGACTAACATTTAGTCTCAGAAATATGTATTTCTTGCCAACAACATTTTACAAACAATTCAAATAGTTATACAGAATGGAGCCCTAAGCTGATTAATCTAGACTTGCTATAATTTTCTAGACTGGGCTTATCGTTAATTGAATATTTTGCTCTAGGGCCTGGATGACAGACTATGGATACGCTGGCATTAGAATGTAGTGTTTTATGATGATGGCACGTTTCCTCGATGATGAAATTTGTAGTTTGACTCCTACTTCTAGTACTGTATGCTCCCGGGTATAAGACCATACCCGAGCCTTAGACCATCCCCACTTTTCAGGGGTTGTACTGGTTGGGGTTATTCTCAGGTTATAGCCCAGCCCCAATTTTGCCAGATGTTCCATGGTCATACATTACATACATCTATAATATTATTTTAAGTTAAGTGTCAAAAACCTAAAAAACAAAAAAATATTCTGACTGTCTGGCACTCTCCATATGAATTTTCATCTGAGTTGGGGTCTCTCCTGTCTAAAAGCCCACCCCCATGTTTTCAAGATGTTTGTTTGCCTGACCCCCTGGTCGTTATAATACCCGAGAGACTCTGGTAGGAATTTTCAAGAAAGTCATGCTTTGACCCTTCTTACACGTTACATGTCATTGACAACATTGTCATCCTCCTCACAACGAAGCTTACATTGATTTATCACCGGTAAATTGCTGACAATAATTTGTCGCGGCGCGACTTGATGATGACTATCTATTGTGGGTCCTGTCATGGAACAATTGCTCCTCAATGACTCCAATATTGTTTTATTGCACCGGTTGCTATGACAGCAAAATATTTATATTGCGAAAATATTGATACAATCGTGTAATGGGAGTGATATGTATTGTTTTCATGTGGTTCAGCTATGTGCTCTATATTGATAAGTAGCTTCGGAATTCGGTGATGGTTGACTAAAAATGTTGTTAAATAAATTCTTTCAGAACAATAGGTGTCATTGTTTTACGTCCCAGTGCATGTAAACAATATTAGAACTTATTACGATGTTAGGTTCAAACCTTTTCAGGAGGGGGAGGGTGTTGTTTATTATTTTGAAAATGTTTCAGCTACATGAATTTTTTTTGGAAATAGTTGATTAGAAAGGGGACTTTGTTATTTTGATAATAATAATAATAATAATATATTTATAAGAAGAAGAATAGCATATTTATGATGTGCACATATCCATGCTAAATGCATGCTCAAGGTGCTACACAATTATTACCCTGAAGGAATCGTTCTTTCGATGCCGCTACTAAGGGTTCCAGGCAACAGTATAGGTCCACACATTCCTATGTCCAGGTACCCATTTGTACAGCGGGTTGAACTGAGTGCAATGTGGATGAAGTGCCTTGCCCAAGGACACAACACAGTATAAGACTTAGGTCACAAATGTTTGGTGTCTCCACCGGGATTCGAACCCGGGCCGTTGGCGTGAGAGGCAGACATGCTAACCACTACACCACTGTGCTCCACATTTTAGCAATTATCAAAAAATATATATATGTGAAATGAAGATTTATCAATAATTGAATTGAATTAAATTGATCATTGCTTATCATAATGAGAATGGGCAAGTCCTTACATTTTCACCACGTTGTAACTACATTTATTAATTAACTATCAATGTTATGGTACTTATATAGCATTTACGGCCTAGACCATATTATTCGACAACTGGGCCAATACGGGGAAACTGGGCCAATACGGGAAAACCCGGGCCAATACGAGGCAAATTGGGCCAATATGAGCATGCGCAGTTGCACATTTGGTTAAAGCCCGAAGCTTTCGCTTCACAACTTTGACCCGTGCTATTTGTTCACCAATCTTGTTTATAATTATTATTTCAATATACGTGATATGTCTAGTGTTGTGCAAACAGAATGAAAAGAAGTTAATTAATAAAATTGTCATTAATTAAGTATTTCCATATTGGCCGAGCTACAGGGGAATTCATTTCTTATCATAATGAGAATGACCAAGTCCTTACATTTACTATTTCTGTAACTATTACTCATTGGTATGAGGGGAATTCATTACTTATAATATACAATTAATCATATTTCAAAATTAATACCATCTTACAAGGCAGTTACCAAAGTCCCTAATTTATTGTGTCTATGTTTGTATACCTGTTATGTAAGTTTTATCCCCTCTCTCCCTCAGTACCCCCTGTTATCTACCTGTCCCTTCCCCACCCCCTCTCCCCCACCCCCACCCCCTCTCCTCAACATACCGCTACCTACACAGTGCTCTATTGTTGTACATCACATTAAATTGCACCCAGGGGCAAATCGAACAGGCTTCATCAACAATGCTTCATCAGTTGCTGTCTGGGGTTTGTCTCAAAGTAGTTTATGTAATATTTTGAGCAGTGACACAATTTTAATTATTTCATAAACAGGTTTAATTAGTATGTGTGGTTCATCATTACCATTCTTGGCGTTCTTCTGAACATATTTTATAATTCATTTGAAATTTCCAATTTGGGATACTGAACAAAAATTTATCATCCAAAAAGCCTCGGATATTTGTAACTTTTATCAACTCTTGTTGATATATTTGATATCAGAAGACACTTGGGTGACATTCTCTATATATCTGCATCATAGGTAAGGGGTATTTCGGTCTTCTGCTAAAATTTCTTACAAATCTTGTTGAAATTGAAACCACTTCATTTAAATAATTTCTTTGAGTGGCATTAAAGAATTAGGATTAACAAGAAGTAATCCACATATGTCTCTTCACTTAATTCATTTGAAATTTTGGTTTATGAAACATTTTTTCAATCATTTCTTTAAATCATATCAATCTTTTTAAAAAGTTATAAAACATTTTGAGATGGTCCCTATTTTTCACCTCATGGAGGATGACATAATTGCCAGCCCATTTTGCTGATTGATCTCATGGTAGAGCGATCGTCACACCTGACTGAATCTACCTGTAACTGTGTCAGGAGGACTGACCTGTTGGGGAGGACACAGCAGCGCACCTGAGATTTGGAATAGAATTACCCACATCAGGTATAGTTCTACAAGTCGTGTAGTACTAGAACTTTCACTAACTTCATCATAATTGTACACCTAAACATTACAAAATACTCCAAAATTGCAGTATGTATATACTCTACACGAAAGGAGGGTAGGCAGCTCTGGGTATATAGCTCTAGAACTATATTACTAAAACTTTCACTTGTGTTACATTTTAACTTAAGAATAGAATAACTGACATCAGGTACAGTTCTACAAGTCATGTAATACTAAAGTTTTCACTTATGTTACATTCCAAAATAAGAATAGCATACCCAATTCAAGTATAGGGTCTCATCTCTGTTACAAATGTTTACAAGTGTGTGAATGACTCTATGTACCCATTCATACTGACAACAGATTGGGGTTGCATATAACTCAGGTCTTGTGTGGTGCTTCTTGTCATGTCTCTCTGTATTTGTGGGGCTTAGTAGATACCTTTACAAAGTTTGAAAATATAATGCCTGTTCATACTGACAGATTTGAATACAGCCATACAAGTATAAATAAGGCTTGCGTTGATATACTAACTTCTTTTGAAACTGAAGTAGAATTTAATTACCAGGTCTACTCTTATAACATGGTTAAATTTGGGATAACATACCTTCAATAGTACACATTCTTGTACTTTTTCGGGCTGAGTCCCATGCAGGATTCGAACCCTCAGAGTAAGGCAACTATCGCCAGCATTGACTGTACCAACAGCTTACCACACGACCATTTCGCCTCGACAAATATCGAGGTCCAACAATCGGTATAGTTAAGCTAATTATACCCCCGTTACGAAGTAAGCGGGGGTATATAGCGGTCATTCCGTCCGTCCTTCCGTCCTTCCGTCCTTCCGTCTGGTCAATTTTCTCAAAAACCGTCAAAGGTCCATCAACCAAACTTTGTACAGATGTTAACCATGTTCTTCCGATCGGGCACAGACAATTTTCAATTTTCTGAGATTTATATTTTTTGTAGTTTCCATGGAAATGTCACTTTTTGGACTTAGTTTTATTGTGTTCAATAGGGACAAGTTTTCTCGGATACTGTTCAACCTAGGTGAATGAAATTTTGGTTGTGAATACTCATGACCATACTCTTTATCGAGTTCGAAAACCAGTTCCAAAATATTATTTTTTACGGAGTTATGGAACTTCGTACCAGAAGAACTGTGATGCTCCAATGGGGACAAGTTTTCTCAGAAACTATTACATCTAGGTGAATGAAATTTAATATGGAGGTAGTCCAGATGATACTCCTCATCGAGTGCCAAAACCAGTTCTGAAATATTATTTTTTACGGAGTTATGGCCCTTGAATCCGAAATTGAACTTAGTACCAAAAGAACTGTGATGCTCCAATAGGGACAAGTTTTCTCGGAAACTATTACATCTAGGTGAATGAAATTTTACATGTAGGTAGTCCAGATGATACTCTTCATCGAGTTCACAGTCCAGTTCCGAAATATTATTTTTTACGGAGTTATGAAGCCCTAGAATCTGTAATTGAACTTGGTACAAATTACTGGTGTGATGCCCTAATGGGAAAAATTAAGTTACCTGAAAAATATTACATCTGGGTGAATGAAATTTGTAATAACAGTCAGTTCCTAAAATTATTTTGGACAATAATATGATGCTTGAAGCTGTTTTTTAAACATAGTAACCTTCACATCTATAATTCTCAATGGACGGATAGCGGATGGCGGGGGTATGTGAGCCATGCTCACTTTTTTCTTGTTTTACATTCACTACCCCTCCTATAGACGTATTGACTGATTGTCTTGTCTTGTTTCTAGGTTTAGCTGTTACATACATTTACAAAGTGGTTTTGAGTAGAGATGGGTGGTTTTACCGGTATACCGGAAAACCGTGGTTTTTCAATCAAGTGGTACCGCGGTACATTGGAGAAAACCAGGGTTTTTATCATTTGAAAAAATTACCTTTTTCAGAATGATATTTGTCAGAAAAATTTAATATCTTACTAATAAAAGTAACTATTCTTTAAATGGTTCTTTAAACTGTTGTTCCTTGGATGAAACCTAAAGCGGGACTAATGTATTTGTATGTCGCCTTTGACTGAATGTTATAACTTACAGTGTTCATTTGTGGAACATATATATATAGAACATCATACTTGTGCATTTGGATCGTTTGTATTGAACGAGAAGATGTCATGGAAGCGGAGGAACAACGAGTTCGAAGAACGAGTTGTTCCTCCGCTTCCATGACAGCTTCGAGTGCACATGTATGATGTTCTATATTTATTATATACCCCTTTTTATTAGCAAATTGGTAAACAAATAAAGTTGCGTAAATTTACTGGGACGACGTGCTGCGTATTGATACACGGACGGTTGCTTGACCAGCACGACTCATGATTTGAAATGTTAATAATATCTTTATTTTCTCATTTGTTAGCCCAAGAGAGCTTTAAGTGAAATTTGTTTCAGTGTGTTAACATAATAACTCCATCAAATTTGCTTTACTATCATTTAATTACAAAGAACTTACCATAATAAAGAACATTCAGGCTTCCATCCGTCGTGCTTCTTTCGAATGACGTAACCATGGTTATGACGTCACAATAGTAAACCGTTGTGACGTCACATTGACGCAGCATCGCTAGCGAAGCTTTCGGCAAAGCGCTTTTCTTCCTTGATAATGATAATTTGAGTAACATTTTCCCTTCTTGTGCTGTTAATATTAGGTATAAATCCAAATTGATACTTTAATCAACTGAAACATTACTAGCAGTGTTAATAAAACATAACTTTCGGAGATTGAATAGGGAAAACATTGAAAATTACGGAAAATTCCGAGAAGTGCCGAAGTTTAGAGAAAGTAGAACCGTCAGCCGTGCAATATGGAATTCACCGTGCAATACGGAAATCGACCACGGAAACCGTATTGCACCCCTGTATTACTATCTTAAGTTTACATGGGTATATAATAAAAACTCTACCTGAAATATGCCAGGATGACATCATGATAAGGTCAAGACAATATCTCATGACCAGGCGCTGGTTAATCCCTTGGTTAACAAATTGTGATTCCTGTAAATTGGTCACTGTGAATGGGTTGGTACTAGTTGGTTCAGCTGTTAAAGTAAGCCTCCTGGTTGCAGCTGTCCATTCTCTTACTTTTAAACTTTTGTTGATGCAGTAACTGTATCTTTCAGTAGCCTGCAGTGAAAGAGTCACACTGACTCCCCTCAAACAGACCAGGATTCTTTTACACGAAACACCTTGGTGACCTTAAGTTGCTAAGGTAGAACCAGTTCAATGTTAAAAGATGTTACTAAGGTTAACACTAAGGTGACCTGAAGTCACTAAGGTCGCCTTAGTTCAATGTTAAATCATGGTACTAATGTTAACACTAAGGTGACCTGAAGTCACTAAGGTAGCCTTAGTTCAATGTTAAATCATGGTACTAATGTTAACACTAAGGTGACCTGAAGTCACTAAGGTAGCCTTAGTTCAATGTTAAATCATGGTACTAATGTTAACACTAAGGTGACCTGAAGTCACTAAGGTAGCCTTAGTTCAATGTTAAATCATGGTACTAATGTTAACACTAAGGTGACCTGAAGTCACTAAGGTAGCCTTAGTTCAATGTTAAATCATGGTACTAATGTTAACACTAAGGTGACCTGAAGTCACTAAGGTAGCCTTAGTTCAATGTTAAATCATGGTACTAATGTTAACACTAAGGTGACCTGAAGTCACTAAGATAGAACCAGTTCAATGTTAAAAGATGACACTAAGCTTAACCTTAGTGTTAAGGTTGTTTTGTGTAACAGCCCCCTAACCGTTTAGCGCCACCTACATAAGCAGATCTAGGAATTATAAAGGTGGTTGGATGTGTTCACAAAGATATTGTAGACGGGAGAGGCTCGTCAAATCATCCCCTCTCTGAATCACCCACTACATGTACACAATCGATTATTCTTCTACTCAAGGATTAGAATGGCCATGGAACAGAATTATCTTCAAATAAAACTAAACATATATTAAGCTTCTGAGGTCTTGCTCTGCTACAGTTTAAATCTACCTCATTCTGCTGGAGGGAATGTGGAATTGTTTACTGAGGAATGTAAGAAACCATGGATGTAGCTCAGTTGGTAGAGCGTCCACTCATCACCAAGCAGGTTGGGGTTCGATTTCTGTCCATGTCATACCAAAATACGTAAAAAAAAATGGGAGTTGTTGCTACCTAGCTTGGCGCTCAGCTTTATAAGGATAAAATAACGCTTTAACTGGTGCTGCACTGTGGCTGCCGGGTGCCAAAGGCACAGAAATAATTTCCAATTACTTTGAAATGAGGACAATAAAGTGTTATTATAATCATTAAGTGGACTTTGTGTTTGCAAAGTATATATTTACTTTTCAATATACTTTTCTGTCATCATAAAACTGCTAATATTGCTACAATAATATGCATTTAAAAAGACCAATATGACACAATAAATGATCTGTAGATTTTATATCAACTTTTTATAGTTTGTTTGCTGATCAGTATGATAATGAAATTATCATTTAGATGGCATTTATATCTTTACACAATCATTTATGTTGATAGACTGTTATGGTACATGATACACCATATGGTGTTAATGATTCTCAGTACACATGACAGACAGAGGGTAGTAAGTGCATATTTACAGTGAAGTGATTTGATTTCTTGTGGTGTCACCCTGGGTAAGTGACTTAGTTCGAAGTGTGCTTCTGTCCACCCAGCAGTAAATTGGGTACCCGGTATGATGCGATGGTAGTCTGAATTTGAACCTTGAGTGCCCGACAGGCGGACGGTTGTATTCTCCTCTGTACTTGTTGACCCGGGTGTGATGTTGGCAAACGCTTTGAGCGTGCAATGTGCATGATTAAGTGCACTATATAAATGGAATATTAGTCATGTGACACACTTGCTGTAATAATAATCTATATATCCGAACAGAATTTTCAGATTGTCAATTTTAGTTTGAGGTAAAATAATGCCTTAGATATTGCAGTGTTATCTATGTGATATAGACATCACCTTCCTGTTTCAGTGTCAGGTGAAGCGTGGCTTGAGACTTATATGTATATATAGGTATAAATGTATATATAGATGTATATATACAGTATATTTCAGAGTATCCATGTCAGTGTTCGAGAGTGAAGAAATACCTCATGTTGGGGTGAATGACATTGTGTAATTTGAATCTCAAAGAATTTCTCATTTCTAATATTCCAGATGTGCACATATGAGAGAGGATTAGAGATCATGTTATTTGAATTTTAAGGGTTTTTATGTAAATTTAAGCTTATTTTCACTAAAACATAAATTACTTGTACATATTTGAAAGAGGTAAAGAGTATCAGCATTATCATGAAGATGTTTAGGTTATCAGGCCTATAGAGCGGGGTTCACAGAGTTGGGTAACTTGTACCCAATCCATACTTCTTGATTTATATGTTTAAATCAAATCAAAGTCGTTTTCTGTTTATCCAAGGACATCAAAAAGTTAACTTTGAGCCTGTCAGGGATCACTGATTAAGAATAATGGAATTTGGTTCTGTCATGAATTATGTATATGTTATTAGAGCATAGATTTACTTTAATCATCATGTGCTTGCATTTTTAGTAGAGGATGCTATTTAGGTTAGGTTAGGGAACTTATTAGATAGATTTTGGTACTTATTCTTTATTTATACATCTGAGCAAGGAATTTTCCATGTGTGAGGAATGCATGTCCTTTTGAATATACATTTGTACAACTATGTTGGTCTTAGTACATGCTTATTATCCCACCGATATTACATACCGTGGGATATATTCATCACACCGTCCATCTGTCCGTCCGTCCGTAATCATTTCGTTTCCGGAGCAGAACTCGAAAACCGTTCATCATATCTTCCTGAAATTTGCATGTGTATTCCACTAATTGAAGTGGTGCCTTTTGATATTTTCAGATTTCTGAATTTTTTTTTTTTCCTTTCCATAGAAACTTGTTGAATTTGGACTTTGTCAGAGACAGGTTCGTTTCCGGAGCATAGCTCCAAAACCGTTCATCATATCTTCCTGAAACTTTGCATGTGTATTACCCATTAACTGAAGGGGTGCCTTTTGATATTTCAGATTTTTTCTGAAAAATTAATTTTTTTCTGTTTCCATAGAAACATGAGAGGGATGTTGGTTGTTGTTGATTTTGACTGCTTCTGGAGCAGAAGTCTAAAACCCTTAACATACCTGAAACTCAGCATCTGTAATACCCAATAACTGAAGTACGTTACACAAGTATCTGTCAAAGATGTGTTTTACAAATTTTGTGGAACCGGTGGGATATGTCATCTTCTGATGACTCTTGTTCACTTACCGGATAATCATTATGAACTTTGTCGAGATTATTGGCACCTAATTTGATTTGACCATTGAAAATCTGCTTGATATCTTTCTGTTCCCAATGTTGCAGTCTTTGGTGTTGATAGGTTTGCTTCCCCTTCTGGAATGTCATAACAATAAGACACCAAGGAGTTAGTTAGCAATACAACAGATGCAAAATAATAGCAGGCCTCAAAATAGCATCCAATTTGGGAGCATTTGCTCCTTATTTTTTCAGTTTGCTCCCTGTAATTTTGAGTTAGGAGCACACCTGCTCCTTGACAAAATTTGGGGTCCACTAAAAAAAAACATTAGTCTTCACCAAATAAAACCATTATCCGTTACAATTGCTTCAAAATGGTATTAAATATTATCTAGCTTACAGTTTTATGCTTGTATTAATTACTATATAGTAATTTTCATTAATGTTATATTTGTGCTCCTTGCAATTTTCTTTTTCTCCTAGGAATAATATGTTAGGAGCGTGTCCGCTCCTTGAAATTTTTGTTTACTTTGAGGCCTGAATAGTTTATAAATTATATTATTATATTATAAATATATTATAAATTATGTGCCCATATACAAGTTTGGATCTCGTGTTCTCCCCTTTTATTGCAGAAAATAGCTTCAATGTGCTGACATCTTTTAATACAACAAGTCAAGGCAAACCCTGACCCTCCATATGTAATGGGTACATTCTACTGTAAGGTCAAAGCCAGATGACCAATCAGCTATTCAAAGAAATTTTACAAGACTGTATGAAGTTCCATCATTTCTTACACCATATTTACCTGTATTTTTTTGTTTCAGTGTATAAGCGTACTGCTGAAGTATGGGTGTGACCGGAGTATCACAGACAACAAGGGGCTGACTGCAGCGGAACTAGCCGAGAAGTGCAACCACTCACAGTGTGCAACTCTCATCAACTCTCACGTCTCCGTATGTACAGTAAACTCTTACTTACTTACTTACTTACATACTTACTTACTGACAGATTACAAATGCATGAGAATGGTATGAAATGAGGATTTGCAAACCAAACATGAGGGGAGTAAATACTTGATTTTTAAATAAACAGACTTTATTGAAGTGGTGGATGTTAGTGATACAAATTAGTAATGGACATTTTTTATGTTTCTGATGTACTAATTCGTTCAACTTGTTTGGATGATTTTGCCTGTACTTGTTCCAAAGCATTTTCAGAATACTATTTTGATCTACGATGTCCTCTAAATAGTTCATTAAAGACGAGTCATCCCTGTTGCAATCTTCCTGGGGTAGAACTAGGTTATCTATCTACCGTATGCATGGTGGTAGAAACTCTCCAACACCCTCAACCACTTCCTCTTCCATTTCCTGTTCCTGTTCAGTGAGACAGTGAGCGGGAGGGATACCGTATGACATTTTTGTTCTTCAAAAGTCCACACTCACTATATTTTATGAATGTATTGTATGTGCACCCTCTCGGAAATAGGGTCTTAATTAAAGCTTCAATGTTCCCTTTTGCAATTTTCACATTTCACCTGTACCCCTATCGTGCTAAGCTGTAAATTTTCAGGTAAATTTTGACATTAAATAAGTAAGTAAATCACTAAATCAACATAAATTCTCAAACACTAATCTATCAGTTTCCTGTGAGCGTCACTGTTGTCGGTTCTTGACGTAGATCCAATGGAGGATATAAGGTGTAGAGTTGATTTATTGCAGTATTAGATCTGCTAGTGTCTGTATCTCATTTGTGAAAGGAAGATTTCTCCAACTCTACACAAAGTAAACAAGACCACCTGTAAAGTAAACATTAGACTGTCATTCAGGTTCACCATAGACATGTGTCAAATTATAATAGAAGCCATTTTGCATCCCTGTCATTCTGTTCATAAAATCTTGACATGCTATTTTCTGTGTGCCTTGAATCAGCATTTTTGTAGACTTGATTCTCTTTTGCAGATTACTCTGTAATTCATTCTTTCTCAAAGACATGATTAGAGTTCGGAGGTATTTTTGTTTTTATTAATTTTTAATGATACAGACTTTGTCTGGTCTCTCCCAAAGTCAATAATGTTTCTCAATTTTTATGTTCTCTTTCAAACTCCTTTCTTCACCTTTAGTGCACATCAAGTCGTGTTCAGCTCTGTCAGCCATTTTGTGTTTCACAATGTTCATACTTGTAAATTCTGAATTTATTATTTTAACCATTGTGTTTAGTTCCATGTTCCTGTTTTGATTTTCTCTCCCTGTAGTTTCTGTAGTTTCTGAGACATTATTGGAGATCAGATACAGGAATCATGGAAACATCTTTCTAGCTGAGTATGCAATGAAGAATAGAGATAATTTTATGGATATACAACTTCTATATTCTTTGAAGGCAATGTTTTGACATAGATTCTAATGTTGTTGTCAGAAGTGATCAGAAGTTGTAATATCCATAAAATTGTCTCTATCATCACCTGAACTTCTAGAATGTGTATGCAATGTCTCTTAGATCTTGGTATAATACATATGGGAAATATGAAAGGTTTGTAAAAATAATTATTATCCCACCAGTAAGTAATACTGTTGGATATAGTCGTTGCCCTGTCCGTCCATCCGTCCGTAGTCATTTTGTTTCCGGAGCAAAACTCAAAAAACATTCATGATATCTTTCTGAAACTTCCCATGTGTATTAACCACCTACAGAAGTGGTGCCTTTTGATATTTTGAGATTTCTGAAATAAATTTGTTTTTCGTTTCCATAGAAACGTGTTGAATTGTTCAGAGACAGGTTCGTTTCCGGAGCACTGCTCCAAAACTCTTTATCATATCTTCCTGAATCTTTGCATGTGTATTACCCACTAACTGAAGTAGTACCTTTTGATATTTTCAGATTTCTGAAATGGTTTTTTTCCCGTTCCCATAGAAACGTGTTTGATTTACTTCAGTAGCAGAACTCCAAAACCCTTCATCACATCTGAAACTCAGCATGTGTATTACCAACTAACTGAAGTAGTAGTTATACAATTATCTGTCAAAGATGTGTTTTACAAATTATGTGGGACCAGTGAGATATGTCATCTTCTGATGACTCTTGTTTAGAAATCCAATGACTTCAGATTAAATGATTAGATAAGAATATGTGAGACAACCACCGTCAAGAGAATAAATTTCTAATGATTGAGACCACATTTTCAGAATTGCTCAAGTCTCAGTATAAATAATAGCAGTTGATGACATTGATACCTAATCACAAGGTGAGCCTCATATAGAACTGATATAATACTGAACTGATAAGCTGTCGGTATCTGCTCCCAATAAAGCAGATAACAGATGGTACATCACCACTGTCGACTTCCTGTCTGAAAGTGTAGTTCAGGTAATATGTTGTAAATCACTTTTCTTTTCTGTTCAATAAATAAGGACTTAATCCTTATACAGGAAGTTACTTGTAGTATGAAGTATGAAATTATGTTTATTGGTGCTTCCTTTATCGAATCCCGCCAGGGTCACGGCAACTTTGTCTGCAGTAGAGAACTGTTCTACACGCAGTTTGGGTGCAATGCTACACTGAATTTCAGCGTAGTACCATCCATGGTTCGCTAGTTCCAGCCGCTGCTCACAGGTTTCACCGCAATGCATAGCCACATGACGTTGTGGGCTTTCTCCCTGCAATAATACTAGCAGCCGTGATATAAGTTAAATACTCTTGAAAGCGGCATTAAACCCCAACTCACCTTCCTTAATCACTGAATTTGCAAACTGGCATCTGTGTCATAAGTTAGGAAATTAAAAATGAGCTTCGTGGTGCGGAGTTCAGCGTGGTATCCTCAGTATCCTCTGAGGCGTGTATAGCGTGAACCAGGGAATATAGTATTTGGCAGCGTATAACAGTAATGGGGATTCATGTCACTGGAGTGACAATTGCTTGTTATTATCAATGTACCTGTTTCCTGTTCCAGACTGTTGAACCAAGCGCTGTTGTTGCCTCTGCAGTTCCCAGCACCAGTCGAGGAGCAACACAAAGATACTCTCAGATCAACGGTTTCCAAGGACAACGGCCATCGTATAACAGGCCTCCCTCAGGTATGAGATAACAGTCCACCACAATACATTGTAATACTTAAAGACCCTCTGAACCCCAATTGTCTTCTGATCTCAAATAGCTCAACACAAATTGATCAAAATTGAATATCGAGAAAAATGAATATCCAAAGCTTGCCAATGGTAAAAAGTGGTTCAGGGGCGGATCTAGAGGGTGGGTGCAGGGGTGCGCACCCCCCCTTTTTGCCACAGAGAAGGTACATTTACACCGTATATTTACAATATTTTTCACTAAACATAACCCCCCCCCTGAGAACATTTTGGAATGATATGAATTGAATATTCCTCTTAGCTTAAACCCCCCCCCCCCCCCCCCCCCCCCCATATATTTACAATATATATATAATAATAAAATTATATATAATTTATTCGAGGTCTGGAAAAGTCCACCCCCTGTTTCCAAAAAAGCTGTATCCGCCCCTGGTGGTTTCAGTCTGAACATTACACGAGTATCATAATGAGACAAGCTGTTAGTGAGGTGTGATCAAGATAAATGACATCATGACTCGATAACCAGTATTGATATTGTTCACCCATTTAGTGATGAACCTTGGCTATTACTACTGAACTTTGATAGTAAATGTCAGACTTACTTTCCAGAGGCTGGAGTTCAGTAGACAACATTAATTGCCTTAGCCAGAATCTTATAGGTAGTTAATTTGACTCAGAACTGAGAGAACTCATGATTATGTCTCACATATTTGCTCTTTGACTCCATTCTAAGAGCTCCAGGGATGCTGTGTTAGACTCTGGTCTAGGAACATGTTCTCCAGGGATGCTGTGTAAGACTCTGGTCTAGGAACATGTTCTCCAGGTATGCTCTGTAAGACTCTGGTCTAGGAACATGTTCTCCAGGGATGCTGTGTAAGACTCTGGTCTAGGAACATGTTCTCCAGGGATGCTGTGTAAGACTCTGGTCTAGGAACATGTTCTCCAGGTATGCTCTGTAAGACTCTGGTCTAGGAACATGTTCTCCAGGGATGCTCTGTAAGACTCTGGTCTAGGAACATGTTCTCCAGGGATGCTGTGTTAGACTCTGGTCTAGGAACATGTTCTCCAGGTATGCTCTGTAAGACTCTGGTCTAGGAACATGTTCTCCAGGGATGCTGTGTAAGACTCTGGTCTAGGAACATGTTCTCCAGGTATGCTCTGTAAGACTCTGGTCAAGGAACATGTTCTCCAGGGATGCTGTGTAAGTCTCTGGTCTAGGAACATGTTCTCCAGTGATGCTCTGTAAGACTCTGGTCAAGGAACATGTTCTCCAGGGATGCTCTGTTAGACTCTGGTCTAGGAACATGTTCTCCAGGGATGCTGTGTAAGACTCTGGTCTAGGAACATGTTCTCCAGTGATGCTCTGTAAGACTCTGGTCAAGGAACATGTTCTCCAGGGATGCTCTGTTAGACTCTGGTCAAGGAACATGTTCTCCAGGTATGCTGTGTAAGACTCTGGTCTAGGAACATGTTCTCCAGGGATGCTGTGTAAGACTCTGGTCTAGGAACATGTTCTCCAGGGATGCTCTGTAAGACTCTGGTCAAGGAACATGTTCTCCAGGGATGCTCTGTAAGACTCTGGTCAAGGAACATGTTCTCCAGGGATGCTGTGTAAGACTCTGGTCTAGGAACATGTTCTCCAGAGATGTTCTGTAAGACTCTGGTCAAGGAACATGTTCTCCAGGGATGCTGTGTAAGACTCTGGTCTAGGAACATGTTCTCCAGGGATGCTGTGTAAGACTCTGGTCTAGGAACATGTTCTCCAGGGATGCTGTGTAAGACTCTGGTCTAGGAACATGTTCTCCAGGTATGCTCTGTAAGACTCTGGTCTAGGAACATGTTCTCCAGTGATGCTCTGTAAGACTCTGGTCTAGGAACATGTTCTCCAGGGATGCTCTGTAAGACTCTGGTCTAGGAACATGTTCTCCAAGGATGCTCCGTTAGACTCTGGTCTAGAAACATGTTCTCCAGGTAGGCTCTGTAAGACTCTGGTCTAGGAACATGTTCTCCAGGGATGCTCTGTAAGACTCTGGTCTAGGAACATGTTCTCCAGAGATGCTGTGTTACAGGAGTAGTTTAAGCAAATCCTTGGTGTCTGTTAGAGCATAATGGTGCTGGTAGTTTGAGTTGGTGAATAGTTGTTTGTTTTTGTTAAATTTGAAAATATATTTTTTAAATTACTCTGCTATTAATTTCTGCTTTTAATGGTGTGGTATAATTTATTTGTTGTTGCTTTGATTAATTTTGTTGTATGAAAATTTGTAAAATGATAGATTTCATTTAATGACTAATAAGAAATACAATTTCAAAACATTTTGATGGCAAATAAATTACATTAAATACTTTATATAAACTTTTTGCAGTCGCCTCAACTTGTTCAGACTTTGGATACTTTCCGAGTCACTCCAACTACAAAAGTTCTCAAATTCTTGGTGGGTGAGAAATATTGACCTGTGATGTCAGCTGCAATATTCACCATCTAGTAGTGCAAGAAAATATTATCATCATTAGACATTATCAATATTAGAGCAGATTTCACAATATGAATGTAACAAGTGTAGCAAGTATATACTTTCTCATCTGCAGTATTTACCATCATGTAGTGCAAGAAATTATTATCATCATTAGACATGAGCATATTTCACCTTAAAGAGTGACAAATCAGCAAAAATCTTTTACTTCGGACAGTGATTTGTTAATATGTAACCATTGGTATATCTTAAACTCCCACTACAAATACTGCTATGGCATGTTCAGATCTTACAAAGTATCCTTAATATTTTGAAATAACTCTACTTTTCCTCTAAATCCTTTTGCGTAAGGCAAGGAAATATTTTCTCTCCTTAACAGTTTGAGAGATACCTGCTTACCACAGATTATCTTATACTTGCTCATATACCTCCAAACATTATCATCATCCAGAAAAAGATCAGTTTCCAAAAACAAACTAATATACAACTAATGTTTGTAAACCTAACGTATCCTTTGGCGCGTGTTGTTCCTAGTTCATATTTGCTGAAGGTCCCAGACCATTGCCAAAATTGGGGGTGGCTTCGGATCAAGAGGTCCCGGGTTCGAATCCCGCCAGGGGCACGGTAACTTTGTCTGAAGTAGAGAACTGTTCTACACGCAGTAAGGTTTGGGTGCAATGCTACACTGAATTTCAGCGTAGTACCGCCCATGGGTCGCTAGTTCCAGCCGATGCTCGCAGGTTTCACCGCAAGGCATAGCCTCATGGCGTTGCAGTCTTTCTCCCTGCCATAATACTTGCAGCCGCGATATAAGTGAAATACTCTTGAAAGCGGCGTTAAACCCCAACTCACCTCACCCCATTGCCAAATTGATCTCTTCAGCTGGTCACCTAGGAACAACACTGCTTACTAAATTCACTAACAATCAATCTACTTCTGGATGACAACTTCTTTATCGTGAAGTTATGATTACAAAATTACAAAATGTGGTACATTAAAACTTAAAGCAGCAGTAGTAAAGCAAAGAAGAGAATCGTTAACAGTTTGTTACTATAGTCCTTCAGACTAACGGTCATAACATTTTACCAGCCAAGCCTTTTTATAACCCGCTACGAAGTAGTCGCGGGTATATATAGCAGTCAGTTATGATCGGCCATATATCTCTAAAGCGTCACATTATTCTTTCATAACATTGCAGTGGTAGTTGGGGGTATATGAGTGAGCTGTGCTCGTTAATTCTCTTGTTCTACTAATTGATAACCCTGATACAGTCAGGCCCCGATAATCTGAACGCTTCCGTTTTCCATCAAAAACGTTCGGATAGTGAAATGTACGGACTACTGAAATGAACCAAACAAGATGGAGTTGATTACTTTTGAATCTAGAGACAGACAAGAACGTATTTAGAATATCTAATGACTTTGACACACTGGATATTTATAACTATCACGCAAAATGAGAAATTTCAATATATTACAGTCACAAATTATTGACACACAATGTAAAGATTTACATTCTTTTTCAGAAGGGATCCTCCTTGGGGTACTTATTGCATAAAATCCTAGATTTTAGATATATGACAGGTTGTAACTATATTTTCCACATAAAATTAGTTAAAAAACTAAAAAAACGTACTTTGGGTCACCCCTTTCGAGCCTCACCCCTTACGGTTGTCATGCAACCAAGGGCGGTAACTCTAACCTCACCACTTTCCAATCTGTCATTCTAGTTGACTGGTCGCACAAAGTTTTTGCTCTCAAAGTCTCTGAGTTACGTCTTCCGATCTTGAAGAAAATGGCCCAAAAGCAATCTGTATGTGTGGTAACTTCTACCTTTTTACAGTAGGGTCGAATGGCTTCACGGTTTTAGTCGTAGATTTCGTGTATTTGTAACTTACTTTCGCGCACATGGCGGGAAAGTCGACCCAAGATGGCGGCCATTTTTTCTCGATCGATGTTTTTGATCGTGGAATTTGGTTAGATCTGGGCGTTCCACGTTTATATATATATATTTTGGGGTTTGATATTCGATTTCTGTAAGTATTTCGAATAGCCCACTGGCCTGCATGCAATTTAGAAAATTACATGTTCTTTTTCTTCCAGTGATGTTTAGGGGTGTGGCCATGTTTGTTTACATATGTACAACTTCGCATTTGCCATTCGCCTCTGCTATTGTTATTTACATGCATGTTACAAAACAATTACATCTCATTCCCCCATGTATTTGTATATATATTTAATATTATATATACGCATGTTGCAAGGATCGGTCTTGAATGGCTATTTTGTTTCTAGCCTTTCAAGCTGTGTTCCCTGTGTAATGGAGCAGTCTCCATAACGGACGGGCATGACGAGTGCTTGCGCTGTCTCGCCCAGGATTTTCATCACCCTGTAAAGTGTGATATCTGCCAGGCTTTCACCCCTAAGGCCAGGGCCAGACGGGATGCTGACCTGAAGTTTTTTGCTGGTGCCTTGATGCAGAACAAGGACATCGCTACCCTCGACCCTCCATCTAAGGTTAAAAAGCTAGCCAAAGCAGCTAAGCTTAGTGGTAAGAAAGGTAAAGGTAAGGCTTCGGTTCTTCATCCGAGGCCGACTCAGTCGAGGACCAGCGGGGGGCCTCAGCCGGGGAATGTACCCACCCTCCCACCCCAACAACAACTAATGTAACATCTAACACTAACCTGTTTGATATGTCACAATTCACTGCAACCATAACTCAGCAGATGAAGATTGTTGGTTCCCAGGTGACGGCTTCCACCTCTACTCCAGGGTACGAGGCGCCTCCTGTGCTTCAGGATCAGCGTGCTCGGAACCCTGCCCCGTGCTCCGAGACCCCCGGCCTAGTGTCGGGGTCCTCCGGATCGCACGTGGGACCCAAGAGCATCCCCGGGACCCAGGTGTCGGGGAACCCACTCGAGTCTGGTCCTCGAGCTGGGGGCTCGGGACAGCCGGCGACAGCTGACGGGTTCTCTCGGGGCCTTGTTGACGCCCGTGACTCTTTCCTTGACTCAGGTTCTTTATCAGCTGCCGCTGCCATCAGGAACCTCCGTGGCTTGATCGCGGAGGCTATCCCTGGTGTTGGAGCATCTGAGTTAAAGGTGGTGTATCGGTACTATGAAGATCAGTATCGTAACGCCGCCCAGCAACTCCAGATTGCGGTCCATCAGGCGTACCTGGCCTCCATGGAGGTCCAGCTCGCTTCGAAGGTTGAGGTCTCGGGGAATTCTTCCTCTGAGCTCCTCGGGCAGCTTACCGCGGTCGGTGGCCATCTGGCGCGCGACTCTATCAAGTGTTCGGCTAACCAGATGGCATGCGCAGTGGTGGGAATGCGCAAGCTGTGGTTGTCGGCGTCAACTTGGATGCCGTCAACCCAGCAGTCCCTGCTGAATTTGCCTTTCCGGGTCGGCTCTACGCTCTTCCCGGGGGCTCAGCAGGTACTCCGGGACACCACGGACGTCGTCACGACCTGCCGGGAGACCTCTAAGGTTCTCTCCGTGCAGGATCCAGACGTCAAGCGCGCACGCGTGTCCAACCCTTCCTCTGCTCGTTCCTCAGCGCCGACTGGGAAACCAGCTTGGATGTCAGCTAGTCTGAATCAAGCTGGGGGCAGGGGCAAGGGTCCCAAGAAGCGTGGCGGGAAACACCAGCAGCCTTCTGGCAAGCAGGGGTTTCGGGGGCGCGGGAAGCCAAACCAGGGCTCCTAGCTCCTCCCGTACCGCTCGGGGTGTCCAAAATTCCGGGGGCCGGAGTGCCGCCGGAGACGGACACCTTATGCTTATTGGGACACATCCCTGTTGGCGGCCGACTGTCGAGGTTCATAGACGCTTGGGCCAAGGCCACGTCAAACACCTGGGTCCTGTCCACACTCAGGGAAGGCCACATGCCACAGTGGAAGCGCGGTCCACCTTCATTTACCGGGGTGCGGCACACGAAGGTGCCCTCCGCGCCGGAGAAGGTGGACATCCTCCGCTCAGAAGTCAAAGCGTTGCTGAGCAAGGCTGCGATAGAGCTAGTGCCTGTGGGCCAGGAAGTGAGCGGATATTATTCCACATACTTCCTGGTGACCAAGAAGGGCGGAGGGTTCAGACCTATCTTAAATCTAAAGATCATGAACAAACTCATAGAGGTACCATCGTTCAAGATGGAGACTCTAAGATCTGTGATTTCGTCAGTGCAGGTCGGGGAGTGGCTATCCTCCATAGACCTCAAAGACGCTTACCTTCACGTACCGATGCACCCAGACTTCAAGAAGTTTCTGCGGTTTGCATTCGACGGGAAGTGTTATCAGTTCAGGGTGTTACCCTTCGGAATCTCCAGGGCTCCGAGGGTATTCACCAAGCTCATGCTGGTAGCTGCTCAGGTAGCCAGGTCTCAGGGCAGGTGCTGTCATCCCTACCTGGACGACTGGCTCCTCAGAGCGCTGTCTCAGCTGCAGAACCACGAGTCCACCCAGGCCATACTGCACACGTGGATCGTGAATCTCAAAAAGTCGGAGCTAGCCCTATCACGGCAGGGGTTAAAAAATTTCTGAAAACTTTACTTGCCACAGGGCAAGTCAAACCCATGTTTCCACTTGCCCTGGTTTTTTTTATACTTGCCCGAATTTGTTCACTATTCATAGTTAAATAAAAAAGAAGAACACCTCAGATTTATGTTATTACCCCATTTATTCAGTAAACTTTGGTTATGCCAATGGTGAATGTTACTTCACATGATTTATTTATTTATTATAATGTTCATGACATATTGCAACTTGAAATAAACTTACTTCATGTCATTGTGTTGAGTTGAGTTTACTTTTGTTCTTTACTGTTCAGGGAGAACCTTTTCCTTGCTTGTGGATGGAGTTGGTGTGCTTGTGTTGCTTGTGGTGGTTGCACTGGCAGATCTCACCATGGACAAGACATGTCTTGTCCCACTTGCCTGCTCAATCCACTTGTATATGGCTGCCCTGGGGTTGAAGTCACTCAATTTCTTAGGACCATGAGTCATAATGGTCAGGATGTCTTCCATTACTCCAGAGCTCAATCTAGTTCTCTGGCTGTTCTTGACAATGTTCATGCTTGAGAACAGTCTTTCACAAATGGCTGTTGCAGGGCTGATGGCAAACATCAGCTCTACAACTTTGAGAATGTGGTTGAACTGCTGAGGTCTGGTTGAGAGTAGTCTCTGGTATGTTTCACTCACAGGTCTTTTGTTCCCTTTCAGATGACCTTTGAGTTCAGTGAATTGATTCACAATGAGTGTCTTCTCTGGCAACAGGGCATCATAATGATTGACAATATCAGTAAGTTCAGGACTTCCATGTGCACAGAGGGCAGTTCTGTCAGATGGCCACTCTGTATAATCAAACACACTGAAGCAACTCAATGGTTTTTGTCTGAAGCAGAGGAATCTCTTGTCAAGGTACTTGATGCTGCCATCCACAATATGTATGAGGAAAGAATCTTCTTTGAAGTTGATTGGCTTGCAGGCATTTCTCAGTTTGAGACCATCATATGTAGATGTTTCATGGTTGTACTTGTCCAGTAAGTTGGCCATGTTTTCCCCAACAGTTCACTGTGTACAAGCTGATGACCGTAGTATATTTTACGGTCATCCAAAGATGGCGGAAGCCGACCCCGGTAGGATATTTCTTGTTCCGTTTTCAGCTCTGCAACTGTTTCTAGGAACAAACAACTATCGGAGATATATAGATAAATGTGTGCTCTTCTTAAATATATCACATACAAAGTACGAAGTTACTCTAATAATTGATATGTGGCTCGAGAAATTTTTCTCAATGATGACCGTAACAAAATTCCACAGTTTGACAGAGATGACCGTAAATTTTGTTTATGATGACCGTAAACTAAAACAATCGCATTTCTGTAATGTTTGTTTCGTTTGTTTACATTGAATTTTTATATCTTGATTTTTACAGTTGTTGAAATAGAAATGAAACAGGTAAGTAATGTTAATAACCCAACTAATTCCAACGTAATAAGATAATTTAATATCATCTCAACAGTTTAACCAATTAATGAAATTGACACATGTATTCCTTATTCAGGCAACTTCGAGTACTGGACTGTCGAGAACAGTTATCAATCGCTTTATAATTGTTTTAAATTCAACCAATTTGCATGCTTTTTTTACTTTTTCCATTCTGAAAATTAACAGTATTTTCGTTTTGAACTTGTGTAGAGCATGATGTTACTGAAATAAAGTGTGTTTAACAATGGAGATCATTCTTATTGAATTACAGATAAATCATTTTGAAATAAACAATTGTCATATGTTTAATGTTTAAAAACTTGATTAGCCTATGTTGCATATTCACAATCTGTAAGACGTGTTTGATTATGATTATAAAATAACATTCGTCTTCACAATATACCAAGTATAAAATAATCAAATAATTGTCAGTAACTGTTCTGCCACATAGCCTATATCTGAATAGTGTTGCTTGGCAAGAGAGTACGATTAATGAATCATTTTGTTGTCACTTAAAAAATTTAAACTGATTTTATTTATTTCCATCATTAAATATCCTGTAATCTATATCTTAATGATTCATGTTCAGATGAACTATAAATTCATGTATAACGTATGATGGAAATAATACCGTGGTTCGTTATTTTCATACGATACCCTAAGGATACAACATAGTAATAAACAATTCTATGACCTAAGCAAATCTATACGTGAAAGTAGATTGTGTGTGTTTTCAAAAATGAAAAACTTCGCCAATAGATAGAATATTATATTTTTTCATATCGTACTATGTTGACTCAATTTGCGTCTGAATATCTTTAAGGCATTCGTTTTATAAACAGTGTATCACAGGAAAAAATATCATCCGTGTGCCTTTTAGTTGCAGGTAAAAAAACATTATGATGTAAGAAGTTTTTATTTGAAGACAGTTTTCATTCATAGATTTATGTACAACTATGCGCATCCGCGTTTTATTCCATATGTCTGTCGAAGGTTTTCTGTAATAAACTATTGTACATAACCTCGCATTCTCGTTTCATCCCCACGAATGATATGATTAATAATAGGTATAGGCATGTAATTAAAATGGATCGTTGATACACACATAAAGATATCTCTGAAAGAATTTCAGTCCTGTATAAAAATTTCTACATATGCATCACGAGATTCTTTTAAACTCTGTCGATCTATACCTTTCCTTTTAAAACCAAGTCTACCAGTGCACAGAATGTTCCAAAAAGTTCTCACACAAAAAGGACATGATAGCACACAGAGTTGCAGTTCATGAGCATCAACAGCTTAAGTGCAACAGAGCCCCGTTCCATAACCGCGAGTGCTTGTAATCGCTCATTGATTGCTCAATGTAACGCTAAAGTAGCGCTCATTCTTTTTTGAACGACACGGTACAATTTCCTCGAAGGTTGCTCGCCTTGCTACGTAGCGCTTCATTGAGCAATCGCGTTCAAGAGAGGTTTAAAAGTAATCGCTCATTGAGCGATTACTTTGAAACCCCTCTTGAACATGGCCCTGTTGTTCAAAAACATTAAAATATGAATTGAGTTTGAGGCGTCATTTTAAAGCCATCAACATGGCCAAAGTATATCTTTGTCCAAACTGCCTGAAGCAGTTTAAATACGAAAGTAATTATAAGCGTCATTTTAAAGCAAAACATCTCGATTGAGGTGATATATAAATTCATCATCATCACAGACTATACATTTTGATCAGTTAGGTCGAATTTATTTTTTTTTTTTATTGTTTTTGAAACTTTCTAGTAATTGATTACTCCAGAGATCCAGATTTGTTTATTATTTCAGAAATGATACACAAAGTATAGAGAATGTATCCTGCACATGCGCGAGTCCACTTATTAAATTGTGAAGACATTCAGTTGTTTTCTAGTCATTTTTCAATTCCAAATACATGTATGGTATATGTGGGCCATGTATGACATGTTTCTGCAAAATATACCTTGTTACTCTGTGTTCATCTTACGGTCATCATGCCAGACTGACATTTACATTTTACGGTCATCATGAAATTTTGTTACGGTCATCATTGAGAAAATTTTCTCGAGCCTCGTAGCAATTATTAGAGTAACTTCGTACTTTGTATGTGATATATTTAAGAAGAGCACACATTTATCTATGTATCTCCGATAGCTGTTTATTCCTACAAACAGTTGCAGAGCTGAAAACGGAACAAGAAATATCCTACCGGGGTCGGCTGTCGCCATCTTTGGATGACCGTAAAATATATTACGGTCATCAGCTTGTACACAGTGAACAGTTGGGTCAAGCTTCAAATTCATCAACTTCAGAGTAAGTCCTTCTAAAGCAGGAGACACATCAATGATGAGCAAGTCTTCTCTTTGGAAAAGTAGGGAGATTTCTGCCAGCACAGGTAGTATGTCTAGTAGGATGGACATGATTTTGATAAATGAAGATGTTAAAATCTTCCTAAGCCACCCTTTAGCTTTAGCAGCCTGTTCATTTCTTCCTGTGGCAACCGCCTCAATATGTCGGACAATTGACAGAAAGCCTATCTTTAAGGCTCTGACAGCCCGCACCTTGCTTGCCAACCACCGCACTTGCTTGACATCACTGAGGTTCACAAGATCAGTGTTGAAAATCTCTGACACTTCCTTGAGTTCTCGTCTCATCTTGGGGCTGTAGTGGTAAAACTTGAAAATTTGTTTTAAGGTTTCTTCGAACTGTGCAAGCTGAGGTAAGTCCTTAACAGAATCCAGCACTGCCAATTCAAGCTTATGTGCTACACAGTGAACAGGCACAATATACTTGGCATCATCTTGTATTTTCTTAGCTACTCCACCTTTAGAACCAAGCATTACAGATGCTCCATCAAAATTGACAGACACAAGATGTGGGCACTGACTGTCTGGATTAACCAATTCTTCATATGTGGTTCCAATGTTTGTTATAGCTGATTTGATCCCATCAAGAACACCTTCAGCATGACAATGTGATAGTGGAACAGTTGCAGCATGGAAAGAAATGGGTTCCCCAGATGTACTGACATATCTCACGAACACAGTTTCCTGTTCAAGCACAGCAGAATCTGTACTCCCGTCACTCATTATTGTGATGAAATTTGCCTCTTTGATGTCATCAATAAAATCCCCACGAAGTGAACCAGCAATGGCTTTGATGAAGGCAGTTACTCCTGCATTATTCCTGTATTTACTACCAACATCCACATCAACACACTCTAACAGTTCAAGATTTGACTCAAAGTCACTCAAGGGCTTTCCCCGAATAGCAATGTGATAAGCCGTAATAAACAGTCTCTCAAGTATTCTAAGTGTGTGAGAATCCATTTTATGGAAAGCTTCGAAAATTGGTTTGATTTTGGAAGCTGTATTAGCAATATCAGATTCACTTGTTTGAGATCCAGAAAAATCTATATTTTCAGGAGCATTAATGTTTTTCTTCTTTGAGGAGGCCCGCTCATATGACATGCATTCTAAATGATAATCAGAGTTGTTGTGACTCTTCAAATAGTCAAGTCTGAAATTATTACAACCAACCACGGAAGTATTTTTTTTGTTTTTGGAACTAACAGAAGGGTACTTTCTACAGATTGAGCAAAACATAGTATTTGTTTCACTTTCATATATGACCCATGGGTATTGTGATTGCCAACTAGGGATGAATTTTCTCTCACGTTTTTGTTCATCATATTTTTTGTTTTTCATTGACACATCGTCCTTTGGTTCTTCAGATTTTCTTTTGACAGGTTGAGACTCTTTGCCTCCAAAAAAACTTGAAATACTTCTCTGCGACATTGTTACATATCAATGACATATGTCAAATGACACGAGTAAAATCCTAACACAAGGTTTCAAAAACGAAAGCACGTTGCTATGGACATGACGTCACGATTGAAGGATAATTTCGTAACCAAAAACAAAGTCATTGACCCGTATTTTCATAAAAGTTATATCACGTAAAAAGTCTAAATTGCATACCATTAGACCAATTATTTTATGTCATTCATATTGCAATGATGAAAGTCAGGTTTCAAACATTAATTATGTTATTACATGTACGTATTTAGATACTGTAAAATTATTTGACCTAGCAAATAAAAAACAATGCAGTTTAATTACCGGTAATAGTTTTGCTGACTGTATACATGGCTATCATTTGCAAGTAAAATCGTACTTATTGTCATTTAAAACTTACTTAATCAACAATAAAGTTATTTTGTTAGACACTTGCATTTTTTAAAAATGATTTGACTTCGGCCAAAGTTCGTTCATATCGATTTCATGTACAAGCAATGCTCATCGGCGAATTTCGTTTTGAGTACGATACTTAATATATACGTTGACTGTGCTGTGCGCGATTGCGGCTGTAATGTATAGTAGCTTTACTGTGCAAGAAAGAACCCAGTCGATGCCAGTTTATGAACAAAGGGAAGTAACTCTTAATCTATTATCGTGTCAGTCATTATTGTGTAAACGTATCGCCGATTCTGGGACCGTAACTTCAATCAATTTCATTGTAAAAAACAACAAAGACACAGATATTGACGTAGAGGGCTTTTAATGCAAGTTCAGTCATATATTTTCATTACTTGCCCACGGGCAAGCTGAAGTAAGCAGTTTACTTGCCCGACACTGTAAATATACTTGCCCCGGGCGTCGGGCAATGGGAATTTTGAACCCCTGCACGGGACTTAGTCTTCCTGGGCTCCAGGTTCCGGACGGAGCCGGGGATCGTATCCCTGGCCCCGGACCGGGTCCCGAAGATCCTCGGGGCTGTGAACTCGTTTCTCAGCACTCCAACCCACACGGCGGGATGGGGCGGGGTTCTGGGATCTTGTACGGTCTCGGGCCTGTGGTCACAAGCCGAGTCTCAGATGCACATCAATGTGTTAGAACTCAGGGCGGCCAGGCTAGTCTTGCAACACCTGAGAGATCAGGTGAGGGGTCAGGTGGTCCGGCTTCAGCTGGACAACAGGACCGCCATGGCTTACATCCTCAATCAGGGCGGGACGGTTTCTCCGTCCCTCCTGGAGGAGACGTGGCAGTTATTCCTTTGGTGCGACGAGGTCGACACCACGGTTCTGCCAGTGTACTTACCAGGGGTGGACAATATCCGAGCGGACGCTCTGTATCGCCGGATTCTTGTCCCCCACGAGTGGCTACTGGATCGAGAGCGAGACTATCTCCCAGTTATACGGGTCATTCCAGGTGGATCTGTTTGCGTCAGGGACGAACTTTCAGATACCCCAGTTTTGCTCCAGGATACCCGACACTCGGGCCCTGTCCCAGGATGCATTCGAACTGGACTGGACAGACAGAGTTCTGTGGGCTTTCCCACCAGTGCCTCTGATCTCCAAAGTCCTTGCCCGTCTAGCCACTCATCCTCCGCGTCTGCTGGTGCTAATCACACCTCTGTGGGCAGCGCAAACTTGGTTTCCACAGGTACTCAGGTCTCTGGCTATGCCACCTGTTCTGTTACCGTGTCGGCCGGGACTTCTGCCCCAGGACGGAGCCCCCCACCCCAACCCCAGGGTGCAGTGGGTGGCTTGGCCTCTGTCCGGAATCGCCTCCAAAGTAGCGGTATTCCTGCACGAGTTGCAGACACAATACTGGCTTCGAGGAGGGATTCAACGAACATTTAATATGAAGATAGATGGGCCTGCTATTCGCGCTGGTGTGCAGATAGGGACGTACTCGATCCCTTTTCTGCAGATCTAGTGTTGGTCCTGGAGTTTCTGCAGTCTAGATTGGATGCGGGCTTGGCTGCATCAACTGTCAGAGGTTACTCCACGGCTATTTCAGCCTTTCATGTCCCGGTGGACGGCGCTCTTTTGGGTGCCCATCCATTGGTCCAGCGTTTTTTAGCAGGCGTGGACAGGATCCGGCCTCCTGTGAGGCGGATCAGCCCAGTGTGGAACCTTTCAATAGTCCTCGATTGGCTATCAGGGCCTAGGTTCAGGGATTTGTCTTCGCTGTCTCTCCAGTTATTGACCTGGAAGGCAGCTTTTCTAGTGGCGGTGGCGTCTGGCAGACGGGTAGGCGACATACATGCTATGTCCGCCGATCCCGATCTCACAGTCTTCCACAGGGACAGAGTCAGTATCAGGCTGCCAGACTCCTACCGACCAAAAGTGGCCCACTCCTTTCATGTGTCGGCCCCCATTGAATTGCCCGCGCTTAGGCAGCCGGCAGCTTCGGGCTCTCAGGCCTCGGACGATCACATCCTAGACGTGCGCAGGACCTTGAGAGCATATGTTAAGAGAACAGCCTCTATCCGTAGGGATATTCAGCTTTTCTGCTGTTACAGTGGAGGTAAACAAGGTTTACCCGCCTCTAAGCAGTCAATCTCGAGATGGATTGTCTCGGCGATTTGTCTAGCGTATGTTCACAAGGGCCGTGAGCCCCCAGGTGACCTCAAGGCTCATTCGGTTAGGGCAGTCGCGACGTCCAAGGCGTACGCAGCGGCCCTGCCTATCGAAGAGATCTGCTCCGCTGCTATCTGGAGCCAGCCTAGCACGTTCATTCGTCATTACCAACTCGACAGGCTCTCGGGCGAGCGTGCTCGGTTTGGTCAGACAGTTCTCTCCGGTGGGCAGAGTCGTCAACCCCCTAGCTGAATGAGCTGATGAGGGTTGGTCGATCTGTTGTTTTTAATTTTAACTAACGCCACTAATATCCGTTGATACTAAGGGCCCAAGTCCTTTATCCCACGGTTATTTCCCCGGCTGAGGACTCCCGTGGGGTGATCTTTGCTATCGGATTTTTTGTCCTCATCTTCTCTCTTACAAAAAAGGGGGGGGGGCGGGGTTTTCAGACCTGTAAGGCGACTGAGAGTGCGCCATGTAATCCCCAGGTCATTGAGGTTATAGCCCATGGTGGATCCATTTTGTACTTTGGGTGAGTAATCTTTTGTACTTCGTTTTGCGCCTTCGGGTGCAGTCTGAATGCCACTTCCATTGATTTAATCTTTGGGAGTCTGTCTTATGCAATAAGTACCCCAAGGAGGATCCCTTCTGAAAAAGAATCGAACAAACCTGTATAGGTTCCAGATTCTTTGAAGAGGATCCTCCTTGGGGTAGGGCCACCCACCTCCCCTTCATTCAGCCTGCATGACTGGATTGGAAAGTGGTGAGGTTAGAGTTACCGCCCTTGGTTGCATGACAACCGTAAGGGGTGAGGCTCGAAAGGGGTGACCCAAAGTACGTTTTTTTAGTTTTTTAACTAATTTTATGTGGAAAATATAGTTACAACCTGTCATATATCTAAAATCTAGGATTTTATGCAATAAGTACCCCAAGGAGGATCCTCTTCAAAGAATCTGGAACCTATACAGGTTTGTTCGAATTTATTAAAATTACAAACAACTGACACGCTCAACTCCCGTGTCAATCCACTGTTATTGAAATTTACCGATCCAATCAGTGTGATGTTCGCTTGTCACCGGATTAATGAAGCAGAACTAGTTGTAATTAACTAATCCGTTACTGCTAACTGGCGTTCGGATTCGGAAACGGAATCAACGGATTAATGAATCAACATTTAATGAGTTTATATACCCCTACAAAAAAATATCCCTTGAAAACATATTACTGCACCATTGCCACAAGGAAAATTTTACCATCGCCACAACCCATCCGCATAAATTATAAAATGAGTTGCGGATATGGTTTGGTAATATATCCAAAGGGATCCCCACCCTATCCAATAAAGCCATAAACCATCCACAGGTAGTCCATATGCGGATATGGTTTGGTAATATATCCAAAATGATCCCCACCCTATCCAATAAAGCCATAAAACTAGCCCAGAATGGAGCTGCGGATATGGTGTGGTAATATATCCATAGGGATCCCCACCCTATCCAATTCAGCCATAAAACCATCCACAGGTTGTCCATATGCGATCCCCACCCTATCCAATAAAGCCATAAAACCATCCACAACTAGCCCAGAATGGAGCTGCAGATATGGTGTGGTAATATATCCATAGGGATCCCCACCCTATCCAATAAAGCCATAAAACCATCCACAGGTTGTCCATATGCGATCCCCACCCTATCCAATAAAGCCATAAAACCATCCACAACTAGCCCAGAATGGAGCTGCGGATATGGTGTGGTAATATATCCATAGGGATCCCCACCCTATCCAATAAAGCCATAAAACCATCCACAACTAGCCCAGAATGGAGCTGCGGATATGGTGTGGTAATATATCCATAGGGATCCCCACCCTATCCAATACAGCCATAAAACCATCCACAGGTTGTCCATATGCGATCCCCACCCTATCCAATAGAGCCATAAAACCATCCACAAGTAGTCCAGACCTGCATTTGCATATATTTGCATAAAACCGTCCACAGGCACTCCGGTAATTTAATGCTTTAGATATACAATATATATACATCAAAACAAAAAACAAAAAACATAGTACACTTCACGATTTTTAATAGTACAAAATAAATACTATAATATTAATGTTCATCTTGAGATCTTGCGTGCTCTACAAATATATACATATAAATATCCTTGAAAGGAATTCAACATTCAACTGTGTTCAGGAACACTTCGTTTTGAGATTCAGCAACTTCTTCATGATCTTGGAATCTCCAGGTCACTTTCGAGGGCCATGGGGATCACGGTGAGCGCGCTGAGCTCCTGAAAAGTAGAATAGTAAGAATATAGATACCATGGTACAAACAGGCAAGTTACAAATCACATGATATGAAAAGACTTTTTGATATATATAGACCATAATCATTGGCACATTCATGTCCCATTACATAAAGGACATTCATACCCACAGGACTCTTGCCAAATATAAAGAAAGCAAAAGAGATATTATATCTTTGGAAATACCTAATTTCCGGAATGCTTTCCTCAGGCTGCATATCTTCTTGGACAGGTGGTCGGTGTACTGTGAATAACAGGTGCAACACCCGGACGGCAAACACTGGAAACAAAGAACAGTATTAGTATTTCAATAAATTAGTCATGATTGCATATAGTAAAATGATTTTAATGTTTTCAAACTCTTCAAATTGTTATTCAAATTCATATGATATGACAATATATATATATATATATAGAAAACAAATGAACTCAGCTTGGAGTAGTGTAACTGTTCCTTTAAATTTAAATGTTTAATTTAAATGCTTAATATGAAATGACAATATACATCATGTTAAATTCGCACCTTCAATGGCTTGAAGCACAGTTTTGACTTGAGTATCTAAACCAACATAAACATTTGTAAGTTCTGGTTCAAACTATAACGAATATTTATAATATAATCAAATAAATTAGTAAAATAATGAATTATTACAAAATGTGAAAAAACAAATTTTATTTTCATGATTAATGACTGATAGCAAAAGTTGTATGTAAAATATAATCAGTCTGACTGGATGCATATTAAGGTTGTAATTTGTAATCTGCAATAAATTAACTAACCATGACCGTTAGTGTCCATTAAAGTAATCAATCAGCTTGATTGGGTGCATATTCAGAAAGAAGATTATCAATTAAAGAAGCTAATTGTAAATTTCAATGCCAAACCCACCTTCAACAGACCTTGAATAAACATCGTCTGAGAGTTGTGTCCACAAGGTTAGTGTATTTTCTGTCCGGTTCAGCCGACACTGAAATCAATATTGACATTTTAATGAATAAGATACAAACTATTTGATGAAAATAAAAAGATTTTGAAAAGTATAATCCAAAATAAATCTTATTAACTGATAAACATATACTGAACAAAAATAGTCATGAATAATAATATCTTTATAAGTTGAGTAACTAGTGAAATATTATTCTTGATAATCATAAAACATCAAATATCCCTTACTAAACAGATTACAAATAATCATAATCAATTTAATATTTAATATTATATAATTAATATTTAACATGTAAATACTTTTGAAGAGTATAATGACAATAAATGTGTTTATGATAAAAATAAGAATACAGGGTATTTTAACCAACAAACAATTGTTTGGAATTCTTTATAAAACAACAAAATTAAGATTTGTAAGTCAAACAAATATAATTGATTAAATTGGTAAAATAAATATGGATTAAAAAACCTTTAAAACACAAATGCATTTTTGACTATTAATGACTCACAGCAAATTTATCTGTAAAATGTTATATTAGCAATCAGCCAGTCTTGATACATTTCGAGAACATCAATTAAGGAAAACAAATGTCTTGATTAATTGTTATTTAACAATTTGTTTGTTTAAACAACAATATGCAAGCATCTCAAGTCTTACCTTGAGAGGTTACATCATTTCCTGTCTGAGAGTAGGTTACATCATTTCCTGTCTTTCCCCAGACCACCTGTCTGTCATGGCTGAGTGCACAATCACCTGTGTTAAGAAAAGTGACATGTTTATATAGACTGGTTTTTAAAATAAATTTAACATATATTCCTAATTCAAATCATAATCTGATACAAATTAAAGCAATATATTGCATATAAATATCACAGATAGCTTTGTACACATGCCATGAGACATGAGTGCCTTTTTACAAATGAAGCCAATCTTATGTCAGAAAATGTTACTCAGTCTGTTCATGGAAATGGGTGAATGAAATTAGATTGATACATTTGGAATGCAGTGAAAATAAGTACTTACCTTGGATTAATCAAATGAGAAAATTTGTACTTCTTGGTCTTGTGAACTGTAAAGGTTGGGGAGCTTCCTTCTTCTTGTTAAGAATAGCCACTATGGAGAAAACTTTACTGCAGCAAGACTAAGGAGGCTTCTGATTGGCTAAAATTGGTTTATCTGATCATAATGGCAAAATACTTCTTTATATATTGGTTGTGACAGTTTGTAATATATAAAGGATTTGAATTGACTATGAAGAATATTTGTTTTATCTATCAATTGTAAAACACAAGCAAATGAAAAGCACTAAATACTGAGAATGCTTCTGATTGGCTAAAATTTATTTATCTGATAATAGTGGCAATTATTTGGTTAAATATGACAGTTTGTGATATTTAAGGGATTTGATCATGAAATATTATGAAAAGGTTTGTTTCTATCAATTTATTAAACTAAAAAATGAAAAGGACTCATGAAGTTTAATTTGGTATTTTATTTCCTTCATTACATGAAATTTGTGCCAACTGTGTCAATTGTTGATTAAATCAATGAAAGAATAAATGTAAACTAGATATCAAAGTCTTGACTGTGAAGTACAAGCCAGCAAGTTTACATGAAATACATAATAATACAAACATAAATAAACATTTTGACCAAATGATTTGTTTTAGAACATCTCAGAGCTAATATGTGAGTAAAATGTATTTTTCATTTGGTATCAATAATCCATTGTGATAAACTGTGATAAATACTTAGGTTATTAATTAGATATACCTTCACAGCCAGTTTACAACTTGAAACAACATTCGATCAAATACACAGCGCCCCTCCACATCACTGCTCAGTTCTTAAACATTCAAATTGGTTAATCTAATGAAATGTATACAGTAATTAAGCTACTTGTTAAGCAATCCATTAGGTGTTTTTAAAATGTATATTTGGTGTCATTCCTGTAATCTGACCATTGGACAGTTATCAATTAATTAAGCTCCACCCATTTCAAGTCTGATGACCAATAGTTTTGCACTTGTTTGTTGTTGCAATTTCTCAGAGGTATACACATTTTAGTGATTGTAAATATGTAAAGACTGCACTTGTTTTATACAACTTTGTCAAGTATTTCAATTGATTGTAATTTAAGGTCAGAGAAAATTAAAATTAAACTTAAATTATTTTTATTTTTATTTCTTTCTGATATCTTCACTTTGGCGAAGTGTATAATTATTTATTAAAGAATATTTTTAACTTCAACAATTTTAATGTAGGTTTTGTAATGCATACATACAATAAATATATATTTCATGCAATTTTTATCTTTAATAAAAAATAGGGATGATTATTTCAATCGCATATATTGACATGGGATGAATGTTTATATCTCAATTGTGTAAAATTAATATATTTTGAAATACCAATTGAATTAATGAGTTTGATAATTAAATAGAATAGTGATATTTCTACATCACAACCCAAATTGACAATTCAATTTTTATCTTTAATAAAAAATATGGATGATTATTTCAATCACATATATTGACATGGGATGAATGTTTATATCTCAATTGTGTAAAATTAATATATTTCTAAATACCAATTGAATTAATGAGTGTGATAGTTACATAGAATAGGCATATTTCTAAATCACAACCCAAATTCTTTAAAAGATAAAAATGGGCTATTTTTATATATTTACAAACACTAAGCTCTGGATTTTCAGTCATGTGAAGATATGCCAAAACTTTGTTGACATAAGACTCACATATTCAAATAACATAAAACTGTTAATTAAATTAATGAAAATTAACCTGACGTTTAGTTTAAAAAAAATAATGTTGAATCTTACACCAAATGTATTAAATTGTTTATTTGAAGATAGTAAGTAAAATGTACGAATGTAATATTTATTGTGTAAGCTATCAAATTATGGTCTCTGATATATATATTTACATTGGAACCTGCTCTCTCTCTGTTTAAAGTAATACAAGTAACACCACAGTCATTTAACACGATTTGAAATAACAATAATTTGAGAGATGAATAATTATTTTGCAATCATATTTGACACACCTTTAGAAAAAACATAGTTCTTATCAAAACTAAATGTTTAAACCTTATTTCCTTGCCCATTCATACTGTTATAAACATATTTTTGTATGTTGTGCTTTTCTCAGTATTGCATGAATGAATATTGTGTTAAGTATAATTTTGTACCGAAGACGTATTTACATAGGCGTAATGCATCTTTACCAATCCATTAAATTTTAAAAATAAATATTGTTTAAACCAGAAGGATGATGGTGATCAACAAAGTTTTTTTTATAGTCTAAACTCAAATCATAAGCTTTCTTTATCATATCTTAAGTGCTAACATCAATTCAATCTGTTTTCACAATAACAGGACTTGTTTGGCTTTTTTACCAACGATTTTTTACCAATACTTTTAACAGAGGACTTTTCCCTTGAATTTACCACAGAGACTTCATATAATTACAATCTATAAGCAGCCAACTTCACATCGATGCCCATCCTTAGCATTCCCAAAAAGCCAGTTATCTTGTGTTCATTTGTGGCTATGCTGTGGACAACAGGGACTCGGTAGTGGATATGTTACCGTAACATATTCAGATACGTTTGAGGGTCAAACAGCCAATGGATACATCGTTGAAACCAATCCACAAAGGCAGCTATCTTGTGCTCTTTCTTGGCTATACTGTGGATAACCCGGACTCGTCAGTGGATATGTTACCGTAACATATCCAGAAAAGTTTGAGGTTCTTACAGCCAACGGATACATCGTTGAAACCCATCCACATGACCCATCCACACCACGTCCGGATCTGATCCGCTAGCGGCAATGGTAAAATTTTGCTCTAACTACCTGAAAAGATGCTGTGGTGCTACTGTGGATATATTGCCTAAACATATTTTCAGGATATTTTTTTTGTAGGGGTAGATATTAGTTTGGTTACAGCTTGCTACCGTTCGGACACTGCAAGATTCGGATTATCGGTGGCCGGACTATCGCGGTTTGACTGTATGTGAATAATAGGAGTGAACATATACTCCAAAACGTTGTTTATGTTCACAATTAAGAATTCTCCATCCAGAAATCCTATTTTTCTTACTTAATCAATTTCCTCATATACTTCATAATAAAACTGCATTTATCACTTGTTGGAAGTGTCTATTGAAGCCTTACAATCCATTTACTAACAATAATATAACCCAAGCTTGCTTCCATTAACAAATAAAGTTACAAAGCAAAATATACATATTCTGATGTGTTTTCGCATATTTACTCTTTATGGTGTTTTCTTTGCTATTTTATTTTAGATGTTGCCTTCGTGTATTGGTGATGGTGTGTGGTTTGCTTCCTGAGAAATTTCTCACATATACTTATTAAAAACTAACATGCATATAATGTTCATTTTTCGTTTTTACAGGGTTGTCTCATGTATATAAATTCTGTTAACCCTTGTGGCATTGAATATGCCAGTATCATGTATGCCAAGGATATTCCTAGGGACTGTTACCATTTGGCAATTTGCTTGTCACATTTATTAATGTAAATATGTATCCTGTTGTTTACTTGATGGTATATCATGATAATTGGAATTTCCTTACAGAAATAAAACCTATTTCCAATTTTCTTCGTTTACCACTTGACAATTTGCTTGTGATATTTTTAAAGGTAATTGTATGTGGTAATTCTACTGTTTTTATAATGGTATAAGGTTAATTTTGAAATTATATGAATTTATCTACAGAAAAAATTCACCTGTTTAAGATTGTCTTTGTTCACAAATTGTATGCGTTTCTTTCTCTGATTTGCTTTTCATCTTGAAGTTGCATTGGCATGTTTGCATGTCTCAATACTGTCGTTTTAAAGATCCTGATGCTGTCTGGTTTCATCTACTGACAACGACTCTCATGGATGATAAAATAATCAGTTAGATCTGTTACTCATATCAGCTTTGGCTGGTAGTCTGTCATCCAGACCCTAGAGCGAAATAGTCAATTCACGACCAGCCCAGTCTAGAAACTTATAGCAAGTCTAGATTACTCAGCTCAGAAATTAGGGCTCCATTTTGTATATATATTTGAATTGTTTATAAAATGTTGGTGAGAAAAAAAATATTTCTGAGACTAAATGTTAGTCTATGTTGGCTGGAGGCAGACAAGGTGACTCAATATCTCCTCCTTTATTCTATATGTTGAAGAAATCACGTTTCACCGTGTGTATATAAAATATATTTTCAACAGAGTCTTATATCAGGTTAAAGACCCTTAGTACGAAAAATATATATGAGGTTAAAAATTTACATTGCTAAGAAAACTAGAAAATTTACATTTAACCTATTCTGACTGTCTGAAGGTCTCCAGTATGAATTTTCATCTGAGTTGGGGTCTCTTCTGTCTAAAAGCTCACCCCCATGTTTTCAAAATGTTTGTTTGCCTTATAGGGGATTCTCAAAATTTATGCATGCATACGACCTATGACCTTTCGAAACGAAAACGAGGCTAAGGCCGCTTCTTTTTTCCAGGTTCGCGTAATGGCTGCATATCGGCCGTACGTGCCGCTTGTGTTTCGGTTTCTTTCGACTGGAACTGAATGAATAGGTTTGTTTATATCGTATTCCAACAATGCAAGATTTTTAAAAAAGCGTTTTTGACAATAAAATATGACAAAACTAATGGTAATTGTTGCAGGTTTAGCGGCAAACAACGTTTGTTTTGGATAGTTTTACTCGTGGCAAGTTCAAGAGTTTTGGTTTTGTAATCGGCCCGTAAACGGGATGATTTGAATTTCTTTTTTGGCTTATAAAGTCCATTTTTCGTAATCATTCGGCAAAATAAACCTCCATTAAATTTATAATAATCCCAAAGTAGGGAACCTGTAATTAGTGGATCAATGACCGACGACAGAAACTAATTAAACCTCTTGAAGGGGCTGTCCCACTTCCGTCCCCAAAATGAACTCAATTGAAAGCAAAGTGTAACTAGACCTATATCTTTGAATTCTTTTCGACCTATTGATAAGAATATTTTCAAGAAATTCGACATTCAAATAAATCATAAATGTTCATTTAAATCAAGAACTAATATATTATAAAACTAAAACTATATATTTATTAATCTATGATCATAATATTGTCAGTCATTTCCATGCATTGCATCAGTACTGAGTCTACTAGACGTATTTACACATGTACTACTGCAGGACACATTAAATCATTTATAAATTAATTACAAAATTATGACCAGAAATATCTTAAACAATTTTTTTTTTAAAAAGGCCTGAGTTATAAGCTACAATTAAACATAATTAAGTTGTAAGCTACAATTAAACATAATTAAGTTGATCTTTATAATTTATAGGTACTATTTGATTATTTATTCATGCAGGACCAATTGGGAGTAAAATTTAAAGCAGGCCAAACATTAAATAAGAAAAATATTATTTAAACCACTTACCTAGATATAGTTATTACCCAACAAAAATAACCAACAAAATAGAAATATAAATTAATTGAGGTTAATGTTTGGAAGTAACAAGTACATGTCATACTGGAAAATGATTGAAATATATTGTGAAATGTACATGGATGTTTCAATACACAATCATACATGATAGATTGTGCTTAAGGAGGTGATGGTCAGGTTTGAGAAATATATTTGTATTTGTATGATTAAACTACAAATAATACATGGACATGATTAGAAGTAAAAATGCACATTATTTAATCTTTTGTGAGATGCAAAAGCCCACCAAGTGCTTTCTGTTTCTGTTTTGAGTAAAATTAAAAGCAGGACAAAACTAATATAAAGAAAATAATTATTTGCTAATTACTAATTTAATTACTAACATTAAACCATATACTTAGATATAGTCATCACCAAATAACAATAACCAACAAAAAAATAAATTTAAATTTAATTTATTTGAGGTTAATGTTTGAAAGTAACAAGTACATGTCATCCTGGATAATGATGACATATAATGTGAAATGCACATGTATATTCATGTTTCAATACACAATATATAAATGATAGATTGTGCTCAAGGAGGTGGTGGTCATGTTTGAGAAATATATGCATATCTCTTTTTTAAATACAAATAAAATTTAAATTAATTCAAATGTACATTATTTTTATTTTATTTATTAATTATTTAAAAACTTTTTAAAGATACACACTCCCACTGCATGAATGCTTTCTATTCTGACTTATTATTCTAGAATAATTCATAAAGTAAAAAAGGGACCCTGATTGCAAATAGGTAGGTGGGTACATACTACATAGGGTATTCTAATCTTCATGCCATGTGTGACATGGGGTATAATATCACATTAGCACTGGGAGATTGTTTCTTTATTTTGAAATGAATAGAATTCAGTAAATAAATTAAATTCATGTAATATAAAGTAAGCATGCAATATCTAAAAAAAATAATGTTCAACTTTGAAGTACAAGGAATATAAAATTACATATATCCTAACTTTTGAATTAGTCTCACTCCTTTTAGTTAATGTTTATTTTAATTCCAAAATTGCTAAATTAAATGTATTACCACAGATCATAAGCTACAACTGTTTTTCAACTATTTACTTCCTGTTTTGTAAAGGGTTCCATCATTCATTTAATTGATTTTGTCTACTGTTGTCAGCTTCTTAAATAAACTAAATACTATGTTTGTAGGTAGAAATCCTTTTCTTATGAAATATTTTTTTAAACATCTGTTTAATTTTAAAAGCTTATTCACATATCTACATGTGCTCACAAATAAGAATCCTCACTACATTGATAACATTGATTACTGACTGATCATTGATAACTTTCCTCAAACCATTAATTAAATAAAGCCATAATAGATTAATTGCTAAAGATGTTTATGTATTTCTTACATATATAATAAGAACGTTATGTTCATTGTTTAAAATTATTTTGCTCATCATGACATGCAGACATACAAATGACTTACTAAAAAAATATTTTTTAAAACTAGAATAGATTATATATATTTGATTGAATTATAATATCTGCTTTACTGCTTCAACAAGAGAACGCAAAATAACCTGTACTAACTGGACCGTAAAGAACTATATCCAAATGAACAATTTGAATCAATTTTGACTCCAAAATCGATTTTTGTAAAAACAAGAATTAGGTTCGTTTACAGTGAGTTGCACTGAATGACCCCTTTGCAGTTCGTGAGCATGTCACAAGAGCTGACCATTTAGCCGAATGATGGCTAAGATTTGAACAGTTTCATCCCACCCAATGACTATATACAATGGTTTCTTGGCATGCATGGGTAGGGTGTAAATTTTCATTGGTATTTGTTCAAATTAGAGCACTGAAACAACAACGAGTTTGACAGATTTATAGTTCAAAATGACGGTAAACACAACGAGGAAATCCTACCGTAAATATTATTCGAAAAACATCGCCTTGCATGTAAAATAGCATCCTGGGCGGTGGTAATTGAAGATAATCGACAGATGCATCGATCTTGAAAGTTTTCCAAGTGATTTTATCATTATTTTTAATAAATGTAAGTGTTATTTAGAAGAGCTACCGACTTGTCAATGCTATGTGAATGGTACTTCCGGGTTTGGAAGCGGCCTTAGCCTCGTTTTCGATTTAGCGCACGCGGTTCCATGTGCCTCATTAATATTCATGAGGCAATATTAAGAATCCCCTATACCCGAGATATGTGTTTTATCTAAGCATTCAGGGCCCTGATAACGTTGACTATAGTATATCTTACTATCCAGTCTTACAGTCACTAATGGCTGGGATATTGCCCAAGCAGCATTAAACGATAACTCACTCACTCAACATGATATGCTGTAACTTTACATAAATTTCAAACAAAATCCTTCTTATTATTCAATCGACGTTTGCTAATGCTAAAGATTTTTGGCTTAACTTCCAAATGAAGATTTAATAAGAAGAGCGTGTTATGGAATAATGATTTCCAATTATAATGTTAATGTTTTTCTCTTATTGATCTAACGTGTTTAGCCAGGTTAACATTATTCTATTCAAATTGTTCTATTCAGTTCAAAATCCCATGGCTACACAAGCAAAAGTTTGCTTTTACTTTGCCCAATAATGCCATCGATTATGGAAGAAGTTTCTGTTAAATTAATAAATAATACAGGATTCAAATTTAATGGGGATCAACTGATTTTGGATGTTTTGACTTCCTTGAGCACATTTTCTCTTAACCTTCAGGCTCGATTAACTTTTTTTCCCAAAAATGTTGTTGTTACCCAGAAAATAAACTGAAGCCCCAGATTAAGTTGAATTTATTTGTTCATTTCAGTTCACGTAGATGTGCACAGCAGGAAGGACGACGACTGTCTGAGTCAACTCTCCAAGGAAACCGGTGAACCTGAGTGTGTTTTTACATCAGGTCAGAGGTCATCGGTTGTGACCCGGAGGTCAAATTCACCTTCCCAGCGACCGCCCTCACCGCCAGTTTCACCCACGTACAGGAGTCGGAACCGTGGATCTCTCGGAAGTGAATTGTCATCCACGGCATCCACATTAAGTTCCTTGTCTGCTTCTGCGTCACGAGAATTTGAAGAATCAGACGACGGTCAGGACGCAAGAATTCCTAATCTTGCTGCCCAAAGAGCACCATTTTTATCAGCAAGATCCAAGTTTGAGAATCAAAGCCACAGTCAGTATCAGGGGTTGAGTCACGGTCAGAGTCAGGGTCAAGGTCGCCCAAGGTTTGACTCAGCTCGGAGCAGTGGGAGTTGCGAGGAGAGCGGGGAGGCCATTCCTTTTGGTAAGTCTTGGAGGTACTCTCAGTTGTACAATTCACCAAGGAATGTCGTGTTAGCAGAGAAAGGCTCAAAGAAAATGGCTTCTCCAATCCAAACCTCCCAGAATGGCGGGGCGAAGAAGACTGTGATTCAGATAAGCGGAAGCACTGTTAGAATCGATGACGGCACTGGGTCACGTGATATTAAGACTCATTCTCATCAAAATGGTAAGCCTGCTAGACAAGCTGGGTCAGGTCAGCCAAAACTTATCATGACCATGACCCCATCACCTTCTGATCCAGAGGTCAAGGCCACTGGGTCACAGGTCAATGCTGCAAACGTGTCTGCATCCAGCAGTGTTATTGCAAATGGAAACATTTCTCCCAGAAACTCCACCGCTGATGTTCCCACATCAAATTTAAATGGAGGTATTCCAAAAATGAACGGAACTTCCAACTCAGACTCAAGGCCACAAAATGGTTCCTCAGTGACATCAAATACAAACTCTGCTGCTCGAACAGGTTCAGCTCGAACAATGAACGCTCATCCGCCCGGTTTTAGTGCTCTGGGGGATATCATGAAGTCATCACTACCTGCAAGAGTTGCTGCACAACCTTCTCCATCTCCCACGGAACCACAGAGAGAGTCACCCTCACCTTCAGAAGACAGGGAGACCGAGACAGCTAGTGCAAACGTCAGGTAAGTCTGCAACATAATACATAGTTCTGAGAAATGGTGGGTTTTGAATTCTTTTTAAAAACTGATAAAGATGGCAAGATGGTGGAGAGTTCCAGGGTGTGATATCAGCTTAGGAGAATGAACCAAATGTTCATAGAAGCTGGTATCTGCAGCTTCATGAGTATTTAATTGTCAAATTGTAGGGAGAGGGGGGAGGTACCGTCAAAACATGAACAAGCAATTTTGTTGATGATAGACACATTTTAGTGACGTTTCGGGGGTCTTACGACCCCCTTCATCTATCATCTATCATCTATCATCAACGAAATTGTTTGTTCATGTTTTGATGGTACCTCCCCCCTCTCCTTATTATTCCTCTTGTCCCGTCAGGTATCATTTATTTGATCCATGTTGAACAATTCACATCCTCTTAACCCACGATAGCGAGGTTAGCGCCTCCACATTGCTTTTGTCAAATTGTAGTCAGGACTCTTCTTTGAAAATCTTGGAATGGCTTTTAGAAGTGGAAAGCATAATGACCTCCCCCCGACTTCAAAATTTCTGAATCTGCCACTGCATATATAAACTGCACATACATTGAGTTGCCAGGTTAATAAGGTCTTGTTGCTTGTCAACCCTCCGTAGTCCGTAAACCTTTTCATTTTCAACTTCTCCTCAGTTTGTAGAGGAAAGAAGCATATTGCAGACTGCTGTTCAGTGTCTTGTTCTGTGTTGTGTGAAAGCTTGTCCCTTAGGTCAAATTGTACAAATCTTTGGGGACTTTCAAACCATATTAGAAATCACATTGGTACTACCTTACTATTGATATGTTTGTCGCAACCATAGAGATGACGTAATACCTGTTGCTACAGATCGTAAAGATTAATCATCAAAAGTGTCTCTTCAGACCGTCAAGCGTGCGTGCAGCCCCAGTACAGAATGGTTATACGCCTGGTCCCAGGTTCAGATCTGGTCCGACCGATATCATCTCAGAGCTGCAGAGCGGACCGGGGATGTCAGGACTGAAACAGTCAAGGGGGTTCAACAAGGGAACCAAGATGGTCTTCTCCTTCGGAGGGGGGAACGTGGCTGGAGCTACCCCTCAATCCACTCAGCCAACATCGGTCAGTGTGATTGTAACATTGTTTTATTTTTGACAGTTGAGATGGATCTGTTCCATGGAAATATGTCAAGGGAGATAATTGAACATGCTTACTCTTAGATTATGCCCCTTTATCCTGTAATTTTGATCAAGGTTCCCTTTCACAAAGCACTACTGTGATCGTAAGTCACTAAGGTAACCTTAGTGCAATGTTAAAGAATGGGATTTTAAGTTAACCTTAGTAAAGGTTATTTTGTGAAAGGAGCCCCAGATAATTATGTAACGTCTTCCTGTGGTCGCTGATTATATAATTGCAATGTCAAAGAGGCTATCGTTAGAGGCTGCGCTGTTTCATTGAAATATGAAATTTAGATTTATTTTTTCATCAAGTATCTAATCCATATTTTGTAAATTGGTTGACTTCAAACTTTCATACTATTTTAGGTTTAGATATTTAGGTATGGTAAAACATAACATTAAGTGAAAAACGTTGTTTTCAGGACCCTGATCTTGATGCGGAGTTTGACCCGAAGAAGTTTGTGGACCAGGTCCCGGACACAGACTCGACTGGACAGCCTATCCCGGCCTGGAAGAAGCAGATGCTCGCTAAAGGGATCGCAGAGAAGGCACGCAAAGAGGCAGTCGAAAGGAGAAAGGTGCAGAGTTATTTCCCTTTTATAATTTTGCAAGATAGCCTTGAAGAATACTGTATTCTCTCTGGTATAAGACCAAGGGGGTCAGGCAAACAAACAGTTTGAAAACATGGGGATGGGCTTTTAGATCTACTTCTCACACTGAAGAGTTCCACACCACTGTCGCTTTATACGTCACACCATTTTCTTCAAATACGTACGGATAACCGTTTTCTATGGATACAGCTTATTGGGTCGTGTAATGAGATGTTTTACCCTTGAATGTAACAATTTATTGTATAAACTTTAATAATAACTGACAAATGTGAGAAGAAATAATGTGCAAAAAACGTGCTTGAACAGTGCCTTTAACCCTTACGTTGCGTACATATATTTTACCATTTTTAGCCCCTGTGGCGGAATATACAGGCTCGCAGCTCGCAGCAGTAGTTTGAGCTTATTCACTAACGAGCTCTGCTGGCGGAATTTCCAGGCGGCGATTCCGGTACCGTTTTTACGAAATATACCGCATCTACATGGCGAATAAGGACTATATACGGGCGTTCAATACAAATTCAAGTAGCGACACCCGTACACAAATGGCTAATTCACACCCGAAACTTTGAATGAATTTTCTATGATTTTTCGTTTTTATTGTATTACTTTCGAAAGATTGTCTTTAATTCGGGCCTCGTAACATCATAAATACGAAACGAAAAAAATTCCATTTATATACGGAATTGAAGACAAGATGTCTAGCTTCACAATGATATAAAAATTATTAGAATGCGACCTTTGGTTATAATTCTATAGCTATGTAAAGTTTGTCTTTATTTCCACCTATAAAATCGTCAATACTTACAACATGTATGCGGCATTGCAAACGGTCGTTCATCGCACTTTTCAAAGAAATCATAATCTCGAACCAGTTGACAAATAAGCACATGTCAACCCAAATATTAGTATGTTGTTTGACTTTTCAAATAAACGCTAACCTCGAACCATAACTGATGAAAATATGTTGATTAGTTTGTGTGCCGTTTGGTTTCACATGCCTCTCAGAAAGGTAAAATTGTATCTTTATTTCTGTGAATAAATCTGCGCATTTTATATAGAATAAAAGATTATTCTTTTCGGTTTATTGTGATATAAAAATTATGAAAATGCATTCAGTATTTTAGCCGTGATAAATGTTTTAGAAGTTGTGAAAATCGCCGATTGTTTCAAAATTTATGAAGTGTAAACATGACCTTTTTCACGGCGCTTGCTGTGTCTTTATTATTTTTTTGAGATTTTCTAATTTTATATGGGAATGTAGTCCATTGTTTCCCCTTTATTTTGCCGTATTTTTTTTGAAAACAAACTATTCGCTCACATGACAAAATTGGCCTTTTGTAAAGCTAATTATCAATGCGTTACGGGTCAACAATGCACACGCAATTTGGTGTGAATTTTACTTGATATTTCGACCGGACATTCACACAGACTCGTTATCGTGGCTATCTGCGAGATGTATGTAAACAAGTTTTCATGTGGCGATATACGGACACACTTCGTCTCGCATTTCGCCTGGGGGGCAAATATAATTATTACTGACCCGGTAAATGCACTAAGTCCAACGTACGGGTCTCGCCAAGGGTTCTAACATTTTTCTCTATGAGCCTCTCGGATAATTCCGTCGCCCGCATGTTAAGGGTTAAGATAGGATAAACAAATGTGAGGGTAAACAAATGTGGTGTGTAAATGGCTTGAGGGCATAAATACATTGATGGAGTTTGAAAATGAGAAGCGGTCAATAAGTTTGTTTAGTTTTAATAGGATGATGACCATGTCATCTTGTCACAAATCAAACAAACCAGGGTCGTGTTCAAGAGAGGTTTAAAAGTAATCGCTCAATTAGCGATTACTTTTAAACCTCTCTTGAACGCAATTGCTCAATGTAGCACTAAGTAGCAAAGCAAGCGAACTTTGAGGTTTTGCACCATGTCGTTCAGGAGAGAATGAGCGCTACTTGAGGGCTACTTTAGCACTACATTGAGCAATCAATGAGCGATTATAAGCGCTCGCTGTTATAGAACGGACCTCAGACTTACAAGATGTTTTGAAACCTTCTCACCCATCTAGAATTAACCATTTAATTCCAACATATTTAACACTGAATTTAGTCTAGGATAAATTTTCATTTGTGTTATGTGTATTCATGGCACCGAGTACAATCTTGGTGAATAACCTAGTTTGCAAATCCTTCACCAGTCTGCATTATTATTCCATGTTCTTAGAAGGTAAATAGATTTAATACATTGTGTTTATGCAGTATAAATCCCGCTAGGGGCACGGCAACTTTGTCTGAAGTAGAGAACTGTTCTACACGCAGTAAGGTTTGGGTGCAATGCTACACTGAATTTCAGCGTAGTACCACCCATGGTATGCTAGTTCCAGCCGATGCTCACAGGTTTCATCGCAATGCATAACCACATGGCGTTGCAGGCTTTCTCCCTGCCATAATACTAGCAGCCGCGATATAAGTGAAATACTCTTGAAAGCGGCGTTAAACCCCAACTCAACCTCACCTCACCTTTATGCAGTATAAATGGCTAAGCTGTGTTACAGAGAAACTAAAAAGAATTTAAATTGTGTTACAGAGAAACTAAATTGCACTTTTTCTGCATTGAAAATGTTCAATATATAAATCTAAATATTTTTATTATTTAAATTTAGATTGAGGCTGAAGAAGCAAGATTTAAGAACGTTCCTTCGTGGAAAAGAGCACTGATGGAAAAGAAGGATGCAGAAAACAAGTAGGTATAAGGGAGACAACTCTTCACTTAATGAAACGTTACATAGGCCTTAAATGATCAGAATTTCTTTCACTTTCTTGACAGTCTTTGTCATCCTTGAATGACCTGTCCTTACTCATTGAAATGATCTTGAAAACTTTTTTCTTTTTTTTATCTCATAACAATCAAGTGTCAAATGTATTTGACATTATAACTATTTGCTCTAAATCCTAATTTCTCACCTTGAAATTTTTCAACCAAGCAGTCTCTAATTTTGGCATCTCGCCTTTAATATATGTTGATTTATTTTTTCTAGAATTATATCTGTTAGTCTTTCATTTCACTTCTTGTTGAGTTAGTTTCTTTTTATATATTTCATTGGCAACAATATAATCCTTTGAACGATATTTTATACAAATATTATGGGATGTTGTAGGGATTGAAACATCTGGGTAAGTGACACATAAGGTGAAATATGCGCCCTTGTTTTCTATTGTCATGTATCGTCATGTATGATATGTATTGGTTTTCCTTACTAATATTACATATACTATATGTCCCCTATCTAACAAACAAGCATATAACGCCTTCAAAACAGCATACCTTTACCCTGCTCTTCATAAGTCTTGATGAATCCATAATCATATTTCCCCTTAAATCCTTGCAATAATCAAGTATCTTAAAGGGGCAGTAGCATGTTTTTCGCAAATTTTATTTTTCAAATTTCCCATTGATAATGATAGTTTATGTCATTTATATTCACTTTAGAGGATAAACCATCATATTTAACAACAAAATTTCCCTAGTGGTAATAATGGTGTTGCTTATAAAGCAAAAATTGCATGGCGGCCATTTTATTGTGAACACAATTTATTATTTTTCAAATGACAAAAAAAAATTCCCATGGCTTAACGTAACCATGTACACTCGTTTTTTAACTTGATTTTCTGAAGACATAATGGTGTTTTACTATTGGTGACATTATTTTTCAAATACATTTCATCAACTTATTTCAGAGAAAAAACGTGCTACTGCCCCTTTAAACTTGTCCATGAATGCTAGGATTGTTCTTATATTTGGGCTCTCGTCTGATTGTCTACGCAACCTACTTTTTGAACAAGATTATTTTATTTTCAAGACTGGTACTTATTGTAAATTTGGTGTCAACTTTTAGAAACATGGAATTGCATGAAGGTTTAATCTTTGTTATTTGGTGGAAGTGCAAAACATTTTTTATTGTTTGTTTCATTTGTGAAGTTAAATGTCGGAATGGTAAATTTTGGAAACATCAGTATGTTTATGACAAATATCATGGTTATCTTTTGTAGAAACATTAACTTTAACATTAATAAGTGATAGCCATGGTATTGTCAGGAATTGACTGATGTTATTGTTGTGTTCCATTTCCGTCTTTACTTGGTGTCAGGTTTTATATTTGTTTAATGTTGGTGCTCCCAGAATAGTCCAGGGTAACATATGGATGGCTCGGGGCATAGTTACCCATAAAAAGTTTCTTTTGAGTTTTTTGGTGGAATCCAAATTTGTTTAAATATTATACAATTATAGACTGGTGATGAGGTCAATACCTGTGTTTATGGACCCGAGAAAACAATATTGATCAAGGACAAAATCCGCGGTCAATATTGTTTTCTCTGGTCCATAAAAACAGGTATTGACCGATTTCCCCAGTCCATAATTGTTTTATTATGTATTTGCTTGCATAATAATATACTTTAGCAAACATAATGATAAACCACTGAAAACAATCGATAGTGAAACATATTGTCATTATATAAATTATATCATCAGAACTTTCATAGTCTGATTACTGTAATGGTTTGAAATGAGTTTTGCAGTCTGATTATCATAGGTAAGTGATGAAATATCCCACAATACATCCTCGTCAGAAAGCATGCTGGACGCCATGTTTTTGTGGCTTATCCCAGTCTTGCTAAAATTGCAATCCAATAGGTTTATCTAAAAAACAATCATAAGATGATAATATGTGGGTTATCAATTTGTTGCCCCTAGCCATTCATATATTTAACATGTCGCCAATTCAGTCTCATCTCACTGATAACACTGAGACAGCATCAAGGATTGGTGGATTCCCAGATATTCCAGGATATTATATCTAATATCTATATAAGCTGTGGCCAATTTATCTGATAACAGTATAAGTGAAATAATATATCTCTCTTGTGGAAGGGGATTTTGTATGGTCCCAACATAATCAGAGATTTATATTTATTTTGTACATGTGTGTCTGTTTAAAGGGACACCGCGTCGAGGATAAATATAAGATCAGATTTATCTACCTATGCTGATTAACGTGTCTGGTAACGAGTCACAGACCCCTAATTTCAAACAATTGAAGTAATTAGTAATAACACTACTGCATGTAGACAGTGAAGCGAAGCGTAACTCGTTAGCAGACACGTTAACCAGCATAAGCAGATAAAAGTGATCTCATTTTTATCCTCGACGCAGTGTCCCTTTAAGCTTTGATATCCTCTTTGTTCATTGAACATTTGTACATAAGTTTTCTTCTTCAGGGCATATGTACACAAATCCCTCTTAAAGAGTCTAAGGTTATAACATTGATTTAATATCACTTAATTCTAATTGGGCTTTGTGACTGGGGGCCCAAGTGTTCAGCAATTGCTGTGTTAATATGAGATGAACATGTGACGGTTTCATTTTAAATCCAATATTATTTTGTGAGACAATATCGATAATATTTAATGTTTTGGTCAAATATATTGCCTCTCCACTTTACTTCCTTGTTTTGGTTAAATGAAAACTGTCATTAAAGAGAGATAGACTATGTCATTTCTTAAAATTTTGAAATTAATTTTTCAGAAGTGTCCACAGCCAAGTAAACGCAGTGACAACTGCCAGTACGAAGCAGGTGAATTTAGTTAACGACAACGGACGACCTCTGACCTGGCAGGAGGAACTTCGAATGAAAAGAACACAAGTTGATTGAAACTCATTCTTTATGGACATTTTGAACTTTTCATTGCAATACTTATTGTTCAGAGTGGACGATTTTGAAGTTTTAAGTAAATATGATGACTGATAACATTCTATAGTTTATTGTTTACATTCCAATTGTTTAGAATACATGCTCACTATAGGGAATGTCCATGGGCAACCATCATGTACACAAGCTATAATTATGCTTTAGTTTGTCAATTTATATGTTTAAACCATATGGGCCACCCATCTTCCCACGGCAAGGTGATACTGTAACGAGATCTCTCCATTTTTTACCTTGCCTTCAACCTAGCCAGAAGTGGTGAAACGAATCAGCGACACCTGTCGTGATCACGAGTTACGTCCCTTACCATCTGCTAACATACAGCCAATGAATAGCCGTTTACATTCGGAACCAATTCAAGATAGCGACGATCGACACAGTCACAGAGGCAATACAGCTGTCTTCTGATTGGCTTATCCGATTAGCCTACAATCTTAGCACTGAAAATGTGAGGGTTGAGGTCAAGGGCGGAAGGAGAAGATATGGAAATCTTTTCGTTAAGCCTGTGACGTTGTGAAGATGATGGCCACCATTGATATTCCTTTCTCTCTGGGAGAAGTGATTTTGTCTGGTGCCCAGTCTGTAGTATGTTCAGTTTCATGAAATCATTTGTTGTTATTATAATATTAAGATTACAGTTGTTTCCTTTTTCAGAAATTTTTTCTTCAATTATTCTTCACTTTTTTGCCAGAGTTTCAATGTTAAATGTAGATGAAATTGATAAACTGATAATGATTTGATATGCAAGACAATTTATGTTATTTGTTTTAAACAGAATCAAGAAAAATGCTCAAAATTGTTTTCTCAATAAATTTTTAAAATATGTTGAAAATTTGACTTTAGTTGAAATTACTTGTCAATGTTTGTTTCAGTTTTACTGTTGTGAAAGGAATTATTTTCACTTAGAAATTTATTTGAATTTCATGTATGAATTCATTTGATATTCAAATTTGTTGTTTGATTAATTCATTTATATTAACATTATAAAAGTTATTTGATTTCTTGCTCACATATAAATCATATGGAAACAGTTATTGACAATGGGTGGGTGGTTGTCAACAATTACTGAACATATCTGTGTTGTTATTTCTATTCATATCAACAAAAACATCGCTTTTACAAATAATTCTTTGAGACCTTTGTCTGAAAATATAGCTATTTGTGAGATTTTTCAATTTTAAAAATTTTGAGCTAATTTAATGACAACTGCATGACAGAGTTTTACAAAAATCAGTGTTATATTTTGTTCAATCGCTATGGTTTTTCTCAAATATTTACCATATATCTTTCACTATTTCTCCTCTTATGAATTCACATGTCTGAAGAGTTGTTGACAGCAATGTAAATATTTTTAGAAGTCAGTATTATTCTACCATAGTTCCTGGCACACTGTGACACAATCACAGAGCTTAGTAACTTACAGTAGAGGCAGTTCTAGAGAGGGGATTCAATGGGGTTTTAAAGGGACAGTAGCACATTTTTTCGCTCAAATAAGTCGATGAAATGTATTCTCTTCAGGAAATCAAGTTAGAAAAAGAGTGTACATGGTTCCATAAAGCCATGGGAATCATTTTTATCATTCGAAATAATAAAATGTGTTCACAATAAAATGGCTGCCATGCAATTTTTGCATTATACGCAACACCGTTATTACCAGTACGGATAATTGGTTCCTGTAATATGATGTTTTACCCTCTAAAGTAAATATAAATGACATAAACTATCATTATAAATTGGAAATTTCAAAAAATAAAATTTGCAAAAAATAGTGCTGCTGCCCCTTTAAACCCCACCCCTTTTCGAAAATATTTGCATGTAAATTGATGTGCTGACAATGTTTTTTTTCTTTTGTCATTTCATTTGACTTTCTTCTGTATAATTCCCTTTGCTTACAATGCTTGAAGAGATACCATTGTAATATAGATGACTAGATATATTATGATATTCTCAGTTGCTTTACGTGAAAATGTTGATCACTCATCATGAAGTCAGTCCTTACATGTCTCGTGTACTGATAAAATATTAATCTTTAACCACTTTATGTATAAATATATTATCTATTTCATTATATCTATCAAAAGAAGTGATAGTTTGTTATATCTGTGTATACATGATTAATTGATATAGATGTTTGAAGTCTAATGAAATTAGCTTCCGCTCAATACATGTCTGATGTAAAGCCTGTACAACCACTCATAACTTTTGGTCTAACTGATTACGTTTTGAGGATTTTTTATTCAATAAACAAGATGCAATATTGCAACATTTTTTTTAAAAATAAATCCAGCTGATACTGTCCCAGAACAATTTTCATAACCTGATGACTTTTGTATAACAACCTAGCTACGGCAATGGCTGTTTACTATAAATCAGTTTTTCTCTAAATCTTGAATTATCATATTTAACATACATACAGTTACCAAAAAGTTCACCTGATTTATTTGTTAACAACATGTCTAGTCAATAAATTCTAAACTTTGTTACAAATATTGATGAATCACGTTTAAGAAGAGACCAGAGTTCATTATTCATATTTATGTCTATGTTTGAATTTAATATTGCTCTTATTCATGTTTCAAGTAGGTTGTTATAGTGCATAATTCCCTGGATGTTATGCATAATTGTAATATATCATAAATATTAATATTGAGACTTGCCAAGATTTGTGCTTTCATTTTGTACACATTTGTGCTTGAAGTGTACATCACGACCACTCATATTTTTATGCGCTTGTAAAATTTAGTTTTTGATGTTGTTGGTATTTTTAATATCAAAATATTTTGAAAATCAATCATTGTAATGGGAGTTGAAGAAATCTAATGGAGGATTTTGTAGATAACGTGCAAAAATGTCACTGAGGGAAAGTTTAACTTCACTACCTGTGTGTTGGTACAGTTGCAATAAGCCCAATTAACACTCATCACGCTTATGTGAGTGATAATATAATATGATCAAATTTGTATGAGTGATCTTAGGAAGATGAAATCAGACAAACTGCTTAAATCTGTTTTTAAAAACATGGAATTGAGAATCAAAGAAAAACAAAACTGGGCAAAGGTTTTCTTTTAAGACATATTTGAAAGGACCAGGACAAATATTTTTTAAGCTCTGTTTGCACTATAAGAAAGTCATACTTGCCAAAACATTACAATTGGTTTTGAATAATTGTAGTATAAAGAGAGCTTCGGAAATATGGACCTTTACCCAGATATTTAGCAATCTGTTTTTTTAAGTTAGGACTTGGAAGAGGGTGTTCTAAGTAACTTAGTTGTGTAACTTGAGCCCTGTCCTTCTCTTATTGATATGTTTGAAAAGAAATTTCCAACCACAGGGGTTCGAATCGCTGTTTTGACAATATTTTCAAAATTCAAAATCTAGATTTTTGCAATCATATACTATTTATATACAATATGGTGAACTTATTTTCCAAATCTAAACGAAATCGGTTCAGATATAAAGATTGAGATAAATATCCCCGCTATTGATATAAAGACTTTATATCAATGGCGGGGATATTATATAAAAATCTAGATTTTGAATTTTGAAAATATTGTCAAAACAGCGATTCGAACCCCTGTTTCCAACTGTCATTTACTAAAGTCAGTATTTACTCTTTAGAAAGTTGCTTATATAGATAGCTTGGACTTGTTACATGCGAAAAGCTTTTCTGAAACTAAGGTTCTCTTAACTTAGTGTTATCATCATGGGCTTTAGACTGAGTCCCTTAGTTTAAGTACCTTTGTGAACATGGACAAGACTTTTTACTTTCTGGTATCAATATTCTTGATCAAACCAATCTCCTTTCATTGATCATGCTCGGTTTTTACCATGGGTACAAGTCTAAGTCCTTTGTTAATGTGGATTATCAACCTTAATCCTTTGATCTACTGTGCAGTAATCTTTCTTAAGCTCTTCTGATTCTTGCAACTCTCCTGGTGCTGATTGATCTCAAAGGGGCAGTAGCACGTTTTTTCGCTCAAATAAGTCGATGAAATGTATTTGAAAAATAATTCCACCAATCGTAAAACACGTTTCTCTCTTAGGGAAATCAAGTTTAAAATGAGTGTACATGACTCAGTAAAGCCATGGGAATCGTTTTTGTCAATCGAAATAATAAAATGTGTTCACAATAAAAATGGCCGCCATTCAATTTTTGCTTTATACGCAACACCGTTATTACTACTATGGATAATTGGTTTGTGTAATAAGATGTTTTACCCTCTAAAGTAAATTTAAATGGCACAAACTATCATCATAAATAGGTAATTTGAAAAAATAGATTTTGCAAAAAAACGTGCTACTGCCCCTTTAAAACCAGGCCTTTAGTGTGGCTGTCATCGGCAGATGAAATTTAAATTGTTAATTAGGATGAATATATATATATATTTACCCAAAAAATGTGGATCATTTTCTATTGACAAGAGGATGTATTATTGCTACTTGTTTAGAAGTCACAGCTTGGAGTAGATTACTGTGGGCGAGGAGGAACCCCTAGGTGGGCGCTAGTATTACGTCAGATACCGAGAAATAAAAAGTTTCTGGCTGCAGTAAATTGGTTTGTTGTTATTGCTCATTTCTTTCAGATATGTTTGAATGTGAATAGTTCACCAGGAACTTTTATGGATGTCTTGTAATCAAGTGTTCAATGCATGTTTATTAAATCATTGCTGTAAGCCTTACTGGCACACACCATTAAACTACTGTGTTATATCTAAATGTGTGTCTAATTATTGAAGATGTGACCATACAATGATAAATATAAATATATTGCCTCTTCTGTCCACACTCTCAGACCAAATGCCTTCTGCAACCAAAATGTCTTCTGCAGTACAATTGAAAAGACAAATGTCATCTTGATGTTTCAAATAGAACCAAAAGGTAAATGGTATTTGTAGAGTTTAGAAATTCTACTTGAAGTAGAGGATGCCTTTAAATATTTAAGACTGTAATTAACAATTTATCAAAGGCTTGAAAGCATCAGTAGTCCCAGTGGCGGCTCCACAGGTGGGGTTCGATCCCTTCCAATTATGAAAATGTTTGCATGTATTTTCATTGTCCCCCAAAGTGACCCCCTTTCAACAAGTCAATAAGAATCATGAATTAAGGCACCAAATTAGTTTTAGTACTCAGGAATAAATAACCTCTTTCCAGTTCGAAAGATACTGCCATTCTTACTCCTAGCAAATCATAGTAGCCGATCTGAGAACCAACAGTGTCGACATGCAGCTTCCCTTTCTACGAGAAACCTAGCAGATGAATAACACCCAGGACCCATATTTTAGAGGCTCTCTTAGCGCTAAGATAGTCGTAAGTTTCATACATTGACTTACGACTTTCTTAGCACTAAGAGAGCTTCGAAAATATGGACCCTGGTCATTAGGAAGTTGTTTATATGCTCGTTTCAAGTCTCTTTTGAACAACAGGCAGCTATACGTCTCTTCTGTTCAAGTATCTCTACTAAATTATGTAACATATAGAATCGCGGGTTGATGGATGTACGGTTATGAGATAGTTGGGCGCATAGGGACTTGTATTGCTGAAAACAATATATACCCTATACTAATAAATCTACTAATAAATCTGTATTTATTAGTATAGGGCATATATCGCATCGTAGTATTGGACCTAGAAACTGTTTGTTTTCAGTAAAACAAGCCCCTCGCATCGTAGTATTGGACCTAGGAACTGTTTGTTTTCAGCAATACAAGCCAATACAAGCCCCTCGCATCGTAGTATTGGACCTAGGAACTGTTTGTTTTCAGCAATACAAGCCCCTGGCATCGTAGTATTGGACCTAGGAACTGTTTGTTTTCAGCAATACAAGCCAATACAAGCCCCTCGCATCGTAGTATTGGACCTAGGAACTGTTTGTTTTCAGCAATACAAGCCAATACAAGCCCCTCGCATCGTAGTATTGGACCTAGGAACTGTTTGTTTTCAGCAAAACAAGCCCCTGGCATCGTAGTATTGGACCTAGGAACTGTTTGTTTTCAGCAATACAAGCCCCTCGCATCGTAGTATTGGACCTAGGAACTGTTTGTTTTCAGCAATACAAGCCCCTCGCATCGTAGTATTGGACCTAGGAACTGTTTGTTTTCAGCAATACAAGCCCCTCGCATCGCAGTATTGGACCTGGGAACTGTTTGTTTTCAGCAATACAAGCAAATGTCTGTTGCCCCTGCGATGATGTACTGCTGGGGATTCTCTATCCATCTTGGAGCACATTCATGAAAAGAATCTCGCAAAATGAATCTATTTGAAATAAATTTGGGGAATATTCTCTTAAACACACGAAGTAAAACAATGACATTGCTCATTTTCATTTTGATGATGGAATGAGTGATGTACAAGGTTGGTTTATATAAGTAATTAGCTTGATGTACATCCATAAAACTCGTTCTTCATCTAACCAACTTCTAAATGCCATTGAAAGAAGTTTCAGTGAATTTCTTTACAATTTCACAAGGTTATACGGTTGCTTATGGGTTTTGTTTTAAAAATCCACTTTGACGCATTGTTTTGAGGCGATAACGTTCACTTTCCACAATCGTAGAAGTGTAACCGTCTCTGTTATTGTGTCTTCCGACTTCAATGATGTGGTATCATTTCAAAACAAACCCTTTTATACCCTGTGAAAGAGAATATTCAATCACTTAGCTCTTGGGCATTTGAGTACATTACATTAAATATACATAATAACCATTTAAACAATAAGAACATTTACAACTGGTTCTAACCGGAGAAGAGGGCGAAAATGGAAAATCTTGACTTCGCCATAGAGACACCAAATCTATTTATTGATAATGCTGACCAAGCACAGAGTCCGGAGGCAGGATGTCAGCCTTGAAAGGAGTTTAGTTTCTTGAGAATAGCGTTAAAGTAGGTTTTCGGGGAGCGGCTGTTTTGGCAGTTATTACGTTCCACAGAGTCCTCAAATCTCCATCATAGAATCCACGAAATCAGCTCACATAAGAAGCTCACATTTTCAGAATTACGTCTTTGTTACATGGAGACTAAAGTTTGTTCATTTAGTCTTGACCCCCTCAAATAAGGGCGCGGTGGAGTACTTGTATCAACTCTTCTTCCAGTGGGACCATGCGCAAAGAGGATCACCGTTTGTTCATTTTCCCCTCCAGAATTACATTAGCCTGCTTGAGTTATTCTCTGCTGAATAATATTCACGTTAATACTGTTTCTTTTTAAAATGAGTGTATCCCACCGAGTCTATGTTCCTTCAGTCAACGTAGTACTGTTCCAAAACTACTGACCATCAAAGGAATATCACAAAACTAGCAGGGTTAAAAATCTAATGTGTGCATTGTTAAACTCTTAAGCGTTTGTTATGTTATTAATGTCCTCGTAACTCTCCATTGCTTAAAAATAATGGTGCTCCGAGGCCCATTAGTTTTAAGGAATGGTTAGTTACGAGGACATGAAGCGATTTAATCACACTCACAGATATTCAGTTTGAAAAAAAAGGTACTTTAAAAAACTTTAAAACATTAAATTTCGGGTTAATTGTCCATTATTGTAAAATAATGGAGCGAGAAATCAATATGATGGCGTCACAAGAGTAATTTTTAATTATTAAAATCCCAATATATGTTGCAGTGATAAAAACTTCAACTTGCTTTGCATTGTTAAAAACGTATTCCATGGTTGGAAACCGGTATGTGTAGCAGGTTAATAACTTATCAACTGCTTGCAACCCATACCAGAATCATTACTGACTCGTAGGAGAGTCGCCGGTGGTGGCCGGTTCCATTATCAACACTCATATATTATAGTAACATATTACTGGTATTATCGATTTATTTGAAATTTTAAATCAAAAGTACCCTTTGAGGTAAAACGCCCATGGGGTTCATTTTTCAAGATTTGATTAGAAAAACATTATTACAAACGGTTACATGCAAAATGCAAAATATAGCTTGGAGGGTTTTACCATATAAAAGGTAAAGCATTCCACATATTTGACCCGACGATTAGTCAAGGCAGGCGATTGTTCAAGGCTGGCGATTATTTTTTTTCGAAGTCATAATATTTGTTACAATTTGCAAGAATTTAAACAAAAACAGATATCAGAGTGAATATTGTAAACTAAGTTCTTGCCATAAGGTTTAACGTTTCGTAATAATGTCTATATACCGGAAGTATATACACACACACAATTCATTAATTTATTTATATATATACTTGCTAATTTTACCCCAGCGATTATACAAGGCATTCGTTTATCCAAGAATTTGAGTATATTATTTCATTCTTCACTGGCTTCTAAATAAAGGCTGATAATGCCGAAAATCATTTGTACTAAATAGGATACGCTTCATTAAAAGCAAAATACATGCATAGGTGGATACAATCAATCTTTATTTCTTTTGTAGTGGAGGCCATAGGTCCACTCTACATTTTTGTTTTACAGGGTAATGCGTATGTGTACATAAACGACAAATAATGTAAGTTTATTTAATGTTAACTTAATTTACACATTACATAGGCAAAACATAATATAGTGACGTAGGAGGGAATCTCTTACATTCATTGCATTGTTTATATAAATGTCTATGTTTTGTACAGCATATTGCTTGTCAAATGCCTAGAAGTTGTAAATTTATGAATACTTGGATTTGAATAAAACTGAATTTGTAGATCCTGACATATCAGAGTTCACTCCTGTTATGATAACAAGCGAAGAGCTGAGAGCGCTGACAGAAATGAGCAATGTACGTTGCAGAAAACTTAAATATTGAAGTCTCTTTTCCCTGTTCAGAGATACCAATTGATGGAGGTACTGAATTAAGCATCTACGACGACAGTCTCTGAAAAGGAACCTTCGAGTGTGAAACAATCAGATCATGTACCCCTAGAACTGGACTACAACTGCCTATCCTTTCTTTCTGGCGATACCATCAGTCATTATCAGTTATACTGGCATGTGGTGATGGCCGCTGTTTGTTTAGAATTTATGTAACATCGATGGACCCATATCTTCAAGCATCAAAAAGGAATGAACATGGAATGATCATAGATCCAATACTGGCGATCACAGAAAAGAACAAAGCTGATGGGTTAAGCGGTCAGGTGATCCTGCATTGTCTAATCTTCAGTGGAAGATCTGATTGACACCGAGATGAAAGCTGAACAATTTCGGACAATTTTCTTTGAAAATCTCAGCTGCTACTCTCTGGAATGCTCTGCCTTTTGACATGAGAACTTGCTTACTTACTCTTACTCTTAAAAAATATATTGAGTGACATTAAACTTCGTATCACTTGTTATCATTGAGTTGTACAGCGCTCTGAGTATATGACCTGTGTATAAGGCGCTATATAAATAGTCATTTATTTATTTATTTATCATTTATGTAAAAGCCATCTACAATGCCGGGAGAACTTGAGATTAAATTTACTATGTCAAAAACCAATACAAATGAACTCATGATTCTACCTGCACATGCAGGGCGAGGTTTATATCAAGACAAGAATTACAATAAATTAGTAATGTTATTAATGCTCAAGAGGGACGATGTATATGTAATCAAATTCACAAAAAAACTCATCTTTGTTTCTTTCTTTTAAGATATAATATATACACTTCGCATCCCTAAATACTTAAATATTATTTTCACATTTAAACAGTCTAATATACTGTAACATACCTATCCTTTGCAGTGGTCCATTACTCAAATAGTATTTACGTATATTTTGATACTCTGGACAAATCAAGAGTACATGGTATTCATCTTCTATTTCGTTATTACAAAAGGGACATAATCTATCAACAAAATGGATTTAGGCATACTCCATCTTTTTTTCAACCATAAGCATATGTGAACCGAGACAGAAGCGTGTAAGTGCAATTCTGTATTTTTTCCCACATCAATATAAGTTAATTATTTCTCTGTGCAAAGAGTTTCCTGAATATGAAGATACAATATAGTTTCGCTCAATGTTAACAATTCATTCAATAATGCACTGTATATCAAAACAATATATCTATCCTAGTACTTTTCAAAATTTAAGCTCATATTAAAAATTCATTGCTTGTTCTGTTAGTAGTGTAATGATTCAGAAGGAGTTTCACAAGATAAAATCTTATAAGATGTTAAGGTGTTTTTAGTTAAAACTTTTTAAATTCAAGATTGTTTGATCAGATGTTCTGCCTTTTCTTCTTGTTGGATATGATATAATTAAAGACACACATTGTCTAATCGCAAACTTGTTATATTATTCGGTGGGAAAATGATATATGGGGTAAAACGCCTACCCAGGCATGGGGCAGGAAGGCCGTAAATGATAAAAGGGTTAGTCTGCAATTTCTCGTAAGTCATGCGCTACAAAACAATGTCAATCAAATAATATTGATTGTTTGCACAAAAGAGATTATTTAACACCGAAAGACTTTATGCTTAGCATGGGCGTCTTGCCCCACTCTCCCCTGTACAATAAATGTTGTTGATAGATTTACATTTTCGAATGTTATGTTGAACATCTTTTAAAACTTGAAATTTCAGCAAATGTATCCTGCTGAGCATAATGTCATAACGACTTCAATTGTTCATTTCAGCTATGTAAATGCCAATGAAGAAGATAATAAAACATATAATTTGTAAAATATCCTTATGGTCAACACTGTCAAACAATAAGTCGGGTATTTTTATTTATACGCATCCATTGTCCTAGTGATGACATTTTTCTCGTCAAGTGAATATGAAAATAAATATTCCAAAATTAAGGAAATCCGATTTTTAACAATCTAATCTCTTCTGTCAATTTCATTTTGTCAAATTTCGAATACTTGCACAAGTGAACTGATGGTCAAATGACAAGTTGGAGACTGATTACTTTCTCAATAGAGTTGAAGTGATACAACAGACATCCAAATGAAATCCAATTTACATGACATTTACACTTTCCATAGACGAGGAACCTTTCGGAATACAGCTCTACGCAATTTAAATTTATGAAATAAATGCTACATATGATGTAAAACCTAAAAATGATTTATAAGTATAACATAAATGTACTACCGGACAACTTAATAGGGGCCTACTAATTAAAAGCCATACGAGATCGAATTATAACTGCACTTACAACTTATACTTTGGTATACTTTCAATTACATCATTTCCGTTCTGCAACAAACTTGAACCCTTCCTGCTAATTATTGACAGGCGGCTATTTAAAGTGATTGAATCTAACCAATTACACGTTACAGATCCTCGGGTTTACGTTCTGTCTCCAGCTGCAGCCCTCCTCCCACTGCTAATCAAGTGATAGACAGCTGCAGCTGTTTCCGGTCTGATCGATCCAGCTTCTCCCAGCCATTGTAAGCTCACCAGTCCGGCAATGAACAACTCGCTAAAACCCTCAAGTCGTGTAGCATATGAAAGGTATCATTGATCAAACCTTCTATATTAATGTTTGATGACCTTTGGTTTCTACTAAGCAAAGATGTTCGTTAATCAAGCAGATACCCTGCTGTTGTATCTCTGTTGTAGATTGATGGACACATTGCTCAGGGTTTCGGTGAAGTGTTTGATGGCGTTGTTTTTTTGTTTTTTTGCAATTACGTTCCAATATCGTTCAAGAAATAAGCACCGGATTTCAAATAATTCATACACGCCTATCATATTAATGTTGCACAAATCGTCAAAACGGAGCTCAACTACACTAAAACAGAATATAAATCATGAAAATTGGAATAAAATCCCCGTAAAACTAAAACAATGCCCTCTCCACCAAAGATACCATAGATGGTTTCTGCTGAAATGGAAAGCAAACCGTTTGCAATGGAACTCAAACCCGCGATTAATGTAACGCTATGTATAATTATCGTCACTAATGTAATTAAGGTAATACGCTGTATAATTCATCTAATGACGAATCAGACGACTCCATTTATGTCAGAACGAAAAGAGTCTTGTAGAGGAATGTTTACAAATACAATGTCATAATATTCTGTTGTGGAAGTATTTGAGGTTTTATACAAAAGTTAAAATCTATTTTGCAAAACACTTATGGCAACAACACACATGATTGATAGCTGGTAACATTGTTAAGGATTTGTTCTGCTAATGCCCTTGTATTTATGTTAAGTAATTTCATTCAGTTAGATTAATATCAACCGTTTTCCGAGGAATAACGTCTAAAAGTGCACATCTAATCTAAAAGAGTTCACAATCTAGTGTAAAGGTGTGAATAATCTAGTCTAAAAGTGTTCACAATCTAGTCTAAAAGTGTTCATAATCTAAAAGTGTTCACAATCTAGTCTAAAAGTGTTCACAATTTATTCTAAAAGTGTTCACAATTTAGTCTAAAAGTGTTCACAATCTAGTCTAAAAGAGTTCACAATCTAGTGTAAAAGTGTGAATAATCTAGTGTAAGAGTGTGAATTATCTAGTGTAAGAGTGTAATTATCTAGTGTAAAAGTTTGAATAATCTAGTCTAAAAGTGTTCACAATTTAGTCTAAAAGTGTTCACAATCTAGTCTAAAAGATTTCACAATCTAGTGTAAAAGTGTGAATAATCTTGTGTAAAGTGTGAATAATCTAGTGTAAAAGTGTGAATATTCTAGTCTAAAAGTGTTCACAATTTAGTCTAAAAGTGTTCACAATCTAGTCTAAAAGAGTTCACAATCTAGTGTAAAAGTGTGAATAACTAGTCTAAAAGTGTAAATAATCTAGTCTGAAAGTGTTCACAATCTAGTCTAAAAGTGTTCACAATCTAGTGTAAAAGTGTGGATAATCTAGTCTAAAAGTGTTCACAATCTAGTGTAAAAGTGTGAATAATCTAGTCTAAAAGTGTGAATAATCTAGTCTAAAAGTGTTCACAATCTGTCAAAAAGATTTCACAATCTAGTGTAAAAGTGTGAATAATCTAGTGTAAAAGTGTGAATAATCTAGTCTAAAAGTGTGAATAATCTTGTGTAAAAGTGTGAATAATCAAGTCTAAAAGTGTTCACAATTTAGTCTAAAAGTGTTCACAGTTTAGACTAAAAGTGTTCACAATTTAGTGTAAAAGTGTGAATAATTTAGTCAAAAAGTGTGAATAATCTAGTCTAAATGTGTTCACAATTTAGTCAAAAAGTGTTCACAATTTAGTCAAAAAGTGTTCACAATTTAGTCTAAAAGTGTTCACAATTTAGTCTAAAATTATTCACAATCTAGTGTAAAAGTGTGAATAATCTAGTGTAAATTGTGAATAATCTAGTGTAAAAGTGTGAATATTCTAGTCTAAAAGTGTTCACAATTTAGTCTAAAAGTGTTCACAATTTAGTCTAAAATTATTCACAATCTAGTGTAAAAGTGTGAATAATCTAGTGTAAATTGTGAATAATCTAGTGTAAAAGTGTGAATATTCTAGTCTAAAAGTGTTCACAATTTAGTCTAAAATTTTTCACAATTTAGTCTAAAAGTGTTCACAATCTAGTCTAAAAGAGTTCACAATCTAGTGTAAAAGTGTGAATAATCTAGTCTAAAAGTGTGAATAATCTAGTCTGAAAGTGTTCACAATCTAGTCTAAAAGTGTTCACAATCTAGTGTCAAAGTGTGAATAATCTAGTCTAAAAGTGTTCACAATCTAGTGTAAAAGTGTGAATAATCTAGTCTTAAAGTGTGAATAATCTAGTCTTAAAGTGTGAATAATCTAGTGTAAAAGTGTTCACAATCTAGTCTAAAAGTGGTAATTATCTAGTCTAAAAGTGTGAATTATCTAGTGTAAGAGTGTGAATAATCTAGTCTAAAAGTGTTCACAATCTAGTCTAAAAGTGTTCACAATCTAGTCTAAAAGTCTGTATAATATTGTCTAAAAGTCCTTTAACAATACAATTTAAAGGATTTGAGTTTCGTTTTGCTTTGTATATGAAAGCCCAGGTCGATATATTTTACTAGTGCTTCAATAACTGTTAAATACGTAACGAGCTACATAAACTTCCATCTTCATAACGTCACGGGTGTAACGAAAAGATGTCTAAATCTTCTCTCTCCGGGTAGAATTTATTTTGATAGTTTTCACCTACTTGCCGTGGGAAGATGCATAAACTTCATTATGAAGCTTTTGTTCTTCCCTCTGCTTTAACATCTGCTCCTCGGCATCTCCAAGTAAGCCCATTCTGCAGTTCTGCAGTTCTGCAGGCCACGTATTGACTCAAATCCTATTACAGTTATAAATACATATTTACAATGTTAGTCTAGCTATCAGACAGTCACTACGGTATCTCTATGTGTTTTCTCTGCGTATATATGTTGTTCATATTCATGTTTATTTGTAAGAGTGTAAGATGGTTTGTTGTGAGTTAGATAGTCATATGGATATTTTCAAAAGCTTTGTGGTGGCTGGTTCACATTGATACGTATTACTTGAAATTATCAGATTTATTTATACATCATTGAAACGTTGAGCTCCTAACGATAGAAACCATAAACATGTAGTGTATGTTCAATAGGTTATACCTCATGGAAACGTGGAGTACATATCATGGATACAGTACATGGATACAGTACGTGAATACAGTACATGGATACAGAACATGCATATAGTACATGGATACAGTACATGGATACAGAACATGGATACAGAACATGCATACAGTACATGGATACAGTACATGCATACAGTACATGGATACAGTACATGCATACAGTACATGCATACATTACATGCATACAGTACATGCATACAATACATGCATACAGTACATGCATACAGAACATGGATACAGTACATGCATACAGTACATGCATACAGAACATGCATACAGTACATGCATACAGTACATGCATGCAGTACATGCATACAGAACATGGATACAGTACATGCATACAGTACATGCATACAGAACATGCATATAGTACATGCATGCAGTACATGCATACAGTACATGCATACAGTACATGCATGCAGTACATGCATACAGTACATGCATACAGAACATGGATACAGTACATGCATACAGTACATGCATACAGTACATGCATACAGAACATGCATACAGTACATGCATACAGAACATGGATACAGTACATGCATACAGTACATACATGCAGTACATGGATACAGTACATGCATACAGTACATGCATACAGAACATGCATATAGTACATGCATGCAGTACATGCATACAGTACATGCATACAGTACATGCATGCAGTACATGCATACAGTACATGCATACAGTACATGCATACAGAACATGGATACAGTACATGCATATAGTACATGCATACAGTACATGCATACAGAACATGCATACAGTACATGCATACAGAACATGCATGCAGTACATGCATACAATACATGCATACAGTACATGCATACAGTACATGCATACAGTACATGTACATGCATACAGTACATACATGCAGTACATGCATACAGTACATGCATACAGAACATGCATACAGTACATGCATACAGAACATGGATACAGTACATGCATACAGTACATGCATGCAGTACATGCATACAGAACATGGATACAGTACATGCATACAGAACATGCATGCAGTACATGCATACAATACATGCATACAGTACATGCATACAGTACATGGATACAGTACATGTACATGGATACAGTACATGTACATGCATACAGTACATACATGCAGTACATGCATACAGTACATGCATACAGAACATGCATACAGTACATGCATACAGAACATGGATACAGTACATGCATACAGTACATGCATGCAGTACATGCATACAGAACATGCATACAGAACATGCATACAGAACATGCATACAGTACATGCATACAGAACATGGATACAGTACATGCATGCAGTACATGCATACAGTGCATGCATACAGTACATGCATACAGTACATGCATACAGTACATGCATACAGTTCATGCATACAGTACATGCATACAGTACATGCATACAGTACATGCATGCAGTACATGCATACAGTACATGCATACAGTACATGCATACAGTACATGCATACAGTGCATGCATACAGTACATGCATACAGTACATGCATACAGTACATGCATACAGTACATGCATACAGTACATGCATACAGTACATGCATACAGTACATGCATGCAGTACATGCATACAGTACATGCATACAGAACATGATACAGTACATGCATACAGAACATGCATACAGTACATGCATAAAGTACATGCATACAGTACATGCATACAGTACATGCATACAGTACATGGATATGTCTTGTTAGATTTCTACGAGGAATAGTCGTTGCCGTAATAAGCATGCTTTATCGTTTGATGTTAAAATTGATCTGAATTCAATTATTTTAATGACACGTTGTAAACAATCCTCTCCGGCCTCAAGAATCGATAGAGTATACCTAAAGCAGACTATCTGTCCTTATCTACATCTCCCTATACCGTTATGTATTTTAATAGGTTTACACCAAAAGTGACATTAGCAACGTCATACCCATTAATCGTTCAAATCTGATGGTTTATAAGAAACATTGTTATATTCCACCTTGTCTTGTATTATCATGTAACCACAGAATATTTGAATTATTCATCAGTTATACACCGTGGGAGAACCCATTAGTTCGTGACGGATTCCATCTCTGTTGCAGTTCCGTGGAAACAGACTTCACGAAAGGCTTTTTTTTATTTTTCCAATACCTCGATGTATTAGTTTTAACTTTTAATGTTTAACACTATACTGACATACATGTGCATTGGTGTACATATAACATACGATTCATTGTGTTCATAAGCATTGATGAATGAGTTTGAATGAATGAATGAATGAATGAGTTTGAATGAATGAATGAGTGTTGTCCAATTCCTTGTATAGAAAGATAAGCACTATGCATACCAGTATACATGTACATAGATAAAATAAATAATTCTCGGGGATTTTTTGTTAATAAGCATTGATGGATTAATGAATGAATGAATGAATGAATGAGTGAGTGAATAATGTCCAATTCGTGTATAGAAAGATAAGCACTATGCATACCAGTATACATGTACATAGATAAAATAAATAATTCTCGAGGATTTGTTAATAAGCATTGATGGATTAATGAATGAATGAATGAATGAATGAATGAATAATGTCCAATGCGTGTATGGAAGGATAAGCACTGTGTACATGTATACATATACGCAGATAAGATAAATATTTCCTAAGGATTGTTTGTTAATAAGCATTGATGAATGAATCACTGTATGGGACCTGCGTCGGCAGGAATAATTTTTTAACGGGTATTTGTTACGCTGCTTCACCCGGGTAGGCTGAGGTCGTGTTTTCGAAAAAGCTTTAGTTGTAAAAAACATTTGAATTCAAGGTTAAATCTACTTTCTATGTGCCTTTAAATGGGTATATGATCAAGACGATATGTTGAAGCATAATTTCCTAACTTCTGAGCGAAATCTGTGCATTAGTTATATAGATATGATCAAATATATCCCCTATTCCTCGAAAACATTGACTATTTAGCTATTATTCTTTAAAATGGACGATTTAAACTTTGAGAATTATATATTTAGGAACATACACTCTATTGAAAGTGTACATCACTGTTTGAAATGAAATTTTTCATTATCATAGTCAAGAAAACGTGTTGAACATTTCGCCTGTTGATGTACCGATTTTTTAACATGCGACGTAATTTGAACAACGTGTTACGATTTTAGTTACACGTTTAGAGCTACTTCATATTTTATCATTTGTAAAGAAACATGGAATAATCTTCAAATAAAGTACATTAAACTTACACCATTTGGCATGTATACAGCCTTATCTTGTTGCATAGATGAATAGAACCATTGAAGAAGAGGAGGACAGTATGATTCAGGCAGGTGACAGCACGGATTTCGACCTCATCAACGTGAGCAACGTTGAGGAAGTCCAAAAAGCTTATTTAAAGTAATTCTCAAATAAACTGTACAATTCAGAGACAAATAAATTCACGACAGTCCAAGAAAAGTGAGTATTTTCCAAAACTACAACTTTTGATGAAACATTTTTGATTGTTCAGCACTCGGTTATTAACAATATTACATTTGTAGGAGGAGTTTGAATGAAGTAAAGTACCCTAAAAGACTCAGATAATTTATGTTCAAGAGTTATAAGTAGTTATATATACAACTACAGGAAATTACTGTTTTGTTCTTGTTTCGCTGCAAACGTCTACAAAAAAGGTGTTTCCTCCAAAAACACTACATGCTCACAGTAAAGCATATTTCACTTTGTTGACCTCACATGACACCTCTTCAAAATTCAAAACTGATGGAACCATCCATACCACATTTACATCGTATCCAAAAAATATTAATTCACAACTTGGAAACTAATCGTTTCCTTCCAATAAAATGCAATGCAATACGAATTTCCATCAACCTAACCACTTTAATCCAACATATTATATATAGTGTTTAATAAACTCGTCGCCTTACAAAATACAAGATATTTCAACCAACGAGCGATACATATGACTGCAACAGTGTAACATCTTGTTTTCAGAAGCCAACATAACTAATATCTGTTCATATTTATGTGAAATCCACTTTAAGAAATTGTGATTTTGGAAAATTCCTTAAATAGTAAGATAGATCCAAAAATGGCTTTTAATAATGACGACCTATAATAATAATAATTACGCGTCGAAGAAGGTACATTATACCAGGGACTTTATATACTCCCTCATCCTCGATAATCCAGCGCTTTCGTTCCGATAAATCTACACGATTTATCGGAACGTAAGCGCTGGATTATCGAGGATGATACTCCCTTATAGCGTCGCTGATTATACCGACTATCGTATATACTAACATACTATCCTGTCAATGAAGCAGCCTTTGTATAAAATCAGTATCGTAGGAACATTTGTCGCAATCATTCCATCATGTAAAATGTAATTTAGTTGTTTTGTTTTGTGTCCTTTCACATTTTAATATTGCGAATAATGTTCTAAAATCGTAACACTGTCATTTACTCACGTTCAAAAATCGTAATAGCACGTTCAAAATACGTAACAGTAAAAACATAGGGTGCTTGTGTTTGAATGGAAATGTTGAAATCACGCGTGAATTAAATAGATTGCAGTCAGTTTTTACATGGAGATAAGAGGTTTTGAAGACTATCTCAATAAGAATTATTAAACAATAGTACTTAATTAGTGAATATTATGTCTCGAAAGTCAGAAAATATAAAAATTACAATAAACTGACTTCAACTGTTAAAAAAAGATGACCAATGTTAATGAAATCATACCAACTTCTTAACAAATGTATTAGTGATCAGCGACCAGTAACACATATTACCATAGAAGATCCGTCTCTTTCACTCACGTGTGTTTCTAGTATGGGGGTACCTCCCCGTTGCAAAATCGGAACACCCGTGTGAAGCAGCGTAACAAAAACCCGTTAAAAAATTATTCCTGCCGACGCAGGTCCCATACAGTGTGAATTGGATAAACAATTGTTGTTCAATAATATAATAATAACACTTTATTGTCCGCAATACAATGTACATTGGAAATTTGGTTTGTGCATTCTGCACCCGGCAGCCACAGTGCAGCGCCAGTTAATGCGTTGTTCTGTCCTTATAATGCTGAGTGTCAAGCAAGGCAGCAACAACTCCCATCTTTTAACGTCTTTTGGTATGACGCGACCGGTGATGAGCGGACACTCTACCAACTGAGCTACATCCCCGGTAATACTGTTAATACCTCGTTGCATGAACAATGGGAACTACTGGGTTGTTTGTGTTGTTTGCAAATCGAGTATTTATCCCCTCATGTTTGTATAGCAAACCCTCACTGTTTAACATAATCATGTATTTTTGATTTCCCCGAAGTATATATATATATCGTATGATCACAATGAAGATGTTGTTATAAAAAAATCGTACTATTACTGCAGTCAAAATTAAACGTTTATAGATACACTGCAAGTAGGATCATAACCTCACGAATAATTGAAACGTCACCAAAACGTCAAACAAAATTCTATCCAAGAGTGTTAAATACGACTGAAACAGAGTTCATCATGTCTCCAGGAGCCAACTAAACAGAATTTGAATTTGCAAATTAAGACCTGTTCATTTAGAGGTAAACTTGGATTATGGCTTCTTTTATGACATCGTACAGTAACGATGCCTCAACACATTTCTGTCAATGAAGGTTAGTTATGTCGACATATTAATTAAATTTCTACGTTTACAATTTTAAAACTTAAATGCCAAACATTTTTGCTATTAAATATTTTTTTAAAAGCGATGTCCGCACAACAAGTATATTTGAACATACTTCAAAATAAAAGTAGCATACTCTTATGTATGATAGTTTTAGTACTTCTTAACAAAACACGACTGTGTCAATCGAAGACATTTAAAATACACTTTCTCCGGCAGCAGTATATGTTGAAAACTAGGTCACGTTTCTTTTGTTCGTCAGTGTATTTCCTTCCGCGAAACACGGATACAATGTTCCGTTCCATAACAGCGAGCGCTTATAATCGCTCATTGATAGCTCAATGTAGCGCTCAAGTAGCGCTCATTCTCTCTTGAACCACGGTGCAAATTCCTTGCTCGCCTTGCTACGTAGCGCTACATTAAGCAATCGCGTTCAAGAGAGGTTTAAAAGTAATCGCTCATTGAGCAATTACTTTGAAACCTCTCTTGAACATGGCCCAGGTTACCGAAATGGTTTGTGGAATTGGCCTTCATTGCTCGCTCCAATTTCAAAGCGTTGGTAAGAAATTACCCAACACTAGTTGGACCTACTTTGAAGATGGAGTTAGATAAAATATAAAGTGTAAAAGTAGTTTGATAAAAGATCGTTAACAGGATGATCAGGTGACCAGAAGGAAATCAGAATTTACAAAAGTTACATGATTTAATATTACATATTTTGAAATATCGACAGCGACGTTTAAAGGCTTTGAAAAAACTCTTTCTTGAGATTGGAAGAGTGCGACTTGGGCAGATAGGTATAAATCCAATAAAATCCTTTTTAATATTTGTATGTGCATATCGTGATAAGTGCAACAAAGGTTTTCCTCAATCTCATTGAAATCAGATTGAACCTAACACTCTAACCTCGCTTCGTTTCGGAAACGCAGCGAGGTTAGAGTGTGTGGTTCGATCTGATTTCAATGAGATTAAGGTTTTCCTCGACTGCGACCTAAACTGCCAAGCAAACGAAAGTACACACCTCAGGCTTCGATTAATTCAATATTTTAAAACAAATCAGAAACATTTGACTATGGCACGCTAAGTAGTTTGAATGAATCAAATTTTAGTTAAAATATATTTGTTAAATGAAGACAGGAGTCAGAAATGAAATTTACATCAACATGACCCCTACCATGTTTAAAATGTCGTAATTGTGTAAATAATCAGGCACATTTATTAATTTTCAATAATATATATCGACAATATTTTTGGAAAATTATTTAAAATTTAAAATTTCATTTTTAATTTTTTTAAAAAACATGTAGTAGTATTCTTTGACTACTGACTGCACTATTCAATTTTAGAGTATAACCGAAGACATCGAGATATGTGCAATTGAAAACCTTTCATATGATAAAACCAACAGAAGTGTGTACTTTCTTTTGCCTGGTAGTTTATGTTCCTGCGCTAGAACTCTGATACCCTCCGAGTCTCAGCTCTTCTCAAGTGACCAATTATCAGGCGATCTGAGAATTTGAAAAACATGAAACAACGCTGTAATAAAACTCATCCGATGGTCTTGTAGGCTAGTTTTACTTCCCGTAACTACTGTATACATCTTACAGAAGTCAGAAGGTAGATTGAAATTGATCTCTCCCTGTAGCAGGCAGTGTGAGTTGGTGCCAGCAGAATAAGAAGCTTAACGTCGGTTGCTGGTCCATTACAAACCATTCATTTCACCTGATTACCCAGAAACACTCAGAAACCCAGAGACCGGAAGTAATCAAGTTCCAATTGGCGGTACAATAAACCCGTCTGTGGTTGATGGTCGTTGTATGGAGACAGAATTGGAGGAGCTTGGAGAATGATTACACGTCTTCTCCAAATGTCTTCTTATACTTCTCTCAAATTACCCTTTTGCGATACACGAGGCCACAGAGGGTCTTTATGGGAACGCGACACACGTATTCAGAATGTTAAAGAACTGGTTATACGCGATGTGAGAAAACAGATTATTAGAAAGAACTGGCTATATGTGTGAGATGAGACATACGTATTCAGGTGTGCGATGAGACATACGTATTCAGGTGTGCGATGAGACATACGTATTCAGGTGTGCGATGAGACATAGGCCTACGTATTCAGGTGTGCGATGAGACATACGTGTTCAGGTGTGCGATGAGACATACGTATTCAGATTGTTAAAGAAGTAGCTATAGCTGTGACATAAGACATACGTATTCAGATTGTTTTAAAAAGAACTGGTTATATATGAATGTGTCAGATGATAGATACGTATTCAGATTGTTATGGGACTGGCTATAACTGGATATGAGACATACGTATTCAAACTGTTAAAGAACTGACTAGGCATTTGTGAGATGAAACATACGTATTCAGATTGTTAAAGAACTGGTTATACGTGTGAGGTGAGAAATACGTATTCAGATTGTTAAAATTACTGGCTATAGGTCTGAGATGGAACATACGTATTCAGATTGGTAAAGAACTGACTAAAGGTGTGGGATGAGACATTCGTATTCAGATTGTTAAAGAACTGGCTATAGCTATAGGTTTGGGATTAGACACACGTATTCAGATTGTTAAAGAACTGGCTATATCTATAGGTTTGGGATTAGACACACGTATTCAGATTGTTAAAGAACTGGCTACAGATATGGGATGAGACATACGTATTCAGATTGTCAGAAAGAACTGCCTATATAGGTGTACAGATGAGATGAGTTTTAAGAGACATTGCTACTTTTGGTTGTTTGTAAAGGCGAATTTCGAGGGTTTTGTGTGCATTTGTGCTAATAATGTTTATCAACATAACCTTTTTCAAAGCTACTTTTCATTTATGGTATAAATTAACGTCCAGTGCCACTTGTTGAACAAGAGCTGTGTTCACTTACACTGTTAGGGCTTAATGAGATTCAATACGTTTTTAAATGTAATACCAAATAAAGCATTTTGTAGACATTTAAAATGATTTGCATCCAACCTCGTTAACCTTCCTGTTCCTTGGTGTTTAGAATATATGTTGGCAGTACCAACATGTATACGTTTGCTCCCTTCCGTCCCGCTATAAGGATAGAGACATGTCAGCAACACTCTTATTTTGAAAACGTCAGTTCCTCGGTGATTCACGAAAGGACAGGGATGTGAGTTGGTGTCATTTCTTTAAAACGTAGCCTAAATGTTCTTAGAAGGCCAACATGGTTCTAACACATGACGTCATATTATGTGACGTCATGCACTATAAAAGACTAGTAGTTCAGCTTGCATTACATCTCTGCTCCATGACATCCATGTATGATTCAGCATCAGAGAATCGTGAGCTGGCGTGTTTGTGCTTGAATGATTTACTGCTTAAATGTTCCCAGTTTTGCAGGCATTAACTTACACCATATGTTCTTGTTTATAAGCGCTGGTTATTAACAACAAGCTACAAGAAACAACTACATAGGTCTACCTCCCAGTGACTGCATAATAACTCTCATCAGAAACCATTAAAACCTACAGGTACATATTTGTAAGAATGGTAACAAATACTGATCAATATGTTTTATTAGTCGTTAATTATTTACATAATACTAAAAAAATTAACGTGCACAAGCTCCTAGAAACAGCTGGCTCGTTATCAAGCATATAAATTCATAATTCGATAATTACCATTGTATGTCATACACTGTTGTTAATACGAACGCGCAGCGGGCGTTATTGATTAATAACAACCGGCAAATACTTGATGTCCTACTGTGAAATTCCTATACGCCAACGTCCAATGAGCTATATAATATGTCGACATATGCCCACAACTCTAGAGTATGTATACATGTGACACTTCAATACAGATGTTGAATATTATATGGGTTAGGTTACAACTTCATGTATCTTCAATCACATGCATTAAACTGAACAAGAACAAATATCGTATCAATTCTTAGTCAAATACTGTATCTATTTGCAGAGGACCGTGATAAACAAAGCAATAATTTAAGTTCATTTATTTCCATATTTCATGAAAACTCGTGAAAAACGTAAACCCTTCATGGCTTATAAATAGCTTACAACATAAAGTGTCAATATTCCATCTGATGCAATCAACATTTGCTATATAAAGAGCACAATGTGTCATCTGCTAGTGCATCCTGCAGGTCGAAATGATATGTTATTATTATAAGGATAACCCATGATACCGAGGATATGGTAAGGTTGTAGACCCTGATAGGAAGGAAAAACCCGAGGATGCGAAGCATCCGAAGGTTTTTCCTGACTATCAGGGTCTACAACCTTACCATATCCGAAGTAGAATGGGTTATGTGTATTATCAACCGTTTTTGAGTGTAAACAGGCTTTTTACTTGTTATCTCGTTATATTGAGGATCTTGCGGATCCCTGGCGTTATATTGAGGATCCCTCGGTGATGTCAGCCTGTTAACAGCCGCGCTATATATGAGTTTCTTTTGTATTCTCTTCTGTCCCCTTAGCGCAGTAGTCTGAGGCGTTGACTCATTAACTACAAGTGATGGTGGATACGGGTTCGAGACGCACTTTCTGCAAAACATTTGCTGTACATATTCTGTCGTAAACTTATGATTTAAAATTAGTCTAAGTTAGTTTCTTCAGACATTTACTTTCAAGCCGTCATCTTAACAGATATATCAGGGTTTACAATCATTATAATTCCTTCCAACAGTGTTTACAAGTGTCTGTGTAAACCCTCCTGGAGGGAATTACAAGGTTGTAAGTCCCTCGTACCGGGTGATACGGTTTAGAAAGGTCGTTTCAAGTATCACGTTATATGGCTGGTAGGTTGATAAATGTATATACGTGGCCAATGTTGAGACGAAAAGACCTAATATCTGAGGACTGCATGTAATTTCGCCGAACCTTCCAGGAATAGTCGGTTGCATTCTAAGCTTTCAATTAACACGACCGAAGGATGACAGATAGTTTCCTGCCAAGGAATAACACAATATTGCAATTGCATTTGATTGACGATCTGATAAAGACAATTTGATTCGGTAAGGATGTTTTCATAATAAATTAATCTAAAACTTTTTCTACAGTAATATTTTTAAAAAAATGCCTGAAACTGTTTTCTCTGCTCACAGGCTGATCTCACCATCGATTGACTAACCACTTGTTAGTAAATACTTTTACGTTAAAGGCGCTGTAGCACGATTTTGTGCAATGAAATAAAGTGCTCTCACAAGAATAAAAACAAGTGTTGCCAATGGCTAAATAATACTCCTGAATCAATAAAAAGGGTTCTAAAACGAACGTACATGGTTCGGTTAAGCCATGCGAGTACATTTCCCATCGAGCGGCCATTGTGGTGTTAACATTAAAATGGCCGCTCGAAGATAGTTCAAGTGATCTAACTGATGTAGCTATATCTAAACACTCAGAATAGAGTTTTAAACATGGAACTTTGGTGGAATGATCAACTTTCTTGCTGTGTGAACTCTCAAATTATCATGAGACCTACCTCTCACACTGAAGAGTTCCACACTACTGATGCTTTCTATAGGTTGCGACAGTGGTGTGGACAGACTTTTCATTACTTGAAAGGTTCTACTTCATCGAGACCCATCCCCCCTCTTGTAACTGAAAATTCTGGGAAACCCGTCTGTTTCCACAGATTTTTAAAAAGCTCAAACATTAAATGAATGCTTTGTATCCGTTTGAATATTAATGATAGCGGCAAGAATGTACCAGCAATAAACCATCGCAGTTCTAACAGTTTATCACATATCTCGATTATACTAAAAAAGAAGTATCAGATATGACCAAAACCATACAAGCTAAAAAATCATCTGGGCCAGATAATTTCCACATGACGGTTTTAAAAAGAATTTTTCCATCGATAGCTGCACCGGTTTGTATGTTGTTTAATATTTCATTGCGCGAATATATATTTCCAACTTTGTGGAAAAGGGCAAATGTTATTCCTGTTTTCAAGAAAGGAGATAAATCTCTCCCAAATAATTACAGACCTACTAGTCTGCTGTCTATACTTGGTTAAATTCTAAAAAGAATAATGTTAAAGCATTTGCATAACCATTTTTATAAGCATAGTATATAAGCAAATTTCAATCAGGTTTTACTGCAAATCATTCTACTACATCCAAACTCATTGAAATATATCACCATATTTGTTCATCCCTAGATAACCACCAACGTTACTGTATGGTATTTTGTGATAAATCCAAGGCTTTTGACAGGGTTTGGCACAAGGGTAAACACAACTCCTCGGTCTTCTGCTCCAAGAGAAACCTTAATATACGATAAGAGCTCACGTTTATATTTTACGGTATGTAAGTTAGATAACACACTTAAACTCGACTATGCATGGAAATGAATACCGTCGGTAAGATAGATTCGGGGAAGTATAAGACATCAAGCTTCGCTTTCGGCCTACTTCCCGCTCAGCTTTCTCACATTGTACCTCGGGTTTTACAATCCCAAGAATAACGTCTTTATCGTGTTTTATCCTACACGTAACTAGCATACAAATGATGGTTTATGATAGAATGTGTAAAAAACTATAGGCCTACTAAATGAGTAGGCCTATAAGGGCAGAATTTCTGTAACATTTTTCAAATAGCATTAGCAAAGGTTGTCTTGTAGTTATAATTGGTATAGAATCTTTACCATGGTATCAAATGGTTTAAAAGTAAACTTGTTGAAAGGATAAACATGAAAAGGAATAAAGATTCATCCTCGCAACAACAACGGATGACATGGACAAACTTTTCTTCGCGTTGAGCACCGGTGTAATATATTTACAGTCTCACCTCGTGAAAGCACAATCAATTGAACTGTGGAGAACTCACAAAGTCAGGGATGGTATTACAAAGACACGGGCCGATCTACCCGTGACAATAACCTAGGCGCTGTGTCAGTCGCCGGCAGAAAGCAGCCAGGCATAACATCGATTCAACGTACATTGTCCACCGGATATTATTTCAGGGGAAGCATAAGTATCGTTCACACAGTGCTCTGTATCGCCAGCAAGGCTAGATCTGGTTGTGTGCTGTGCTCAGTGACAGTGTATGGAAGGTGGACAGTAGAGATATGTCGTAGGCTACGGATTAGTTCGTGTTGTGTACATTCAGATGGATATTTATGAAAGATTCTGTGAAAGGATAGAGAAATCTGCTTGTTAGGTGAGTCTTGTTGCTTTTTAAAATTGATTATTGTGACGATTTTGACAGGTGTCACCGGCTCGTTGTTGATAATGCCAGTTTGGAAGCGCTTGCATTGCCATCTGATCAATCGATCGTGCATTCCACTGTTGTTTCGCGTTGTCACTACCTATGGAGCAATTTTATTATCCCGAGCAATAATTCACTCCAATAATATTTCCTGGGGTGATGTAGATTTCAGCTGTCACTTGAAATAGACACGATTTGTCGGCCTATTACATCTACACCTAAGTTCTAACTGCATCGGCCCAAACTAGCATCACCAACTCAAGCCAATATGGCATCGTATTATTCCAGTGGAACTAACTTGAAAGCTCTCATAGTCCCATTACTCTTTTATAAAGTGCATATGTGTTTCTTTGTTAGCAACTGTCTGTTCAATAGACCTAGCCCGGCCCCAAGCATATAGCCTATCTGTACACAAATTGCTGTGCTGGTATTTTGTAACTGCATCGTTTGGTCTTACTAAATATTGCTGACACGATCGAATGTTACTGTTTATATGTCAATACATTATATAGACAGAACTGTCAATGTGAGTTATTTTTCATAATTTCAGCCAATTTATTATAGTAACATGTTTACTTGATGTGTCTATAATGTGATACCTACATGTTTTTGGAGCACTGAAATCAATCTGAATAGGTTTCCTTGAATAGGTATAAAGACATTTGGATTTACATTTGATGAAAGAAATCATTTTGGTAAATCATCTAGGCCTATTCGGTAATATGTTTATTTAGATTTAAGGGCGTAGCAGGAGTGCAATAGAACAGTTCCATATCCACAACACTATTAATAAGAGAAATAGAGGCTAAAGTACTATACTGACCTTTGGGGTCCATGAAATTTACATTCCAAAATTTTCAAATGTGGATTTAAACCCCTGAACTCCCCTCTGGATTCCCCCACTAGCCATTTTTAATGTCATTAAAAAATTCTTGAAAACTATTTTTCCAGACCTTCAACCTTTAGATAATAACTCATGCAAAGCTTGATAAGTAATAGAGCCAATGGCTATATTTTGCAGTGATGTTTTGGAGGAGTCAAACGTTAATCTGGGAAGTTAGTGTCTTCAAACTTACAGACTCTTTAAGCCCGAGAACTTATTTTGTTTCTTCACTTCCAAAATGATACTTTGAAGTTTTAACTTCATTTGAAATCGATCTAATGTGCATCTGCCTGTTAAACTGGGTACCCGTAACCTGACAGCTTCCCCCTCCAAGCATAACTCACACCAGTCTCTCACTGACAAAATTAAGTCTTGCAGCATTTCATAAGTTTTTTCTTGTCAGCATATCAAAGTGCTGCACCTTTATTTGGTAGGTCAAGAAGAAATCTCTAACACAGAAAAGCAACTAAGTGCAACATTATTTAAATTAGCCAGTGATAAACTCAGGTGTGAGGTAAGTGCAACATTGTTTAATTTAGCCAGTGATAGACTCAGGTGTGAGTTAAGTACAACATTGTTTAAATTAGCCAGTGATAGACTCAGGTGTGAGTTAAGTACAACATAGGGGATTCTCAATATTTATGCATGCATACGACCTATGACCTTTAGAAACGAAAACGAGGCTAAGGCCGCTTCTTATTTCCTGGTTCGCGCAATGGCTGCATATCGGCAGTGCGTGCCGCTTGTGTTTCGGTTTCTTTCGACTGGAACTGAATGAATAGGTTTGTTTATATCGTATTTCACCGATGCAAGATTTTAAAAAAAGCGTTTTTGACAATAAAATATGACAAATGGTAATGGTAATTGTTTCAGGTTTAGCGGCAAACAACGTTTGTTTTGGATAGTTTTACTCGTGGCAAGTTCAAGAGTTTTGGTTTTGTCATCGGCCCGTAAACGGGATGATTTGAATTTCTTTTTTGGCTAATGATGTCCATTTTTCGTAATCATTCGGCAAAATAAACCTCCATTGAATTTATAATAATCCCTAAGTTGGGAACCTGTAATTAGTGGATCAATGACCGACGGCAGTAACTAAACCTCTTGAAGGTGCTGCCCCACTTCCATCCCCAAAATTAACACAGTATTAATTGAAAGCAAAGTGCAACTAGACCTATATATTTAAATTCTTTTCGACCTAATGATCATAATATTTTCAAGAATCTTAGACATCCAAATAAATCATAAATATTCATTTAAATCAGGAACTAATATATATTATAAAACTAAAAATATATATTTATTAATCTATGATCATAATATTGTCAGTCATTTCCATGCATTTCCATCAGTAGAGTCTACTAAAATTATTTACACATGTACTGCAGGACACATTAAATCATAACTATCATTTTTTTATGACCAGAAATATCTTAAACAATTTTTAAAAAAGAAAAGACTTGAGTTATAAGCTACAATTAAACATAAGTTGATCTTTATAATTTATAGGTACTATTTGATCATTTATTCATGGAGGACTTTGGGAGCAAAATTTAAAGCAGGCCAAACATTAAATAAGAAAATTATTATTTTAACCACTTACATACATGTAGATATAGTTATTACCCAACAAAATAGAAATGAAAAATAAATTAATTGAGGTTAATGTCTGAAGTAACAAGTATATGTCATACTGGAAAATGATTGAAATATATTATGAAATGTACATGGATGTTTCAATACTCAAGCATACATGATAGATTGTGTTTGAGGAGGTGATGGTCAGGTTTGAGAAATATATTTTATTTGTATGGTTAAACTACAAATGATACATGGACATGATTAGAAGTAGAAATGCACATTATTTAATCTTTTGTGTCAGAGATGCAAAAGCCCACCAAGTTCTTAGTGGGAGTAAAATTAAAAGCAGGACAAAACTAATATAAGGAAATTAATTATTTGCTAATTACTAATATTAAACCATATACTTAGATATAGTCATCACCAAACAATAACCAACAAAAAAGAAAATTAAATTAAATGTATTTGAGGTTAATGTTTGAAAGTAACAAGTACATGTCATCCTGGATAATGATGAAATATAATGTGAAATGCACATGTATATGCATGTTTCAATACACAATATATAAATGATAGATTATGCTCAAGGAGGTGGTGGTCATGTTTGAGAAATATATGTATATCTCTTTTTTAAATACAAATAAAATTTTAATTTATTCAAATGTATATTATTTTTATTTTATTTATTAATTTTTTAAAAACTTTTAAAAGATACACAATCCCACTGAATGCTTTCTATTCTGATTCATTATTCTAGAATAATTCATAAAGTAAAAAAGGGACCCTGATTGCAAATAGGTAGGTGGGTACATACTACATAGGGTATTCAAATCTTCATGCCATGTATGACATTGGGTATAATATCACATTAGCACTGGGAGATTGTTTCTTTATTTTGAAATGAATAGAATTCAGTAAATAAATGAAATTCATGTAATATAAAGTAAGCATGCAATATTAAAAAATTTTAAAAAAAAATTCAACTTTGAAGTACAAGGAATATAAAATTACTCTCCTAACTTTTGAATTAGTCTCACTCCTTTTTGTTAATGTTTGTTTTAATTACAAAATTACCATAATAAATTTATTACCACAGATCATAAGCTACAACTGTTTTTCAACTATTTATTTCCTGTTTTGTAAAGGGTTCCATCATTCATTTAATTTATTTTGTGTACTGTTGTCAGCTTCTTAAATAAAAAAATAAATAGTATGTTTGTAGGTAGAAATCCTTTTCTTATTAAATATTTTTTTAAACATCTGTTTAATTTTCAAAGCTTATTCACATATCTACATGTGCTCACAAATTAGAATCCTCATCACATTGATAACATTGATTACTGACTGATCATTGATAACTTTCCTCAAACCATTAATTAAATAAAGCCATAATAAATTAATTGCTAAATATGTTTATGTATTTCTTACATATAAATAAGAACGCTATGTTCATTGTTTAAAATTATTTTGCTCATGTAGACATTCAAATGACTTTAGTACTAAAAAAAATATTGTTTAAAACTAGAACAGATTATATATATATTTGATTGAATTATACTATCTACTTTACTGCTTCAACTTCAAATAACATGTACTAATTGGACCGTAATTGAACTATATCCAAATGAACAATTTGAACCAATTTACACTCAATAATTTGGTTCGTTTATAGTGAGTTGCACTGAATGACCCCTTTGCAGTTCGTAGGCATGTCACAAGAGCTGACCGTTTAGCCGAATGATGGCTAAGATTTGAACAGTTTCTTCCCACCCAGTGACTATATACAATGATTTCTTGGCATGCATGGGTAGGGTGTAAACTTCCATTCGTATTTGTTCAAATTAGAGCACTGAAACAACAACGAGTTTGACAGATTTACAGTTCAAAATGACGGTAAACACAACGAGGAAATCCTACCGTAAATTATTCGAAAAACATCGCCTTGCATGTAAAATAGTATCCTGGGCGGTGGTAATTGAAGATAATCGACAGATGCATCGATCTTGAAAGTTTTCCCAGGGATTTTATCATTATTTTTAATAAAAGTAAGTGTTATTTAGAAGAGCTACCGACTTGTCAATGCTATGTGAATGGTACTTCCGGGTTTGGAAGCGGCCTTAGCCTCGTTTTCGATTTAGCGCACGCGGTTCCATATGCCTCATAAATATTCATGAGGCAATATTAAGAATCCCCTATTGTTTAAATTAGCCAGTTATAGACTCAGGTGTGAGTTATGCCTTTACGGGAAGTTGGGTACCGCAAGGCACGTGAAATATAATCTCCAGTAGGGTCCTATAATAATAACACTTATGTCTTTATTGTCCGCAATACAAAGTACATAGGAAATTTTGTTTGTGCATTTTGCACCCGGCAGCCACAGTGCAGCGCCAGTTCAAGCGTTGTTCTATCCTTATAATGCTGAGCGTCAAGCAAGGAAGCAACAACTCCCATCTTTTAACGTCTTTTGGTATGACGCGGCCGGGAATCGAACCCCGTCCTACCGGGTGATGAGCAGACGCTCTTCCAACTGAGCTACATCCCCGGTCTTGATCATCCTAACGTTTCCTCCAAAGAAAACAGGTTTTGATTAGCAACACTTTGAATCTTTACTTTGACTCTATAGAGAGGATTTAGACTGTCTCCGAGAGCTTCTGTACGTCACATTGAGTAAAAGCTTTAATCTAACAAGTAAGAATGATATATTTTCACAACAGACCTATCAGAGTGCATGGGCGTTCATCGCGGTGCTTCTTATTTCCCTCAAGATTCACCAAACTTGTAATTGGATGCTTTGTGGAAGAAAAGAGCTTTAAAAGTGAATTTTCTTTCGGGACGAAACTTAATTAGGGTATTGATTTTCTTGGAGGAGTAATTGATCTTTGCCTCCGACTTGTTAAGACTTGAAACTAGTGCTGACTCCATAAGTTGAATTGTTTTCATCATTTACCGTATTCTTCTACACATTAAAGATGTGTCCATTGCATTTCATAATTTGATTAATGCCAAAATACCATATGAGATGATTTCAGTTCAAATATTTTCACTCCACTAGTTTCCAATGAAAATTGCGCAACATCATTATTCAAGTTCATAAACCAAAAGTACACATCTCTTTCTCTCACCTTTATATTGTTGTTATACCGAATGAACTGTCTTTAAAATGGTAATTTTCAGCGGTCAACAGTCATTACTTAAGAAATAAAGTTTGCTGTACCCGAATGTGTTTTGTAATAAAGTATAGTTTTGCCCTGAACTATTATAGTTAAAGTATGAGGACGGTAGTCCGAGTACTTTGACGTTATAATAGTTCAGGGCAAAACTATACTTTATTGCAAAACACATTGGGGTACAGCGAACTTTATTACTTTTCTAAGATAACCCATAACACAACATTCTGCTTTGAGTTATTCTGCAAGAAAAATAGAGTTTACTTCCTTAATATTAATAATCCATGATCAGGGCCAACTGACGAGCCGTGCGACAACAGCGACTATGTCGTCATTGTTCTGTTGTGACGTCATATTGGTTCCTGGGGTTGCCTAATGCGGATTTCGTCGTTTTGGTTCAAGTACAAATGTAGCTTACAATTTAAGACGAATTCGGATACAAAAGAACACATTCCTTCAATAATTGTTATAACAACGCTACCATTGTTTTAGGACAATTATCATTTGCAGAAAAACATGGTTTTTTCAACTGCCCTCTTTCGTTGGGTTACCATAGGGGTCATCCATTTACAATCTACACACCTGTCCTCAGCTTACTGTTATGACATATGCAATGTACTAGTTACTGTTGTGTATGTTGGCCATGTGTATTCAATGCAGGTGCAGAGCTATGTGCTAGGACATTTGTGCAAGGTTTGTGGAATGGGGTGTGAGGGAGGGGGTGTGAGGGAGGGGGTGTGAGGGAGGGGGTGTGTGGGAGATCACTAAGGAACCAAGTTAGTTACTACCCAAAGGAATAATGCTTATGATGTCACAATGCTATGACGTCACTGAGATCACTGCTGAAGAAGCAAAATGGCAGTTTTGTGTTTCAGCTATGTCATTCTTGGGCTAATAATTGTTGAAGAATGATTTTAAATGATAAATAAAATCTCACCCTCGTGTCTTCTGATATCAAATATATCAACACTCGTCTCGATGAAGTCTCGGATATTTGTTACTTTAATCAACTTGTGTTGATATTTTTTATATCAGAAGACACTTGGGTGAGATTCTCTATTTATTGAAACTGAACACATATTGTATCATATTTAGTAAGTCGCTGTTCTGTACAGTTTTCCTCACTATATTTCTATTATCTATAGTCAGCGCTGCTCATATTTCTTTGTTGATTTTATCCATCCGGGCAGATGTGACAAACGTCCGGTTCACCTAATCCCTCACTTTGAATCATGGTTCTAGGGCACTGCCAATAATTTGCAGTTGTCAACACAGACTTCTTTCATTGCATGAAGAACATTTACAATTCCCTCAATTCAGACATGGGATTTTTTTATATGAACTGAGTAATTTCAAAAGCATATTATAAACGTTTTTATTATCACTGTTTTCAAATACAAGGTAATATAAAACAAACACCTGATAGTTTTATCTGACGTATATTACAGGGATCGAAATTACCAGTCATCCGCATGGTAGTGTTTAAAATCTTCTCCATGTATTTCTTTACAAATGATGATTCGGTTACCGGTAACCACACACCTCACTATCCGGACAATTTTCAACTGTAACCAAATCGTGCAGATCACAATAATCTATACTACAATTTATCGTCACACAACCAGCTAGCCAAATGCATATTATTTTTAAGTTTCCTTTGGACTACTAGTCATAACAATTCACTTGCCCACCATTTTAACTCCCCACATGCTGCCTGACTAATTTCGAACCTTGCTTTACCACTTATAGTTTCAGGGAGGTGAAGTATCTATATCCCAAATATTTACGGTTGGATTTGATGTTTACTTGACAACCCAATGATAAAGCAGGGAAATTTAGCCGATGAAATTTCTTTTTATAACATGACGAGCAATGAAATACTGGGATTTATTACTCAACCGTGGTGAGATCACTCATTAGATAACAATGAGTTGGTTACACACATGTGTGATACCACCGCGTGCTGCCGTAACGTCATAATCGACGCGTGACATCATAGTCGTTTTTGGTTGACGTCACAATGTTAGCCGCGCGACTGCAATAGCGGGTGACCTATTTGCAAGTATGCGTCACTAAAAACGATTTTCCTGCAATTCAGTGCTATTTACATCATTGAGTAATAAATAAAATACTAAACTTGGTCCCGTTTGAATGGCATCGGTATTTAACTCGCTTTCGCTCGTTAAAATACCTAACCTTCCACTCGTTTCATAAACATGTTATCAAACGGGAAGACGTTTAGTATTCTATATTTATCAGTGAAATAAACTGTCTATCAAGCCACAGTGAAAATAACTTATATTTTCGCTGCGAACAGTGACTGATATATTTTGACGCAGCGAATTGGCTTATGACTTCACAGTGTTACTGTGGTGACGGGCTTTTCCTAGCGGCCGCTTGGCGTGAAAACTACCCTTTTCGGACGTAATTACAAAGGATAACCTCATATAATAAATAGAAAATCTGTCAATTCTTGACAAATACCATGTTTATCTCATCTCGTGAGGTAGAAAAGTTATAATTTTTTCACTCGTGGCTGCGAGTGAAAATTATTAGTCAAGAAAAGACAGATATCCTCTATGTATTTTACTGACATCTGCAGATTTTTTTTATCAATATCTATCATCCAATGAACAATCAGTATGGTTAGTATTTTGAATAGTTTAACTCACGCTTTTAGTTTCGCAATTACCTCGAACCTGAGCACACTCTCAGTCTGTTTTATTGTCGTTTTTAGTTAACAAACATGTTTACGCTGCCGTTATTGATACTGAAACAAGTGATAAAAATTATTTCCATATGTTGTCATGAATACAGTTATATCTTTTAATTTCGTTTCCCGTAAAACACAGAGTTAGGAAAACAAATCTTGTCATTAAAATATACATGAAATTGATAATTGTTTTGTACTTGTTACTCACGCATAAACAAGGGACTGGTATTATCGCAGTACAGAACTTACCTTGACAGTAATGGATGAAATGGCCTAGAAGCAAACTTTTGAGAATCACCACTCACCAGGTAAGGTGGGCCTAGACTGTAGAGAGGGGGGAGGGGGGGAGGGACCCTGAATTTGGTCGTCTTTCTTGAGTTAAAACATGATTAGACGGCGCTTATAGGAAGAAGTAATGATGAAGAATACGATATGTATACAATATACGTCTTTCAGTCTGTGTTAGAAGCATCTGTCTCAGATCAGTTCCTGGAACTTTTCCCATTAAAAGGGTCAGTAGCACGTTTTTTCGCTGAAATAAGTCAATGAAATATATTTGAAAAAATGTTGTCACCAATAGGAAAACACACTTCTCTTTTTGGAAAATCAAATTAAAAATGAGTGTATATATGGTTCCGTTAAACCATGGGAATCATTTTTGGCATTCGAAATAATAAAATGTGTTCACAATAAAATGGCCGCCATGCAATTTTTGCTTTTTACGCAACACTGTTATTACCACTACGATCCGGATAATTGGTTTATGTACCCTCTAAAGTTAATATAAATGACACAAACTATCATTGTAAATGGGAAATTTGAAAAAAAAAAGAAAAAAAAAAAGTGCTACTGCCCCTTTAAGTGTAGTTTGGGAGCATTGTGCATTATTGAAGCTGGGCTGGAGTTTATATTTGAATAATTTGGATTAGGAAGCAGCGGTGAAAAAACAACATGCCATGCTTTTTTAATTGGTTGTGATCAATCAATATTTTCCTTGTTTGATGCAGCATTGAGAGGCGACTGTTGATTTTTTGATTGATTTACAATGATGTATTACATATTGTCAGCACATTGATTTGTGTGAGGTTTCATTCAGATGGTTGACAGTTATGTCTAACACTGACAAATTGATTATAAAATGATTGGTATTAGTTTTCGAATCACTTTATTCAAAATTGATTCATGATTGTTGATTGTGAATTGATTGACAATGATTATTTCATTTAATAGAGTTTAGAAACATTTATTTAGACTTCTATATAGATAGACAAGAAGACATTACACGGACATCAGCATTCCCCGCCATACTTGTTCTCATTGAAGCTCCTGAATGTAAACTCAGTAACTCCAAAACATTAATCATGTGCTTCTCATTTTTTTACTCATCAAGATATTGATGACCTCAAGCCACACACCAAATTTGGTTATATTATCTTAAATAGTAGAGAAAAGCTGTCCCTTTATCTTGGACGAAGGGCGGATGAACAGAAACATGGACAGATGAGCTGAAACCTATAATAATTGCTATTCATTTCCTATATCATAAATCAGGTTAGTCATTTGATAAAAAAATCAAACATTGCATATTGACCATAATATGCAGTTATTTTTGCTATCAGTTGAAATGATGTATGATGGATTAACAGAGACTTGGTCGCTGTGTGTTTTGTCTGTGTGATATTGATGATAGTGTCTGATTGTGCTGTGTGTTTTGTCTGTGTGATATTGATGATAGTGTCTCATTGTGCTGTGTGTTTTGTCTGTGTGATATTGATGATAGTGTCTGATTGTGCTGTGTGTTTTGTCTGTGTGATATTGATGATAGTGTCTCATTGTGCTGTGTGTTTTGTCTGTGTGATATTGATGATAGTGTCTCATTGTGCTGTGTGTTTTGTCTGTGTGATATTGATGATGGTGTCTGATTGTGCTGTGTGTTTTGTCTGTGTGATATTGATGATAGTGTCTCATTGTGCTGTGTGTTTTGTCTGTGTGATATTGATGATAGTGTCTCATTGTGCTGTGTGTTTTGTCTGTGTGATATTGAATCATGATGATAGTGTCTGATTCTGCTTTGATATATGATATAACTTTGATCTATAGGCTACCATATCATATCGAACATGGCAAACAGTCGATACAAATCATATTGATCACTAGATCAGTGGATAAGTATAACAAAAATTCTGCTGAAATTTATATATTTTACATGTTTATGTAGTGAAGCTAGTATTGGCATGTTTTATTGTTAATAATTTGTTAATAAAGAATAAAAACAAAAGCAACTTTAAATCATCTGGTGCTGTATTTTCAAAGCTCTCGTAGCACTATAAGATAGTCATAAGCCAATGGAAATGTATATAGTACTTTGCGACAAGAAAGCATTGAAAATACAGGCAATAGTCCAAAATATATACACAGACTTTCAATGCCAGGCTCAACATTTTTAAAGGAAAAATGTATCTAAAAATTAAAAAATGTAATAGTGCTTCTCTTGGGTATACATGTATACAAGACTTTATGTTTACTTAATTACTAATCTAAGTTATGATAGTTACATTTTATATTTTAAGAATTGTACATTTAAGGAATTAAGATTTTATCCCATACTCAGTATCTGAAATTGATTTTTCAGATAATTTAAAAAAAATGTTTTAATTAGTTACAAGCTGCATTGAATACATCAATCAATGGTTCAACAATTAGATTATTTTCAGATAAGTTTAATCAATGAGTAAATAATCACCAAATAATGTCTAAATAAGGGAACCCTGTCATGAATGGTGTGTTATTTGGGATGAATAATGCCATTTTGAAAAATTAGTTTATAACCTTGTAATATATTTTTTTTTATTGAAGAATATAAATCATTGAACTAATTTCATTAAATTTATTGATTATTTTTAATGTAAAAAAACCATGTCGCACTTTGATTGATTAGAGTACGTCATTTAACATTTGGAAAATCAATTAGTTGTTAAACTTTGATGAGAAAATGCTTATAAAGGTAGATTAGTTGATAATAAAAACAATTTGAAGAGATGAAAATAGATTAATTGTCATTACCAGAGAAGCAGCTGATCTCCAAGGGCCATTTCAGCCTTTTTTTCAACAGATGTCACCCTTCTGAAGGTCAACAACAGTTTGGATAGCGGACAGATGTAACAATGTTATATTGAGCAAGATGCTATCTGCCTCGCATCTCGCGAGAGGGGGAAAAAAATCGCTAACTCGCCTCACTCCCGCACTTCATATCATGTGAGCGAATTGTTTGTTTTAAAAAAAAAATACGGCAAAATAAAGGGGAAACAATGGACTACATTCCCATATAAAATTAGCAAATGTCAAAAAAATAATAAAGACACAGCAAGCGCCGTGGAAAAGGGCACTTTTACACCGACAATCCCTTTAACAATCGGCGATTTTCACAACTTGTTACACATTTATCACGGCTAAAATACTGAATGCATTTTCATGATTTTTATATCACAATAAACCAAAAAGAATAATCTTTTATTCTATATAAAATGCGCATTTTCATGATTTTTATATCACAATAAACCAAAAAGAATAATCTTTTATTCTATATAAAATGCGCATAATTATTTCACAGAAATAAAGATACAATTTTACCTTTCTGAGAGGCATGTGAAACCAAACGGCACACAAACTAATCAACATATTTTCAACAGTTATGGTTCGAGGTTAGCTTTTATTTGAAAGGTAAAACAACATAACCATATTAGGGTTGACATGTGCTTATTTGTCAACTGGTTCGAGATTATGATTTCTTGGAAAAGTGCGATGAACGACCGTTCGCAATGCCGCATACATGTTGTAAGTAGTTACGATTTTATTGGTGGAAATAAAGACAAACTTTACATAGCTATAGAATTATAACCAAAGGTCGCATTCTAATAATTTTTATATCATTGTGAAGCTAGACATCTTGTCTTCAATTCCGTATATTAATGGAATTTTTTTCGTTTCGTATTTATGATGTTACGAGGCCCGAATTAAAGACAATCTTTCGAAAGTAATAGAATAAAAACGAAAAAACATAGAAAATTCATTCAAAGTTTCGGGTGTGAATTAGCCATTTGTGTACGGGTGTCGCTACTTGAATTTGTATTGAACGCCCGTATATAGTCCTTATTCGCCATGTAGATGCGGTATATTTTGTAAAAACGGTACCGGAATCGCCGCCTGGAAATTCCGCCAGCAGAGCTAGTTAGTGCCAAAGCCCAAACTACTGCTGCGAGCTGCGAGCCTGTAAACTCCGCCACAGGGGCTAAAAATGGTAAAATATATATACGCAACGTAAGGGTTAACTGTAAATCCAGAGTAATCCCAAGTTAACAAAGTTTGAAAAGATATTTAACTAAAATATTATACTACACCAATGTTGTAAATTGTACACCTTCGATGTGAAATATTCTGATTAAGTCAGGAATTAAGAAGATTTCTCATAATCAAGGGAAACTAATATTCAATACATATTTATGATACATTATGCAATTCTGATGGCCGACAAGTCCATTTGTTAAGCAGAAATTGACTTGAACTGCTGAGCTCAGTTGCTGAGATAGTGTATAGGTTTTTCTATATGAATATTTTATTTCCTACAAATAACCTTCACAATATTCATATACATTGGGTTTCAATTAAGCACTTGTCACTTGATACCATTAGAGAAGACAACAGGATATGATGCTGCGACAGGTGTTACTGACCGTCCTCTTAACTTGAAAACATGACTGATGAATTGGTAAACAGTTTTATAGCTTGATAGTCCCTAAAAATAAGCTTAAACAATTAAAGTTGATATCAGTTCACAATATGTTGCCTTTTTCGAGATCTCTCCCTTTTTTTACCTTGCCTTCAACCTAGGCAGAAGTGGTGAAACGAATCAGCGACACCTATTGTGATCACCAGTTACGTCCCTTACCATCTGCTAACATATACAGCCAATGAAATCGCCGTTTACATTCGGTACCAATTCAAAATAGCAACGATCGACACAGTCACAGAGGCAATACAAGCTGTCTTCTGATTGGCTTATCCGATCAGCCTGCAGTACGTTAAAATCTTAGCACTGAAAATGCGAGGGTTGAGGTCAAGGGCGGAAGGAGAAGATATGGAAATCTTTTCGTTAAGCCTGTGACGTTTTGAAGATGGGTGTCTGCGTGTATTGTGTTGGAATAATCATCAACTTGAAGGGAAGAAGGTAGGGCTAGAGAAATCTTCATGAAACAACCTTCATTCTAGAGACTCTTTTCTTATGCAGCTGCCAGTTTGTGGAATCCACTCCCAGAAACAATCGAGCTTTGTGAATCATTGGACTCATTTAGACTTACTTCTTCTCAATAGTCTTTGAATGACTTTCTACCTTTTCCGCCTATTGTGCCATTAGAATGCACGAGTGTATGGATGAGGCGCTATAGAAATAGCCATTTTTTATTATAGTGCCACTTCCTTTAATGTATCACTGACACCATCTTAATCTTATGGTAACTAACATATATAGGTCCTACTATATACTTGGTTTGTTCCTTCCTGTATTTCAAATCAGTATTATCATACAGTAGGATCTGTTTGAATATAAATTTAATATATTATTAATACGTATATGTCAGTGTCATTGAAAGTGCACAAAAAGCAAAGGACTTTTTTTATCAATTGGTGTAAAAACAACCTAATACCCTCCTTAACAACCTTCATTCCAAGGCTACCTTAGTGCATTATATCACTGAGGCCTTTTGGTAACTTTAATTTAAGGTTACCTCAGGGCATTTTGTCAAAAAATGGACCTGGGTACCCAAAAACTAGTTGGTGGTACTAGTAAGGTAGGTACATTTTTGGGGATAAAGCAAAATCATGTATAACACTGTTTAATTCTGATTTGTTTAGCTCATCAGGGATCGACACTAGCACTAGTCCGCTGGCTAGTGAAATTTGTTTGAAGCACTGCAGATTAAGATATGGCACTAGCCCGAAGAGCACTTTGGGCTAGTTAAGATTTCTAGCAAGCGTCTACCCCTGCTCATCAGGCCTGAAACTTCAGATTGGTGCATTGCATGGCGTCCGTCATTCCGCATCAGGCATCCTGCCTTATAAATTGTAGATTTGGTGCCTATTGCTTAATATAAGCCTTTTTATTAAGGGTCACAGGGGCCACAACCAAACCTATTTTCATCTCTTTCTTTAGACTCAAACCCTAGAAAGCTGAAAGCTTCATCTGTAACAACAGATATAATTTACACTTTGACTAAAATTGATACGATTACAGTATTGGAAATAATGACCATAACAGGGCTGCCTACTTGTACACTTTTGGAGTATTTTGTACACTTTACAGTCCTGAAATATGATTGTACAACAATGTTTCAAATTGTACACCTCTTCTCTGGAAATATTTAAAATATTAATTTCATAAATTTCTGTATAGTGTAATGGAGTTCTGACTGTTATAGAGTTAGATTATAACTAAGTTCCAGAGTTAACCCCAGTATACAAAGTCAGACAATGATTATTGTTGTCAAACCAGAGCATGATATCTACTAACTAATAGTATCATATTAACTTCATTGAGTTGTATACCTAAACATTACAAAATACTCCAAAATTGCTATATATCTACACTTTACCCGATAGGAAGGTAGGCAGCTCTGCCATAATCATTTTGTGCTAAAATGGTCACCTTCTACCAAGAATTGAACTTTGTCTGCTGTGGCAAACTGTTCTGCATAGTTGCAATACCACACTGAACTTCAGATTCTTGCAGGTTTCACCACAAAGCATAGCCACATGATGTTGCAGGCTGTTCCTGCAATAATACTAGCAGTCGTATTATAAGTGAAATACTCTTGAAAGCGGCGTTAAATCCTAACTCACCTCTACCAAGTATGTCTGAATTACACCAATGAATGTACAACACAGCATCATTTTCTGTCTCAACTACCGAGGGAGTATATAATGAAGCTAATGTGACCAACGGGGAAATCGTTAATGCATAGACAACTAACGATATATGAGACACTGAATTATTTACCAAATTACTCATGCTGAAATGAGTATTCATTATTAAGGGTTTCAAAGCATGCATTCTGAAGATCTTTCTCACAATGCTCATATAATAATATGTATACTCTGAATTTGTGCTTCATTGACTCACAGAAGTACCACCCATGGTTCGCTAGTTCCAGCCGATTGCTCACAGGTTTCACCGCAATGCTTAGCGACGTGGCGTTGAAGGCTTGCCATAATACTAGCAAACCTAGTAAATATTTGTCTTCTTCATAATACTAGCAGCCGTGATATAAGTTAAATACTCTTGAAAGCGGCATTAAACCCCAAATCACCTCACCTCACCTCATTGGCCAACTTCCCAATGCAAGGCATAACTCTTGCCAGTCTCCATTACTGCCTGATTTAGGCCTTGCAGTATTTCCTTAAGAAATCTGTGTTTAGAAATCCAGGCTCGCTATGCATTTCTGGTGCAGCGATTCACTATTTTGACACAAGAAAGCGAGGGAAATACCGCAAGGGATAAATCAGCCAGTAATGCAGACTTGCAAGAGTTATTCCTTGCGTTTGGAAGTTGCTCATTGACTGACAGAAGATTCCTCATTTAGCAAACCTACCTATGTGAAAACTATTTCCGCAAATACAACCCATGCCTGAAATACAACCCACAAGGTTTGGATGATAAAATCATGTTCATTGAAATACATATTTTGTTTTATTCAGAGGATAGCATCCACTTGTGCAAGGTTCATCAAATGCTAGATTTTGATCGTCAGTCGATTTCATTATTTTTGAATATTGTCAAGTATAATATACAATGTGATTGTATGGACAGTGTTGTAGCTGGCTCCTGTAAGTGTTTGCCCACTCTTTTGGCTTGCTCTAATTTACATTTAAGAGAAGCAGGATATCTGTACCACTGTAAAAGATCCCATCAGGGAACACCACTGTTCCACTAGCGCCTAGAGTAACCACTGAGTGGATAGAGTATGGCGCTCTAGAAATGGCAGGCCTGTAGCACCAATTTTTGGAGTGGTGGGGCTAGGATTTGGATTCTTTTTCAGAAGGGATCCTCCTTGGGGTACTTATTGCATAAAATCTCTGATTTTAGGTATATGACAGGTTGTAACTATTTTTTCCACATAAAAAATCGATTAAAAACTAAACAAATAAAATACCGTACTTTGGGTCACCCCTTCAACCCTAGTGGTTGCTATGCAGCCAAGGGCAGATAACTCTATTCTCACCACTTTAGCACAGTAGGGGGGGGGGGGGGGGGGGGGGATATACTTCATGCTCAAACAAACACACATAGGTACGTTGGGTAAATACTTGTGGTATGCATTATACTCAAACATCAACTTGGTCTATCAGAATTTATCCAAAAATTAAGATCCTATCTTCACTTCTTACAAATTATATAGAGCCAGTTGTGTTAATTGTCATTGTCTATTTAGATAAGTCAGACACGAGTTGTATCTTACATGTAAACGTTACGCACATCATCAGAATTTTCCATATGTGAAAATTCTGTGTTCACTTCTCTCACAAAGTTTTTTGCAATGTCTTTCAGGTTGAGACCAAAAAAGAAATGTCCCCTAAAGTTTTTTGGGGGCTGAGCTCCCCCTAGCCCCCCCCCCTGTTGCTACGGGCCTGAATGGACATATTATTATAATTACATATCTATATATTTATACATCAATGTCTATAAGACCACATGAATATGAATGGAGTTCGCTTGTAATGTTCTCAGAATTTCATTAGCTTCAGCCCGAGAATGAGGTATTGAATTACAAGACAAAGCTATTTCAAGCTGTAAGTCTTCACAAATTACTCCTATCAAGCCTAATATGGCCGTTAACCTTTGGCGCTAATGTTCAGGAATTGGTTCTCGGAATGAGATTCCAATGGAATGCTTTTGACCAATCAGATGAATTTTGACCTAGGGAATTACGATAATTCTTGTTAACGACCAATCAAATCAACCATTCGTTTGAGGTTCTGTTGTGAATGGTCATCAGAATACGAGGGAGACCATCTTTAACCTCGTCCTCTCCCAACAGGACCACTTCAATTTAAGTCTGTGCAAATAGAAAAATTAACTACATATGTGCCGAATGCATTTATCCAAACATTTCTGTCTCTAGCAGGTATTTGTTGAGGTAAAACACATAGTCCAAAAAAATGTAAGTTTATATTGTGAATTTACGCAAACATTATGACTCGTCTCATATTTTATACAGTATAAGTGTAAAACCAACAACATTGATTTGTTTATGCATGGCTTTATTTTATCAAGCCATTTTGCAAACAAGATTCTGAAAATTTTATACTGTATAAACAATCATTACAGGAATTTATTTTGCGACAAGGGATTATTATATACATGATGTAAACGAGCTGCGTCGTGTTAAAAAGTAAGCTTGATGCTTAAATGTTGAGCGGTATCACATTATGGTGGTGATGATGATGATGATTATGGTATGGTATAAGGACATTGATCAAGATGATTATGATTGTAATGATGGTCTTGATGGTGATAATGGTAAGGACATGATAAGGTAATGATGTTGATACTGATGATGATGATGATGATGATGGAGGTGATGATGATGATGATGGTGGTGGTGGTGGTGATGATGATGATGGTGATGATGATGGTGGTGGTGGTGGTGGTGATGATGATGATGGTGATGATGATGGTGGTGGTAGTTGTGATGATGATGATGATGATGATGGTGATGATGATGATGATTGTGATGATGGTGGTAGTTGTGATGGTGATGATGATGATGGTGATGGTGGTAGTTGTGATGTTGATGATGATGATGATGATGGTGATGGTGGTAGTTGTGATGATGATGGTGATGATGATGATGATGGTGGTAGTTGTGATGTTGATGATGATGATGATGGTGGTGGTAGTTGTGATGATGATGGTGATGATGATGATGGTGGTAGTTGTGATGGTGATGATGATGGTGATGATGATGGTGGTGGTGATGATGATGATGATGATGATGATGGTGGTGGTAGTTGTGATGATGATGATGATGATGTTGGTGGTTGTTGTGATGATGATGATGGTGGTTGTTGTTGTGATGATGATGATGATGATGATGATGGTGGTAGTTGTGATGGTGATGGTGATGATGATGGTGGTGGTAGTTGTGATGATGATGATGATGGTGATGATGATGATGATGATGGTGATGATGGTGGTGGTAGTTGTGATGATGATGATGGTGGTGGTGATGATGATGATGATGATGATGGTGATGGTGATGATGCAGGTGGTAGTTGTGATGATGATGATGGTGGTGGTGATGATGATGATGATGATGATGATGGTGGTGGTAGTTGTGATGATGATGATGATGATGATGGTGGTAGTTGTGATGGTGATGGTGATGATGATGGTGGTGGTAGTTGTGATGATGATGATGATGGTGGTGATGATGATGATGATGGTGATGATGATGATGATGATGGTGGTAGTTGTGATGATGATGACGATGATGGTGGTTGTGATGATAATGATTACAATAATGACCATGATGAATTAAGAAAGCTGTTTGTCTTAAAAAATATTTATTCTATACCACAAAAAGGCTAGTAGACCAGAGGAACGCTGTAAGGAGTTGTTATTCATGCAGAAACAGATCAAGTCAGTGATGAGTCTGTTGCATGAGTGATTAGAAGTTTGTGTGCCTAGTTTGATAGGAACTAAATAGTGTGTACACAGAGGCCTTGAGTGATGAGCTGATTTAGGAACTAAACGTGAGCCTTGCGTCGAAAAGCAATCAACGTCGTTCGAGTGAAAATTAGTGGTATTTGCGGAAGAAAATTGCTTCATTTTGACTTTATTTTAGCTGAAAAATGGTATCTTTCACATCACCCATTGGAGTTATGGCTTTGGGGGAATGAAAAGATCCCATTTAGGATGAAAAAATGGTTGATGTTGGCATTCTTTCCTCATTATGCGATCATGTCTTTCGATCTGTAGAAACATTTCCTATTTCTTTTTGTTGCTAATGGCTTCGATATTGCCGAAGCAGCGTTAAACAATAACTCATTCACTCACTCCTATCTCTGTCAAAATTTTAAAAAGTTTTAAAACAAATTAATGATTCATTTGGAATATTCTCTTTTATTTAATCATTATTTTATGAACCGGGGTAATTTTCTGATGTATGCTTTTGAAGGTTGAAAAAAGAGATATTCAGAAATTTTGAATTTTAATCAAATTCCATCTATGAACCATAACTCAATTTCTTCATATAGTTTTCTAGACAGATATTAACAGGACTCATCTAGGGACAAGTCTGAAAAACCACTGAATATTTCTGATGTATACCGTTGCTTTGGAAACATGAGAGATCTCTTCAACTTCAGCAATGTTTTTAAAAAATAGATAATTTATTTTTGAACATATTAACCCTTACGTTGCGTATATATATATTTTACCATTTTTAGCCCCTGTGGCGGAATTTACAGGCTCGCAGCTCGCAGCAGTAGTTTGAGCTTATTCACTAACAAGCTCTGCTGGCGGAATTTCCAGGCGGCGATTCCGGTACCGTTTTTACGAAATATACCGCATCTACATGGCGAATAAGGACTATATACGGGCGTTCAATACAAATTCAAGTAGCGACACCCGTACACAAATGGCTAATTCACACCCGAAACTTTGAATGAATTTTCTATGTTTTTTCGTTTTTATTCTATTACTTTCGAAAGATTGTCTTTAATTCGGGCCTCGTAACATCATAAATACGAAACGAAAAAAATTCCATTTATATACGGAATTGAAGACAAGATGTCTAGCTTCACAATGATATAAAAATTATTAGAATGCGACCTTTGGTTATAATTCTATAGCTATGTAAAGTTTGTCTTTATTTCCACCTATAAAATCGTCAATACTTACAACATGTATGCGGCATTGCAAACGGTCGTTCATCGCACTTTTCCAAGAAATCATAGTCTCGAACCAGTTGACAAATAAGCACATGTCAACCCAAATATGGTTATGTTGTTTGACTTTTCAAATAAACGCTAACCTCGAACCATAACTGATGAAAATATGTTGATTAGTTTGTGTGCCGTTTGGTTTCACATGCCTCTCAGAAAGGTAAAATTGTATCTTTATTTCTGTGAATAAATCTGCGCATTTTATATAGAATAAAAGATTATTCTTTTCGGTTTATTGTGATATAAAAATTATGAAAATGCATTCAGTATTTTAGCTGTGATAAATGTTTTAGAAGTTGTGAAAATCGCCGATTGTTTCAAAATTTATGAAGTGTAAACATGACCTTTTTCACGGCGCTTGCTGTGTCTTTATTATTTTTTTGAGATTTTCTAATTTTATATGGGAATGTAGTCCATTGTTTCCCCTTTATTTTGCCGTATTTTTTTTTTAAAACAAACTATTCGCCCACATGATATGAAGTGCGGGAGTAAGGCGAGTTAGCAATTTTTTCCCCCGTCTCGCGAGATGCGAGGCAGATAGCAGTCTCGGGCGAGGCAAACCCGAGGCAATACAAACACGTGGGTGAAAATAGCCTCAAGCGAATTAATGCTTCGGGGGCTAAGCCCGACAAAATTGGCCTTTTGTAAAGCTAATTATCAATGCGTTACGGGTCAACAATGCACACGCAATTTGGTGTGAATTTTACTTGATATTTCGACCGGACATTCACACAGACTCGTTATCGTGGCTATCTGCGAGATGTATGTAAACAAGTTTTCATGTGGCGATATACGGACACACTTCGTCTCGCATTTCGCCTGGGGGGCAAATATAATTATTACTGACCCGGTAAATGCACTAAGTCCAACGTACGGGTCTCGCCAAGGGTTCTAACATTTTTCTCTATGAGCCTCCCGGATAATTCCGTCGCCCGCATGTTAAGGGTTAATTTATCAACCAAAACTGTGTTCCACAGGAGATATCGCTTGTGTGAGATCAAGCAATATCTCCTAGGAGATATCTTTTTGGCAGTAGATTTTGCACAAGGCCTGTCGCCGTCAGCTACATGACATCACAATACTTTTACGTCATCGAGTAATGACGTCATAACCCTGATGACGTCACAATGCTATGACCTCACCGCACTGGAAGTAAAATGGCAGAGATGTGCTCAGAGATGTACACTATTTTCACTTAAACGTAATAAGACTGATTTTGGATGATAAATAGAATCTCACCCTCGTGTCTTCTGATATCAAATATATCAACACTCGCTGATAAAAGTAAAAATATCCTCGGCAAGCCTCGGATATTTGTAACTTTTATCAACTCGTGTTGATATATTTGATATCAGAAGACACTTGGGTGACATTCTCTATGTATCTGATGTATGATTTACACTTTCGTACATGTACCTGAGTGACCAACTGAGGGGTCATTCTGACCAATTTGAAACGTAAGAGACCCTCAGCAATGACAAGTGTCATACATCTCAAGAATTTTAGGGGGATTTTGATTCGATATAAAAGAAGAAAAAAAGAAAAAAGTTGTTGATGTTTTTTCTTGTTTTAACCTTTTAATACTTTTCACTAGATATTGATATATTAGCAAATAATTGAGCAAGAGTTGAGTTGCTTTTTTTCAGTTTAATGTTCAAGTTTCAATTATTGAGCAATGAAATATTAATTAGCATCATTAGAGCTTTGAAATCATTTAACTACCTCTCTACTTCGGAGCAAATGACATTCACATCCTGAATTTCTTATTCTTTACGTTGTTAGAGGAAGGTGATTATTTGGGAAAATAGTGAACACTTGAAGTAAAGTTACAGAATTTTCTCAAAATAGAGTAATTAAAAATCTCACTCATTTGAATTTATTTTTGGTTTGGCAGTTTTAACTCTTACCTTGAAAACTCAACAAGAGCTGTGGATCCTTAAGCCATATGAAATTTTGCTACGTCAGCCTTTGACCCAATCCCCTAAGAGTAGGAAATGCTGTAACAAAACTTGCCCATGGTAAACAGGTGCTCTAAAACATGGACAACAAATGTACGTATCTAGTTCTTAATTAGCACCTAATCAAAAAAGGATATATCTTTTTTGGCCCCCTTTTAATACTTCTAAGGTAAAAACTACTTTGAATGTGTTCAAATAAAGCTCCTTTGAAAAGAACTGAAGTATAACACCTGGGTTCGAAATTAGGCATTAGTCCATAGCCAGTGAAAAAGTTGCTGAGCAAGAAAAATGTTTGACTGGTAGTCCAGAAGGCTAGTTTGATTTTAAAGGGGCAGTAGGACGTTTTTTTCGCTCAAATAATTCGATAAAATGTATTTGAAAAAAAATGTCACCAACAGTAAAATACCCTTCTCTCTTCTGAAAATCAAGTTAAAATATGAGTGTACATGGTTCGGTTAAGCCTCGGGAATCGTTTTTGTAATTCGAAATAATAAATTGTGTTCACAATAAAATGGCCGCCATGCAATTTTTACTTTATACCCAACCTCGTTAGTACCACTACAGATAATTGGTTTGTGTTATAAGATGTTTTATCCTCTAAAATTAATTTAAATGACATAAACTATCATTATTAATAGGAAATTTTGAAAAAATAAATTTTGCGAAAATCGTGCTACAGCCCCTTTAAAGATCATATAATCCTGTAGATGCTAAATGGTTTCGTCCTGGTTCTTTTTGGTTAGTTTTGAGCCTTGTAAAGCCAATTAATTTAAATGTTTTTTTACAACTTTTTAATAATAAGAGACATACACATAGTAACACATAACATGTCATAAAACTAATAAACAATTTGCTGTAATGCTGTTGTGAAATTTTCTCCACTCTCAGTGTCGATGAATGGCTTCAGTTCTCATTGTTCTTATTTTTCAACAAATGTGCCCTTGTGTTTATCAAGTTGTGAATAGAAAGTCATCAAAATATTACCTTCATTAGTATCTTTCAATTTGACTGTGTTTTAATCATGAAATAATAACATATATGTGTAAACAGGAATATCCTCTCGAATTTCATTTCCACAAAAAATACCCTGATAGAACCCTCCTTTTAAATAAAAATCCCTTTGATTCTTTCTAAGGTGACCTTGAATACCATTTTAATGATGTTTAATGACTATTGTCAGGTAATGAGTGAGGAAATCACTTTGCTATTCCATGATAATTCTTTCAGTGAAGAAAGACAATATATACAATCACTTCACCATGAAATACTGTTCTCTTGTGAATATCTGTCGTAATCTATATTCACAAGTGTGGACATTAATCTCCAAAATGAAAACCTAGATTTCCTGCCATTTAATGGCAAATAGTCGAAAAAGAATGATGGATTCCGCTTGTCAGTTTTTGTCAACATGATGTATATCACACTAGAGAAAACCAGGAAATCCTGTTCAGTGTTTCTCACATTGAAATACATTTAGTTCAAATACATCATGATTTTACAAAAAATTATGAAATAGCCAAACAGTTAACATTGTGTCACCATTGCATCCAATTTATGTATCCATTTATTTATCAAATTTGATTTTCTCCGTCTCCTCATGCAGCCCAGAGATCAAACACTTGAACCTTCGTGTCACCTTTACACTCTTCAAGTAGGATGTGCTGTAACCCAAGAGATTTGAACCCCAGGCATTATCCACAGTGATCAAACACTCAACTATCTTGCTATCCTAATATCTACTTGCTTTTATTGATTTGTGAATATTTTAGGACAGTTTCTATTTGGAAGGCAAATGGGGTCCTCTGGTAGAGAATAATAATTTCACAATATATCACACTGATTTCTTGTCGAAGCCGGCGTAACTCGATTACGCCGACATAATGGTTCGATGATTTTATCAAGGGCTTCTGTTCTCCATTGAGGTTAAATGGCTGAGAGCTCTTAGGGACTTGAGCTTTCAGGCCAGGAATTTATATCTATAACTGTCAGCTGAAAATAGACACAGTTCTCGTTTATTGTAGTTATGTTGTAGGTGTCCAGTGTGTTTTAAATTTTTATCCCACCGGTATGTAATACCGTGGGATATAGTCATCACCCCGTCCGTCTCTCCGTCCGTCCGTCCGTCCGTCCGTCTGTCCGTCCTTAATCATTTCATTTCCGGAGCAGAACTCGAAAACCATTTATCGTATCTTTCTGAAACTTCACATATGTATTACACATTTACTGGAGTGGTGCCTTTTGATATTTTCAGATTTTTTAAAACTTTTTTTTTTTTTCGTTTTACAAATTATGTGGGACCGGTGGGATATGTCATCTTCTGATGACTCTTGTTGAAAATTATCACCATCTGATGTTTCCTGGTTTGAAAATTCACATTTTGATGACCTAAATCATTTCTTAAGGCAAGGGGGCATTCCAAAATCTTCCCATAGGAATTGAAGACATGTTGTTGAAGCTGTTGTGTACACCATTACCAAAGACTAAGATTTCTTAAGAAGGCAATACAAATTTATTTGCTTGGTTTACAGAATCTCCTAACACGATTTTGACCAATTTAAAAAAAAACCCAGCTACTCAGAATTTCTCCCAAATAAAAATGTTGCTGAAGTTCCCTCCCAGACTTAATAACAAATTGAGAAGTTATGATTTTCTTAATAAATCCTGAGCCTGTTTTGCTTGCAAAAAAATGATCATTTACACTGGAACAAAGTTGCTTTTCATTTTTACCACCTGCCTTTAGACATTCTTCGCAAAAAAAAACCTGAAACCAAGTGATTAATTTTGTCTGGTCTTACTGTATTGTGTTATTGCTTTTTGCGTCTCGTCACAAAACCTTTCTTCCTTTTGGATGTTCAAACGTGTATAAATATTTGATCACAATTCTCTGTAGATTATTTCTGGATCAAGATAAACTCTCAACATTGTACTGTTTATTTACTTAGTGGCTAACCATTCTATGTGGCCAAATTTTAGGAATACCTACTTGTTGACAAAGGTACTTAATAATATATATATATATATATATATGTAATAATGCAACAAGGATGTTCCTTTGGGGTTTGGGGGGGGGGGGGGGGGGGGTTGGGGCGGGGGTGGTTATAGGAAAATTTACCCACCCATTTGGCTTGGTTTCCCTTAAAGCGAAGTAGGATACTTTTACCGTTGCAAAGAGTCCTCTGTGGTTAGAATTGGCCTAATATTACATTGTTTTTTAGTTTTATGATACATTATGTGTTACAATGTGAATATCCTAAAATGCCAAGAAACCAAGATGGCGGAAGCTGCCGATAAATCGGCGATAGAACTTTCCCTTTAAATGATCACCTAGGAACAATACTTATGCACTGGTTTCACAGGTAAAATGTTGACAATCTCAGGTAGGTAACAATTAGAATAATGTTGAGGTATGTGCATCCATTGTACCTTAGTGTTAACATCTTGTATGACATTGACTATGCCCTTTAATTCTTACCGTAAAGCAATGAGATTTCTTCATGCAGTTTATCATGGAAAGTTTATATGTATTATAGAGAAAAATTATAAATTGGTCATTTTTATTTGGTTAATTTATTCTGAAAAATCTCTGCCTTCCTAAAATGACAAATGACATTGTTAACCCTTAACATGCGGGCGACGGAATAATCCGGGCGGGCTATAAGCGATTCGTAGGTACTCCAGTACGGGTCCCGGATCGCTTACTTAGAAGAATTCACGCCTGTCTATGTACTGGGCTAGCCTCCATACCGGGTCACGAGTCGATTGTGTCCGCGACCCGACCCATGAGAATGGCTGTATTTACGCATCGCGACCCGACATGAGAATAAAGCTTTGTTCAGTGTGTGGTCGGAATATCAAGCAAAATTCACACCAATTTGCGTGTGCATTGTTGACCCGTAACGCATCGATAATTAGCTTTACAAAAGGCCAATTATGTCGGGCTTAGCCCCCGAAGCATTAATTCGCTTGAGGCTATTTTCACCCACGTGTTTGTATTGCCTCGGGTTTGCCTCGCCCGAGACTGCTATCTGCCTCGCATCTCGCGAGACGGGGAAAAAAATCGCTAACTCGCCTTACTCCCGCACTTCATATCATGTGAGCGAATTGTTTGTTTTCAAAAAAAAATACGGCAAAATAAAGGGGAAACAATGGACTACATTCCCATATAAAATTAGAAAATCTCAAAAAAATAATAAAGACACAGCAAGCGCCGTGAAAAAGGTCATGTTTACACTTCATAAATTTTGAAACAATCGGCGATTTTCACAACTTCTAAAATATTTATCAAGGCTAAAATACTGAATGCATTTTCATAATTTTTATATCACAATAAACCGAAAAGAATAATCTTTTATTCTATATAAAATGCGCAGATTTATTCACAGAAATAAAGATACAATTTTACCTTTCTGAGAGGCATGTGAAACCAAACGGCACACAAACTAATCAACATATTTTCATCAGTTATGGTTCGAGGTTAGCGTTTATTTGAAAAGTCAAACAACATAACCATATTTGGGTTGACATGTGCTTATTTGTCAACTGGTTCGAGATTATGATTTCTTGGAAAAGTGCGATGAACGACCGTTTGCAATGCCGCATACATGTTGTAAGTATTGACGATTTTATAGGTGGGAATAAAGACAAACTTTACATAGCTATAGAATTATAACCAAAGGTCGCATTCTAATAATTTTTATATCATTGTGAAGCTAGACATCCTGTCTTCAATTCCGTATATAAATGGATTTTTTTTCGTTTCGTATTTATGATGTTACGAGGCCCGAATAAAAGACAATCTTTCGAAAGTAATAGAATAAAAACGAAAAAACATAGAAAATTCATTCAAAGTTTCGAGTGTGAATTAGCCATTTGTGTACGGGTTTCGCTACTTGAATTTGTATTGAACGCCCGTATATAGTCCTTATTCGCCATGTAGATGCGGTATATTTTGTAAAAACGATACCGGAATCGCCGCCTGGAAATTCCGCCAGCAGAGCTAGTTAGTGCCAAAGCCCAAACTACTGCTGCGAGCTGCGAGCCTGTAAATTCCGCCACAGGGGCTAAAAATGGTAAAATATATATACGCAACGTAAGGGTTAAGATTAATCTGCAAATAAAAAAATAATTAAGAGAGCCCATCTTAAGCCCTTCCAGGAATATAATAATGATAATAAGTAATTGCCCCTACAAAAAAAATATCCTGAAAATATGTTTAGGCAATATATCCACAGTAGCACCACAGCATCTTTTCAGGTAGTTAGAGCAAAATTTTACCATTGCCGCTAGCGGATCAGATCCGGACGTGGTGTGGATGGGTCATGTGGATGGGTTTCAACGATGTATCCGTTGGCTGTAAGAACCTCAAACTTTTCTGGATATGTTACGGTAACATATCCACTGACGAGTCCGGGTTATCCACAGTATAGCCAAGAAAGAGCACAAGATAGCTGCCTTTGTGGATTGGTTTCAACGATGTATCCATTGGCTGTTTGACCCTCAAACGTATCTGAATATGTTACGGTAACATATCCACTACCGAGTCCCTGTTGTCCACAGCATAGCCACAAATGAACACAAGATAACTGGCTTTTTGGGAATGCTAAGGATGGGCATCGATGTGAAGTTGGCTGCTTATAGATTGTAATTATATGAAGTCTCTGTGGTAAATTCAAGGGAAAAGTCCTCTGTTAAAAGTATTGGTAAAAAATCGTTGGTAAAAAAGCCAAACAAGTCCTGTTATTGTGAAAACAGATTGAATTGATGTTAGCACTTAAGATATGATAAAGAAAGCTTATGATTTGAGTTTAGACTATAAAAAAAACTTTGTTGATCACCATCATCCTTCTGGTTTAAACAATATTTATTTTTAAAATTTAATGGATTGGTAAAGATGCATTACGCCTATGTAAATACGTCTTCGGTACAAAATTATACTTAACACAATATTCATTCATGCAATACTGAGAAAAGCACAACATACAAAAATATGTTTATAACAGTATGAATGGGCAAGGAAATAAGGTTTAAACATTTAGTTTTGATAAGAACTATGTTTTTTCTAAAGGTGTGTCAAATATGATTGCAAAATAATTATTCATCTCTCAAATTATTGTTATTTCAAATCGTGTTAAATGACTGTGGTGTTACTTGTATTACTTTAAACAGAGAGAGAGCAGGTTCCAATGTAAATATATATATCAGAGACCATAATTTGATAGCTTACACAATAAATATTACATTCGTACATTTTACTTACTATCTTCAAATAAACAATTTAATACATTTGGTGTAAGATTCAACATTATTTTTTTTAAACTAAACGTCAGGTTAATTTTCATTAATTTAATTAACAGTTTTATGTTATTTGAATATGTGAGTCTTATGTCAACAAAGTTTTGGCATATCTTCACATGACTGAAAATCCAGAGCTTAGTGTTTGTAAATATATAAAAATAGCCCATTTTTATCTTTTAAAGAATTTGGGTTGTGATTTAGAAATATGCCTATTCTATGTAACTATCACACTCATTAATTCAATTGGTATTTAGAAATATATTAATTTTACACAATTGAGATATAAACATTCATCCCATGTCAATATATGTGATTGAAATAATCATCCATATTTTTTATTAAAGATAAAAATTGAATTGTCAATTTGGGTTGTGATGTAGAAATATCACTATTCTATTTAATTATCAAACTCATTAATTCAATTGGTATTTCAAAATATATTAATTTTACACAATTGAGATATAAACATTCATCCCATGTCAATATATGCGATTGAAATAATCATCCCTATTTTTTATTAAAGATAAAAATTGCATGAAATATATATTTATTGTATGTATGCATTACAAAACCTACATTAAAATTGTTGAAGTTAAAAATATTCTTTAATAAATAATTATACACTTCGCCAAAGTGAAGATATCAGAAAGAAATAAAAATAAAAATAATTTAAGTTTAATTTTAATTTTCTCTGACCTTAAATTACAATCAATTGAAATACTTGACAAAGTTGTATAAAACAAGTGCAGTCTTTACATATTTACAATCACTAAAATGTGTATACCTCTGAGAAATTGCAACAACAAACAAGTGCAAAACTATTGGTCATCAGACTTGAAATGGGTGGAGCTTAATTAATTGATAACTGTCCAATGGTCAGATTACAGGAATGACACCAAATATACATTTTAAAAACACCTAATGGATTGCTTAACAAGTAGCTTAATTACTGTATACATTTCATTAGATTAACCAATTTGAATGTTTAAGAACTGAGCAGTGATGTGGAGGGGCGCTGTGTATTTGATCGAATGTTGTTTCAAGTTGTAAACTGGCTGTGAAGGTATATCTAATTAATAACCTAAGTATTTATCACAGTTTATCACAATGGATTATTGATACCAAATGAAAAATACATTTTACTCACATATTAGCTCTGAGATGTTCTAAAACAAATCATTTGGTCAAAATGTTTATTTATGTTTGTATTATTATGTATTTCATGTAAACTTGCTGGCTTGTACTTCACAGTCAAGACTTTGATATCTAGTTTACATTTATTCTTTCATTGATTTAATCAACAATTGACACAGTTGGCACAAATTTCATGTAATGAAGGAAATAAAATACCAAATTAAACTTCATGAGTCCTTTTCATTTTTTAGTTTAATAAATTGATAGAAACAAACCTTTTCATAATATTTCATGATCAAATCCCTTAAATATCACAAACTGTCATATTTAACCAAATAATTGCCACTATTATCAGATAAATAAATTTTAGCCAATCAGAAGCATTCTCAGTATTTAGTGCTTTTCATTTGCTTGTGTTTTACAATTGATAGATAAAACAAATATTCTTCATAGTCAATTCAAATCCTTTATATATTACAAACTGTCACAACCAATATATAAAGAAGTATTTTGCCATTATGATCAGATAAACCAATTTTAGCCAATCAGAAGCCTCCTTAGTCTTGCTGCAGTAAAGTTTTCTCCATAGTGGCTATTCTTAACAAGAAGAAGGAAGCTCCCCAACCTTTACAGTTCACAAGACCAAGAAGTACAAATTTTCTCATTTGATTAATCCAAGGTAAGTACTTATTTTCACTGCATTCCAAATGTATCAATCTAATTTCATTCACCCATTTCCATGAACAGACTGAGTAACATTTTCTGACATAAGATTGGCTTCATTTGTAAAAAGGCACTCATGTCTCATGGCATGTGTACAAAGCTATCTGTGATATTTATATGCAATATATTGCTTTAATTTGTATCAGATTATGATTTGAATTAGGAATATATGTTAAATTTATTTTAAAAACCAGTCTATATAAACATGTCACTTTTCTTAACACAGGTGATTGTGCACTCAGCCATGACAGACAGGTGGTCTGGGGAAAGACAGGAAATGATGTAACCTACTCTCAGACAGGAAATGATGTAACCTCTCAAGGTAAGACTTGAGATGCTTGCATATTGTTGTTTAAACAAACAAATTGTTAAATAACAATTAATCAAGACATTTGTTTTCCTTAATTGATGTTCTCGAAATGTATCAAGACTGGCTGATTGCTAATATAACATTTTACAGATAAATTTGCTGTGAGTCATTAATAGTCAAAAATGCATTTGTGTTTTAAAGGTTTTTTAATCCATATTTATTTTACCAATTTAATCAATTATATTTGTTTGACTTACAAATCTTAATTTTGTTGTTTTATAAAGAATTCCAAACAATTGTTTGTTGGTTAAAATACCCTGTATTCTTATTTTTATCATAAACACATTTATTGTCATTATACTCTTCAAAAGTATTTACATGTTAAATATTAATTATATAATATTAAATATTAAATTGATTATGATTATTTGTAATCTGTTTAGTAAGGGATATTTGATGTTTTATGATTATCAAGAATAATATTTCACTAGTTACTCAACTTATAAAGATATTATTATTCATGACTATTTTTGTTCAGTATATGTTTATCAGTTAATAAGATTTATTTTGGATTATACTTTTCAAAATCTTTTTATTTTCATCAAATAGTTTGTATCTTATTCATTAAAATGTCAATATTGATTTCAGTGTCGGCTGAACCGGACAGAAAATACACTAACCTTGTGGACACAACTCTCAGACGATGTTTATTCAAGGTCTGTTGAAGGTGGGTTTGGCATTGAAATTTACAATTAGCTTCTTTAATTGATAATCTTCTTTCTGAATATGCACCCAATCAAGCTGATTGATTACTTTAATGGACACTAACGGTCATGGTTAGTTAATTTATTGCAGATTACAAATTACAACCTTAATATGCATCCAGTCAGACTGATTATATTTTACATACAACTTTTGCTATCAGTCATTAATCATGAAAATAAAATTTGTTTTTTCACATTTTGTAATAATTCATTATTTTACTAATTTATTTGATTATATTATAAATATTCGTTATAGTTTGAACCAGAACTTACAAATGTTTATGTTGGTTTAGATACTCAAGTCAAAACTGTGCTTCAAGCCATTGAAGGTGCGAATTTAACATGATGTATATTGTCATTTCATATTAAGCATTTAAATTAAACATTTAAATTTAAAGGAACAGTTACACTACTCCAAGCTGAGTTCATTTGTTTTCTATATATATATATATATATTGTCATATCATATGAATTTGAATAACAATTTGAAGAGTTTGAAAACATTAAAATCATTTTACTATATGCAATCATGACTAATTTATTGAAATACTAATACTGTTCTTTGTTTCCAGTGTTTGCCGTCCGGGTGTTGCACCTGTTATTCACAGTACACCGACCACCTGTCCAAGAAGATATGCAGCCTGAGGAAAGCATTCCGGAAATTAGGTATTTCCAAAGATATAATATCTCTTTTGCTTTCTTTATATTTGGCAAGAGTCCTGTGGGTATGAATGTCCTTTATGTAATGGGACATGAATGTGCCAATGATTATGGTCTATATATATCAAAAAGTCTTTTCATATCATGTGATTTGTAACTTGCCTGTTTGTACCATGGTATCTATATTCTTACTATTCTACTTTTCAGGAGCTCAGCGCGCTCACCGTGATCCCCATGGCCCTCGAAAGTGACCTGGAGATTCCAAGATCATGAAGAAGTTGCTGAATCTCAAAACGAAGTGTTCCTGAACACAGTTGAATGTTGAATTCCTTTCAAGGATATTTATATGTATATATTTGTAGAGCACGCAAGATCTCAAGATGAACATTAATATTATAGTATTTATTTTGTACTATTAAAAATCGTGAAGTGTACTATGTTTTTTGTTTTTTGTTTTGATGTATATATATTGTATATCTAAAGCATTAAATTACCGGAGTGCCTGTGGACGGTTTTATGCAAATATATGCAAATGCAGGTCTGGACTACTTGTGGATGGTTTTATGGCTCTATTGGATAGGGTGGGGATCGCATATGGACAACCTGTGGATGGTTTTATGGCTGTATTGGATAGGGTGGGGATCCCTATGGATATATTACCACACCATATCCGCAGCTCCATTCTGGGCTAGTTGTGGATGGTTTTATGGCTTTATTGGATAGGGTGGGGATCCCTATGGATATATTACCACACCATATCCGCAGCTCCATTCTGGGCTAGTTGTGGATGGTTTTATGGCTTTATTGGATAGGGTGGGGATCGCATATGGACAACCTGTGGATGGTTTTATGGCTTTATTGGATAGGGTGGGGATCCCTATGGATATATTACCACACCATATCTGCAGCTCCATTCTGGGCTAGTTGTGGATGGTTTTATGGCTTTATTGGATAGGGTGGGGATCGCATATGGACAACCTGTGGATGGTTTTATGGCTGAATTGGATAGGGTGGGGATCCCTATGGATATATTACCACACCATATCCGCAGCTCCATTCTGGGCTAGTTTTATGGCTTTATTGGATAGGGTGGGGATCATTTTGGATATATTACCAAACCATATCCGCATATGGACTACCTGTGGATGGTTTATGGCTTTATTGGATAGGGTGGGGATCCCTTTGGATATATTACCAAACCATATCCGCAACTCATTTTATAATTTATGCGGATGGGTTGTGGCGATGGTAAAATTTTCCTTGTGGCAATGGTGCAGTAATATGTTTTCAAGGGATATTTTTTTGTAGGGGTGATTAATAGAGCACTAAAATACACCAGGCCCCAAGTGTCTGCTCTAACTGCTGTAAGAAAATGTGTACGCTGTATTTACAAAAATGAAAAATCTAATGGAATAGGAAACTAGCCATGATAATATTGCTTTAAGAGAAATGTTTTAAAGTGGACTTTGAAGTTCTCAATAGTTAGTGAATATTCTCTTTGTTAATAAGTTGTATTCCTCTAAGTGTGTCACTCAAAGTGACACAAATTAATTTGGTAGTTGAGGTTAAAAAATTACCAATGTCCGGATTTGTAGATTGTGTGTGTGGTAAATTCTCCACAGAAATTATCAGAAAGGCTCTTTTTATGGAGAAATATAAACACGGGTCACATTTACACCGCAGTATTACCCCTTAACGATCTTCTCTATCCTGACAGCACTTCCAAGAGCCCGTTGAAGCACCTGTTTACAACAAACCGGATCAAGCAGTCTGCTTAGGGAGGCAAAGTATCATTGCTTCCTCATGAAACGTTGAATGGCAACATCCATGAAATGTCTATAATCAGATTGAAGCCCATTTCTGTGGATCCATTAGGCTCAGGTGAAGGGGTAGTGGAATGACTTGATGTAGACCTTCGAGAGTTGGATGTTTACCATTAGAGATTGTAGGGAGTGTAGACCTTCTAGACTAGATGTTTACCATTAGAGATTGTAGGGAATGTAGACCTTTGAGACTTGGATGTTTACCATTAGAGATTGTAGGGAGTGTAGACCTTTGAGACTTGGATGTTTACCATTAGAGATTGTAGGGAGTGTAGACCTTCGAGACTAGATGTTTACCATTAGAGATTATAAGGAGTGTAGACCAGAGGACCAGTGATAGAGCTATTGATAGAGAGTGGTGATGAATGAATGAATGAATGACAAAGTGAATGAACTGAGAGAAACAGGAAGGATTAGAGATTTGGAGAGATCAGATGATAGGAGAGAAGTTACATTGAAGAAATTTGAAAAGTCAGAGAAAAGAATGAATTAAATATGAGAGAAATGCTGAATAAGAACTTATGCTGTCCGTAATTGGATTTTGATATTTGACCTTTTCCTTGGAGGTCAAACACACATCCAATGTGGCCGTATTACACTCCAATGTGATGCTGTTTTATTGATTTTCTGCTAATGATGTAATGGAAATTTATTAAAACTATGAGTGAGTTGAACAACAGAATTTTCTGTTCGTTTTCTTAATATTGATTTGGGACTCTCTGTTTAAAAGCCAAGTAAAAGCCGTTGCTAGTAACAACTAGAGATTTCAGGATATGTCAGAGGAAATGCTTGTCACTGTCAGAGAAGACTTTAAGTTTAGTTAAATTCATACAGGATGACAATACAATACCAATTAGTTGAAGGCTATCATCCTATTGTGTTGCTTGAGCACCAGCTGTCACTTTGTCCATAGTCATACTTGCCATATAGATTCCTACTGATCAACTATCAAGTCAACTATCAACTATGTACTGTATAGTAATGAGGATACTTACAGGCCTGTAGCACCAATTTCGTAAGGGGGGGGGGGGGGGGGGGGGTGGAATTTAGAATTTGTAAGCTCAGTGGGGGGGATACTTAAAACATGATGTCACCTTGTTTTAATATTGTATACAGTACAGCTTCGTAGTACTTAAACTTACTCATCCTCAAATGTTACTTTGGGTAAACGTTGCAGTACTTGTCTACGCAGTATGCGTTATTATACTCAAACATCCACTTTCACTATCTTGTGCCAGTCGTGAAATATAAACTTTTTACCTCACTCGATGAGATAAGTATTGTATTTGTCAAGGAAAGACAGATATCCTCTATATACCAACCTAATGATAATGAAGACAACGTGATATGCTTGATATATGAGAATTAATTCTTCTTGATATAAACCAATATCATCATGGCAAACTACATACAATTTTATTTGGATGATTAATATTTTCATAGATCTCGGACACAGAATTCCTTCAGACACCGAGCAAACATCCAGTGTTGCTTGATAATTTCGGATGGAGCTAATTGTAACAGATAATGGTCAGAAAGCCTGTCTGTCTAGCGGGATTCATTGAGTAGGTGTTTACACAATGTAGGGCCTGTCAAAGTGTGAGAATTCAGGACTAGTTGTCCCCCGCCGCAACCAAACGGGGGACTATGTATTCAGCGGCGTCCGTCCATCCGTCCGTACGTACGTCACATTTCTTGTTAACGCGATATCTCATGAAGCATTTTATCCAAAGTCTTCAAATTTGGTGTCTGCCTACATTTGGGGAAGACACAGACACCAGTCGATTTTGGTGACCTTGACCTTATTTTCAAGGTCACCGCGACACTTTGACCAATTTTCAAACTCTTGTTAAGGCGATATATCATGACTGGATGGACCCAAAGTCTTCAAATTTGTTGCAAGGCTAAATTGGGGGAAGACGCAGACACCAGTCGATTTTGGTGACCTTGACCTTATTTTCAAGGTCACCACAACACTTTGACCACTTTTTCAAACTCTTGTTAACTCAATATCTCATGAACCCAACCACCCAAAGTTTTCAAAGTTGGTGTCAGTCTACATTGGGGAATGACGCAGACACCAGTCGATTTTGGTGACCTTGACCTTATTTTCAAGGTCACCTCAACACTTTGACCACTTTTCAAACTCTTGTTAACTCAATATCTCATGAACCCAACCACCCAAAGTTTTCAAAGTTGGTGTCAGTCTACATTGGGGGATGACGCAGACACCAGTCGATTTTGGTGACCTTGACCTTATTTTCAAGGTCACCTCAACACTTTGACCACTTTTCAAACTCTTGTTAACTCAATATCTCATGAACCCGGTGAACGGACAAAATCCCCAATGGACAAAATTCCCAAGGACAAAAACTCCAAGGACAAAATCCCCAGTGGACATAATCCCCAGCCCTATAACAACAAAATGGACAAAATCCCCAAGGTTATTAAAAATGTTTTGTTTTCTTTACTGACAATGAACTTTGGTAAATTGTTGTTTTATAACCTATTCAACTTTGTCTTTAATCAAAGTTATTAGTTACCGAGAAGTTTGAGAAATTGTTGTTGACAAATGGCTGTCTTTAATCACTGGTATTAAATGTTGTTTTGATAAATGTTTTCTTTGATCACAAGTATTAGTTTACTGAGAATTAACTTTTGTAAATTGTTGTTTTTATAACCTAATCAACTTAAATACATGGCATTGATCACAAGTAGTAGTTTATTGAGAATTATTGTTTTGATAACATTATAATTTTTTCTTTGATAAGTAAAAGTAAGCCACTCATCAATGTCATCTCATTTAGAATGACTTTACTGATATAAATACTATTGGAAATTGACCTATGTACTGTAGTACCACTATGGAAATTCTCAAGAGTAACAAGGGTGGCGTTAAGCTGTCCATAGATGGATATATGTACACCAAGAAGAGTGCCTCTGTTGCATTTTTCATCTTGGGGATTTTGTCCTACCCTTTTGGGGATTATGTCCACTGGGGATTTTGTCCTTGGGGATTATGTCCTTGGGGATTTTGTCCATTGGGGATTTTGTCCTACGACCATGAACCCAACCACCCAAAGTTTTCAAAGTTGGTGTCAGTCTACATTGGGGGATGACGCAGACACCAGTCGATTTTAGTGACCTTGACCTTATTTTCAAGGTGACTAAGACACTTGACCAAATGATGTCTTGCTAAACTCAATGTTAACGGCGGGGGACACTTGTTGTTTTTGAAACCACAAACCAAGTTGCATGAGATGGTAAGATGATTTGGGGTTTGATGCTGCTTTCAAGAGTATTTCACTAATATCATGGCAGTTAGTGTTTTGGCATGGAGAAAGCCTGCAATGCCAATAATAACTCTTTTTCGTCCTCAATATATCGTACATCGGAATATTCTTTTTGTGCATTTTGAACCGGCAGCCACTGTGCAGCACCAGTTCAAGCGATGTTCTATTCTTTTAATACTGATTCCCAAAAAGCAAGGAAGCAACAACTCCCATCTTTTAACATCTTTTGGTATGACGCAACAGGGAATCGAACCCAGGTCTTGGTGATGAGCGGACACTCTACCAACTGAGCTACATCCCCTGTACATGGATGGTCAACTGCTTTATTTTCAACATGGTTCAGTTTATACTGTTTTCAAGTATAACATGGTTATATTTGGGATAACACTACCTTCAATAGTACACATTCTTGTACTTTTTTGGGCCGAGTCCCATGCAGGATTTGAATCCACACCCTCAGAGTAAAGCAACTATCGCCAGCATTGACTGTACCAACAGCTTGCCACGCGATGATTTCGACTCGATGTTCAAGCATTTGAAATAGTAACCAAAGAGTAACTTGGAAATTCACAGAAACTACATTTTGTCAAAGAGACTATATGATTATTGTTAATAAATAATATAAATGCCAATTCTGCGTCAATACTGCTTTACGACATACCTATTGAACCATTGGTCACTTAGCTATGGCCGAGAGGTGTATTGTCACATTTATTTTCTTTCATTACTGTTATCAGCATAGTCATTAATCGGATCAGTAGGGGCCTATTAACACTTAATTAGCCTGGTTTATTATACGTATACAGCTGCCCCACCCCTTGGGCTGCTAATATAGACAACATTATCGTGGAGTGCCGTAAATTAACTGATAATAGATAACAATGTATTGTCTATTAGCTGAATATTAAATGAAATTCTGAAAATCAGCTGGATCATAAATTGTGGTGCTTAATAATGTAAATTCTTCATGGGATATCTGATAGCTTGGTGCTTGTGTTTGTATGTTTATTGGGAGGTGTTAAAATAATAATAATGGGTATATGTACAGGCGCCAATATCCACGTACTAATATCAGCTCATGGCGCTATTGACATTCATCAAATTTGTGAGTGTTAAAAACGTGTAATAATTTGTTCTTTATCTAAAATCATGGACTTAAGGTTATCTTGATGAATTATTTTGCAAAATTTAAAGAGAATCATGTTCAATTTTCTTCAGATATCATGGTGACATGGGTAATTAAAATATAAAAGTTTTGATGTGACCTTGAAATGAAGGTTACAAAGATAAAAGTTCGATTGGGACCTAAATTCTCTCACTGTTTTGTCAAGATGGTGCAGAATGTGAAAAGAATCCAGACTTTGCTTTTGAAGTATTATAAGTTGTATACACAGATTTATGAACTCTATCAAATACTACAACCTCTGTTGTGTTCTAAATGCATCATTTCTATTATTGATCTTGTCACAACAATGGTTGTTAGTTGCATACTCCCAAGGGAGGGGAGACCGCAACTGGAAGAAATATGTCTCATCTTTTATTTGCTCTAGTCAAACGCAGGATTTGTTTCGTTCTCCGAGTTGTTTATTCTCCAGGGAGTTGATGAAGCAAGAAGATAAGTTTATTGCAGAGCAAACTTGCTGACTGTACACTTTACAGTCTGAGATGTAAAGCCCATGTGAGCATTTCTCAGCGTATTGTTTCAGTAATATATATATTCACTGATCAATGTTTATACCTGTAAGTTTTATGTCAATATGCATTTTTCATGTTTCCGGAATACTTAAGTGAAGCAAAATGTTCTTATTTAATCAAATACTGCCATGGCATGAATGGCATTCTAGAATTTGAAATAAGAGTTGATAAAGAATTTTATTATGAATAAGAAACTTATTTATTGACTTGTGACATTTTGTGGGATACGATTCTTTGTACCATAATAAAGACACTTATCTGAAAGTTATTATCCCCCGCCACAACGAAGTTGGCGGGGGATATAGAAATGAGCTCCGTCCATCTGTCCGTCTGTCCGTCTGTGCGTCCAGGCTTTTCCATTCCGGCCTCAAACTTCAAAACTATTCAATATATTTTGCTGAAACTTTGTACAGGTATCAACCAAGTAGTCTAGATGTGCAATATAGAAATTTGAGATTTTTTTTTTTTACGAAAGCAAACAGTATGGACTTAGAACCAAGAAGAGGGAAAACTATATTCCGGCCTCAAACTTCAAAACTATTAAATATATTTTGCTCAAACTTTGTACAGGTATCAACCAAGTAGTCTAGATGTGCCTTTTGCTATATAGAAATTTGATAACTTATAAGTTATGAGTTATTAAAATTTTCAAGAAAGTAAATGCATTATATTATATTCAAAATGCATAAATATATTCAAAATTACTACATGGCGGGGGATATGGCCGACTCTGTCTGCTTGTTTTTCTTTGAATTTTTTGAAATCCTAATTCATCCTTACTGACAGTGAATTCTTAGGAGAAAGTGGATGGAGTACACACATAATCAAGTACCCTGTAATCTAAGAATTACAGATTTGCAGAATATTCAAGTAGGCTTTTGTAGAAAACTTAAAGAGAGTGAATGAGAAACTTGGATATTGTTTACACAACATTATAATAATCATCGTAGTACATGTAAGAGTGTTATAATGACACTGAGACCAACGTATCATCTCTCCTCCTATCTTTAGCTTATCGGATCAAGAAGTCCGGGGTTCGAATCCCGCCAGGGGCACGGCAACTTTGTCTGCAGTAGAGAACTGTTCTACACACAGTAAGGTTTGGATGCAATGCTACACTGAATTTCAGTGAAGTACCACCCATGGTTCGCTAGTTCCAGCCGTTGCTCGCAGGTTTCACCGCAATGCATAGCCACATGGTGTTGCGGGCTTTTTCCCTGCAAAAATACTAGCAGCTGCGATATAAGTGAAATATTCTTGAAAGCGGCGTTAAACTCAAACTCACCTCACTAACTCACCTCTTTAGTTTAACCAATACGAAATATAAACTGTGATACTTCTTTCCTACATTTTTTATCCGTCTCGGCCCATGGAGAGTATGATAACCTGTACATAACAGAATATTCTCTTAATTGATTACTTACCTAATGAATTACTTCGTTTACAGATTAATTTTGGCAAAATGTCTAAAGGCAAGAGGCAAAAACAATAGGAGAAGAAACAGCAACTTTTAGTGTAGATAAAGAGTTCAGGTAGCAAATAAGAAGTGATCAGGGGGCCGTTCCACGAACCAATCTTAGCCCTAAGGTCAATCGTAAGCCCATCTTCTATCATAGGCTAAGATTGATCTTAGGGCTAAGATTGGTTGGTGGAACAGTACCCTGAAATTCATGATTTTTAAGTGATATTTTTAGTTTGTCGATAAAATATGGCAGCATTTTTAATTGGGCAGGAAATTTTGGCAACAATTTATTTGGGAGAGATCGAGTAGCATTTCTTTTTCATCAAATTTGCCAAAATTATGGTAGGAGGATCCATATACTAACTCTGTCATTTTGCTTTGACTCATTTACAATGAATGAATGACCCAACGAATGTTTCCGATACTCGGATAGTAAAGACTCTTGGGACGAGTTTGAGTCAAAAGGTGTCACACTTTATATGTCTGTGACAGAATGACTAGCTACTGTATTTTCATCAATAGAAAACAAGGCATTGTCAGGTCATCAAAAGTACTGCAAATATTGATTAATTGATTCAATGGCATGGCCATGTATACTGCAGGGAAACACAGCTAGGAATGTCAATATATTGTCACCTAACTCTTGTAAACTCTCTATATTCTGCTCAACGAGATAGTCACAGGTTGACAAGTCTGCAGTGTTGTTCCTAGAGGGGGTCCTGGGGACATTTGCCCACCTTTTTGGCTTGGTGTCCCTAAAATTTGGAAAAGTAGGATACTTTTACCATTGCAAAGGGTCGGACTTGTTCAGAAATGGGGAAAATGACCCCCTCAGCAGATCACCTAGGAACAACACTGTGACAAATGTAGACATATTTTCTGTCATCTGCTCAAAGATTGTTCTATCATCAGAATCAATAGAACATAAGCATAACAAGGTAATTCTGGGGAGACAAAATACTGTTATATACTAACCCCTCTTATACATTATGTCACCTGAGTAAGACACATCCTCAGCAATCGGTTCAATGGACAATGTTCCTGTCATGTATATATTATATAATAATATAGACAGCATCACTTCACAATTCTTCAAACATACAAGGGGTCTGGGATTTGAATCCCGCCAAGGGCACGACAACGTTGTATGCAGTAGGCAAGGGTTGAAATCTTTTCAATGCAGTAGCCACTCGGACTAGTGCATTTCTAAAAGTACTAGTCCAGACTTATTCCAGCTAGCCAAATACATCTCCATGATCATTTCACCTCAAATTCTAAATAGTCCTTCGGACTACCAGTTTTTACACTCTACTAGCCCAGCTTCTTTTTCACTAGCCATGGGCTACCGGACTAGTGCTAATTTCGAACCCTGAGTAGAGAAATGTTCTACATGCAGTAAGGTTTTTTTGTTCAATGCTACACTGAATTTCAGTGTAGTACTACTAGTTCCAGCCGATGCTCGCAGGTTTCACTGCATTGCATAGCCACATGGCTTTCTCCCTGCATATATATAATACTAGCAGCCGTGATATAAGTTAAAATACTCTTGAAAGCGACGTTAAACCCCAAATCACCTCACCTCATCTCATCTCAAACATTCACTCATTACAGTGTCCATTGTATAAAAGGCGCCTACACTTAATTTGTCATTTAAACGAAGAATGACTGACGACTTACTTTGTTGTCCATTGTAAACATGACATTGTCCTGTCCTCATAAGTAATGTAAATATTGATTAATTGATTCCATCTCAGGTCCATGTATATTACATGGAAACACAGCTGGGCGTGTTAAATTGTCCATTACTAAGGACAGAGAATGACGATAGATAAATTTGAAATGTCAGCATTAACGATAGGGAATTAATGTGAAGACGTGACGATAGGTAAATTTTAAATGTCAGCATAAAAATTATTTGCCACACTGGCAGTTTTGTTATCGTGATACATGATTTATCAAGGCTGTGACGATACACAGAAATATTGATGTATCTCAATATGCAATAGATTTACATGAACCTACAGGATTGAGTCAAAGAAACATTGTTTTATTCGCATTAACTTGAGTAAACGATGTAAAATAGAGCACAAAAAGGGGCCTTATTCATTTGCATGGACAATTGTGGAGATCAGAGGTGGATAGGTATGTTTGTTTTGTATCCATTGTTGGTGCTTATGTTTTTGTTGTCAGTTATCATTTCTGGTGTCTACGGTCTTTATTCAATGATGCTGATACCTAAATTGCTGTCTGTGTTCTATACAACATTTCTCATAAATAGATAATACTTATCGAAGTCCCAGTTAATAAATAGAGATTATTACCCGAGGAAGTGTGTCATATGACTTTTACGAAACTTGTGCAAATTTATGTATTTCCCGAGCGAGAGCTTAGAGAGCTTAGTAAAAATTCACATCCATTTTGTAAAAGTCTTTTCCCGGGGATAATCTCTATTTATGAAACAAATGAATGGTTTATTATATAATGAGCAAAAGTTGCACTAGTATTTATAAGTTTCCTAAAAATATTATTTAGTATCAACAGGATCAAGTGTAATGTTTTATTTGTTATTTACTGTTATATATGAAGCTGAATTGAAAGAATATGACTGATTTGACACCTACTATAAGCAGATCACAGACTAGTGTGGGCTCCCACGCTAACATTGAGATATCATATCTCATGTTTATGACATCACATCATTTGAAGCAAGCGCTAACGTTGCAAATTTAGGTTGAGTAAATATTAATTTAAAAAAGAAACCAACCTGAAAATATAAACTCAGTAGTCTAACTGACACTAAATGATGGATTGAAAATAAACGATCAATACAACTCTCGAAAACATCACAATTCGTCATAACACATTGGTAAACAACTTCAACGCAGTGAATATATCGGTGAGGAGTTAATACCGTAGTTTATTCTGTCCAGTAATTTATTAGCACCGTCGGACTGCCTGTGGCCCTATTGCCCTCTCCACTCAGGGGTCGGGTAAACCTTTAATAAGGCTCTTAGACCAGAATCCGATCATTCAGCTTGGTGGAAATGTCTTAACCCTTAGCATGCTTCCCTTGAGTTATCTAATTATTTGTACATACTAAAACAGTTAGTTTTCTCACATTGTAATTCTTTTATATTTGGCAATGTAGATATTCATTTTCTTAAAAATGCTTACTATTATCTACGAATTCGTATATAATAAAAATGTTGATCTGAGTTCATTATTCTTTCATATTTGGGAACGTAGATATTGTTCATATTCTTAAATGAGGTTTCCTACAGTAATCTAGGGAGTGTTGAATAATTGAAATAGTTGATAAGGCTTCAGATCATAATTGTTTAACCTTTGACCTGGCTACTAAGAAATAATCTATCCTTTAATATACTGCGGTATTCTAGATCTGCTCTCCAAGTTGGTTGTCTCTAAGGCAGCCGTAGAAGGTCCGTAATTTCATGGCGTCAGCCGTATGATGAAGTTTATCCTCCAGAACGCTCATTAGCGCAGTCTGATCACTTCACCAGAGGCGAAATTGTTTTTCCAGACTTAGCATCCCTGCTAATAGTGCCAGGTGCCATAGTGCCCAGAGCCTAATGTCACTGTCAGGCTTCCATAATCTTTCTCTTTCACAGAATTTAGTTTTATTTATTTCATTTTGTCAGGAATGGGATAGCGCAATCGAATTAGGATAAAGAGGTCCGGGGTTCGAATCCCAGGGGCAAGGCATCTTTGATTGCAATAGAGAACTGGTGTTTGTGCAATTTTGTGAATTTTAGCGCAGTACCACCCGTTATTTGTCGATGTTCGCAAGTTTCACCGCAATACATAGCCACATGGTGTTACAGGCTTTCTCCCTGCAATAATACTAGCAGCCGCGATATAAGTGAAATACTCTTGAAAGCGTTGTTAAACCCAAAATCACCTCACCTCACCTCAATTTTGTCATGCTTGTCATCTGTAAGTTGTTGACAAATGAGGGCAATTTGAAAATTTTTTGTGAGAAAATATAAAAGCTGAAGATGATCTTTTTTGCTTTTGAATAAATTTGTTTACATTTATGTTTGAAATGTTTGAACAGTGTATACTGATCTGCATGTATGTTGACTGAGTTTGTGAGGTAGGGGCCTGCCCGCCAGTCAATAGCCTTGCCGGTAATTTCAAACGGGGCCGGTTACAAAATATGTCATCGAGTCTGCTTGTGGGATTTTCAATAAACTCAGTGCCTACAAACAGCAAGCGGCCTGTCAGAGTTTGAGATGTGCTTGATGGCATTTCAAACCAACATGCATGAGAGCCAGTAAAGATTTTAAAGTTTTTCAAACGAAATAGAATGGAATAGTTTCAAACTACAAACCTCTTGATCTGAAAGATGGTAAATTAGGAACAGGAATACTGGTGTCAGAGTTCCAAACAGTATTTGTTTATTTTCGCTGGTCGTGTGTTAAGCACAGAGCAGGGTATATTATTATTGATCTGAAAGATGTTAAATGAGAACAGAAATGACTGATCGGAAAGTTGGTAACCACCGAGCTATCCACAGTATGAAAGTTGAAAAGTGGATTCTAGACATTTTTTAATTAAAACTTGTTAAAAATCCAAACTTATTCCACTGAACCAATGGGGATTAATCCCTTTGTAACCGTCAAGGAAGCAAAGCCTTACAGCATTTAGAAGAACAATTGAACTTTGGTAATTCCCAGCAGCATTGCACCAAGTTGTACTTTGCTGGTGAGAGTCAAACGCAAGACGTTGATCCAGTGTTGGGTATGCTAATCACCATACCGTCCTCACGATATTATAAACCGATACATATCTTCCAGACACATTTGATCTTTTCTAATGCAGCTAGACCACTTACACATCACTTTTCCAGCCTGCCACCGCCGAACTGTCAGTGGCACTATGGGTATTAATTCTGTCTGGCTTTCAAGTCAACCGACGTCCATGGCTTTGACAATTCCCTTTCTTAGCTCAAACCCTGATTTAATGTCACCCTGGGAGTCCTCGTTGTGCAACCTCAGCAAATTGTGACGTTATTTACCCTGCTAGAGAATGAGCGTTTGCTGACTCAGCTAAATAGGGAAATTAGGTTTCAGCAATCACAGGTCTTATAATATTAGCTTATCAGGACTATAAGGCGGCGTCTGTAAACTAGTCACATTTTCCACTTCTTCTCAAGAACCGCTGTATCCCCAAAGCTAAAATTATGTGGTACTTGCTAAAGTAGCTAAATAGGGAAAGTTACTAAGGTTTTAACAATTACCTTATTATTATATTTTATAATCACCTAAAGTTATTTGTACTTTGCAGAAATTTGTTGATAATTTACTTAATGAGTTGACACTTTTTTGCCATCTTTTATCTAAGATTTTATACTTTTCCACAAAAAGCTGGTAACAGTATATAATATGAACCTAAGGCGCATAGTTTAATGATGTGTTGCTTTTGTAAATGTTGTTAACAGTTGTTTATAGCCGTCCTTAAGTTTGAAGTCAGCCATGGGATGAAAGATACTTTATAGTTGATTCAGCTGGGGCGAAATATCAATATTTTGATAGCTGAAATATTTCATTTCACATTAAAGATATTGATTTTAAATTTTGAATACAGTATTACTCATACAAGAGAATTTACTTCTGTTCTAAAATTTTGCACTTCAAGTACCTGTATGTACCTCATGTACCTCATGTACCTCCAATTGAAGCTAAAGTCTTTTATGTCATTATGTCCCCCGAAATTTTTTTCGTGAGACATAATGTTTTCTCCTCCGTCCGTCATTCCGTTATTCTGTTATTCCGTTATTCCGTTATTCCGAAATGCTTTCTTTTCTGGGCCATATCTAAAAAATCGTTCAATATTTTTTCACGAAAGTTGGTATGTGGTTAGACCTAGTGGTGGAGTGGTGCCTTTTGCCATTTTGGCTTAGTGCTTAGCATAAGTGAAAAATAAGGGTAATATGACTAGGTTGGATTGAAAGTTGGAGCGGGGGACATCACAGTGCATCACATGCACATATTTCTAGTTGAATTATAATGCACATATTTCTAGTTGAATTATCATGCACATATTTCTAGTTGAATTATCATGCACATATTTCTAGTTGAATTATAATTTTAAATTAATTTTAATTTAAAACCAAATGTTGATTTAGTATTGTTAGTTATAGTTACATAGACCTAGACTTTTCAAGGTTTTTATCTGATAATTCTTAATTTACAGTTGCAAATAATTCAGTATTTGTTCAACATTTCGAAAGTTGGTTTAAATGTATTTCTCCGGTGTATGAAATTATCAATGAGTTTATTTGATTTATTTAATTTAATTAATATCATAGTGATTGATTTGAAAGAGAAGATTAGAAAACAAACCTCAATAGATTGATCATCTGAAGTTATTTCTAGCTTTATATTTTATATATAAAGAATACTAAATGACGTCCTGTTTACTATCATATTTATGAAACAAGTGAGTGGTTTGGTGATAAACAAGCGAAAGTGAGTTCGATACTGATACCTTTCACGAGTTTCATTAATATGTTATCGAGCATGACAAAGTTTAGTATTATTATACTCGCTGATTTAAAGGGGCAGTAGCACGTTTTTCTGGTGAAATAAGTCGATGAAATGTAATTGAAAAATAATGTCACCAACAGTAAAACACCCTTCCCTCTTCAGAAAATCAAGCTAAAATATGAGTGTACATGGTTACGTAAGCCATGGGAAACGTTTTTTGTCATTAGAAATAATTAATTGTGTTCACAATAAAATGGCCGCCATGCAATTTTTGCTTTATACACAACATCGTTATTACCACTACGGATAATTGGTTTCTGTAATAAGATGTTTTACCCTCTAAAGTAAATATGAATGATATAAACTATCATTATAAATGGAAAATTTGAAAAAATAAAATTTGCAAAAAACGTCCTGCCCCTTTAAACCACACTTAATTGCACAAACTCGTCGATAAATGGTACACGCACTATTGTGACCGCCATTACAATATCATGGGATAAAAGACTATAAATAAATTATCCCTACACTGTAGCATTGTATGGTCCCGGCCCAACATACAGGGTTCTGTAAAACATGGTCGACAACGAACAAGTAAACAGTGCTTGAATGTTTTTGCTGTTTGTTCTCAATGAAATGAGGACATGAACCATCTTGAAACAACTGATATTGTGATGTCATATTTTAACCATTATGATGTCACTTCAATCATGTTACAGCACAATGTTTCTCTAACAAGTGATATATATCTGGATTAATTTGCTAGCAAAACAGTAACATTCCTCTCCAGGCCGTAGTTGGTAATAAAACCTAAAATTCTATGTTGGAATTCTTTAGAGCAGGGCTTTAATTTAACTTTTTTGACATTTTTGGATGAAGAGAATTAAAATTTACAATTCACGAACCTAAACTATCTTTGTTGTCCCCCGCCGCAACGCGGAACGGGGGACTATGAATTCAGCGGCGTCCGTACGTACATCCGTACGTACGTACGTACGTCCGTACGTACGTCACATTTCTTGTTTACGCGATATCTTATGAAGCGTTGCATCCAAAGTCTTCAAATTTGATATATGCCTACATTGTGGGAAGATGCAGACACCAGTCAATTTTGGTGACCTTGGTCTTATTTTCAAGGTCACCATGACACGTTGACCACTTTTTGAACTCTTGTTTACGCGATATCTCATGAAGCGTTGTATCAAAAGTCTTCAAATTTGATATATGCCTACATTGTGGGAAGACGCAGACCCCAGTCAATTTTGGTGACCTTGGTCTTATTTTCAAGGTCACCATGACACGTTAACTACTTTTTTAACTCTTGTTTACGCGATATCTCATGAAGCGTTGTATCAAAAGTCTTCAAATTTGGTGTCTGTGTACATTGTGGGAAGACGCAGACACCAGTCACTTTTGGTGACCTTGACCTTCTTTTCAAGGTCACCACGACACTTTGACAACTTTTTAAACTCTTGTTTACGCGATATCTCATGAAGCGTTGCATCCAAAGTCTTCAAATTTAGTGTCTGTCTACATTATGGGAAGATGCAAACATTAGTAACTTTTGGTGACCTTGGCCTTATTTTCAAGGTTACCAAGACACTTTGACCACTCTTTGAACTGTTGTTAATGCGATATCTCATGAAACATTGCATCCAAAGTCTTCAAATTAGTTGTCAGCCTACATTGGGGAAAGGCACAAACGCCAGTTTATTTTGGTGACCTTGACCTTATTTTCAAGGTCACCGCGACAATTTGACCAATGATGTGTCTTACTTACTCAATGTCACCGGCGGGGGACATTGCCATGTTAGTGGCAAACACTTGTTTTATATGAATTTCTAAGAGTTTTATAGATCCTTTGAGAGATACAGATTATTCTCATCCATCTTGTAATGACGGATTGGAATCCTCAATCAATTAACTCAAGAGAGAGTTATCCTGTTATTTCTGTCAGAGTATTTCTGTCAGAGTATTTCTCTTTAATATCAGGCAATAACGTATTGTCTCCTTACTTTCCTACTCAATCATTATATACACTGACATATCAAATCATATTCTCATTTCAATAGTTCGCTCTGGCAAAATTCAGTCAGACAGATGAATCTCCCTTGATTTTCTCATGAAGACTTTAGAACACTTTCAGATACTCATGCTCTGATGAAGACCGCCTAGTGGTCGAAACAAGTAAGCACATGAATAAATGTTTAGACAACTCTGGTTTCTGGTGGTTCTTCCTCCCTTCTTCTCCTCTCATTATAAGTTGAAAGATAAATTTACAAATAAAAATTTACACTTTCTTAATCAAAGTATTACAGAATAAAACATTGCAAACAATTGTGACAATGATTGAAAGCTGAGCCCATGACTTCCGAATCCAAGCCCAAGGAACAGTTGAAGTACTGTAAACATGTGACATGATCAACCACAAACATGGTAGAAACAGTTCCTTAGGCAGGAAAGGTCATGACTTTAGTATTCTCAGAATCTGAGGATGTTTGGTGTCCTATACTCCTGAAGGATTCTGAGGATGTTTGGTGTCTTACTCCTGAAGGATTCTGAGGATGTTTGGTGTCTTACTCCTGAAGGATTCTGAGGATGTTTGGTGTCTTACTCCTGAAGGATTTAACAATTAACAGGTCTTACTATGCTTCTCTAATAAGGCAATGAAGGCAAGAAATAAAGGCTAAAATCTAAGAGAGGGAAGCTGACAAAAGGGTTTGATTTTCCACATTCTTCCAAAAATAAAAATAATGAGAATTGAAGCCTTTGGACAAGACACTATATTGTTGATTAGGTGCAATATGTGTTACTTTTTTAATATTCCTTCAACACATGTTTTACTATTTCGAAAAAATAAAATTATTGAAAATACAGAGTTCTTCATTTCACGTTATGCAAAAAGGCATGACGGTGGACAATCAGCGACAGAACTGCCTCTTTAAGTGGTGGCACGTGGTCCTGTGCATAGCTCAGTCGACCGCTATCAGTTAAGTTCAGCAAAAACGGGCGTGGCTCGCTGGATGGGTGGGTTACCCGCCTCATTGCTGAATGAAAACTGAGAGTTTGAAGGGTGATTCCCTGCCCCACACTGAGACATGAGTTTAGAGGCTCGTGGTGTCACCAAGGGACTTTATTCAAAATGTGCCTCTGTTCACTCAGCAGTACAATTGAGTACCTGGTTTGGAAGTGCAGGCAATGTGACAGATAACCTTCGAGTGCCTTAATTGGCAGCCCAGGTTGCATACTCCAAAGGGAGTTGAGAATGAAAAAAAGGAACGATGTTGGTCCTTACACCAGGGTAATAATGTGTGTAGCGCTTTGAGCATGGCCCTTTGTGTTGTGAAGTTCAGTGAGATATAAGTATCCTTATTATTATTATAATATAAGACAAGAAATGAAGGCTAAAAGCTATAAGAGGGAAGCTGACAAAAAGTGTGAAATGCACAAGTGCACATATCGGCTCATTGCCGTGTTGGTGTTCCATGATTGTGGGTTTCAATGTCATCAGCAACCGTCCTACTGGTCTGGTCTGCCTTCATCAGACTGCCGTCTCTGGAACCCTGAAAACACCTTGTTCTGGTAGGCATTTTGAATCTGGCGATGACGTCAATGCCAATGTGGAGAAGTTTTTAAATGTCCAAGACAGAGACTGATAAAGAATTGTAATAAAAGCTCTCCAACACTGACTTTTGAAGTTAATTACATTGCAGACGGACTATATTGAAAAATAAATGGATTTGATTTGATTTTCTGCTCATCACTCACCTGGTAATCAACTTGGTGAAATGGGGCACTCTTGAAGTACTCTTGAGTTTTGACAGAAATCACAGCTTCAGAATTCTTTAAGAGGAAAAAGTTCCAAAGTTTTGATCGATATCAAATATTCTTGCCGAAGGGAATGTTAGTTATGACACTTCTCAAGGTGACATTGACAAAGTTTTATTAAGATTCTATTTTGAAGTGACATTCTCTATTGTCTTACTTCCTTGTTCAAGTCAGTGACTCATGTTATGCTGAAAGAATCTAAAAATATTGTCATTTATAATCACATTTCATGATTTCTTGCTATTTTGAACCAAAGCTCCATCTCAGTTATTTCACTTTCAGAATGTTGAGCTAACCAATCCTTTTGTTTGGAACAAAATATTTTCTCAGAAGGACTACAGTGATAAATTACATTCAGAGTCCAGGGACTCGCTACTAGGGGTGACTATTGACCCAAAGAGACTATTGCGATAGCGATAGTCTATTGCCACTTACTATTGCAATAACTATTGCGATAGGGTTTTTTGTACAAATACGCAATAAGTAGCTAGATATCTTATAGGTTTTAGTAAAAATATTTAATTGATGGAAAGACTATGGAACCAAAATCAGTAAAGAAATCATTTAAATGAACTATTTCCAATCTCTAGTTCTTCCCTTTTGACATTCTAAAATGAAATATCTTGAATTAAATGCAGTGAGGCTTGTGTGAATTATTCATAATTAAGGGAACTTTAATAGTTTCGATAGTTAACCTTACTATTGCGATAGCGATAGTGTTTTTGTATATACTATCAATATAGTACTATTGCCAAGCCAACTATTGCTATGCATCGAAAGTTCAATGTATTGTTTCACCCCTACTCGGTACCACAAGCTATTGTGAGTCCCAGCATGACATGGAGTAAATTTATCGTTGCATTTATAACCATATTTTATTCCTTTCTTGCTAGTTTGAGTTAACAGTCACTTTCATCGTCGGCTTCAGATTAAGAGGTCCGGTGTTTGAATCCCGCCAGGGGCACGGCAACTTTGTCTGCAGTAGAGAACTGTTCTACATGCAGTAAGGTTTGGGTGCAATGCTTCACTGAATTTCAGCGCAGTATCACCCATGGTTCGCTAGTTCCAGCCGCTCCTCGCAGGTTTCACCGCAATGCATAGCCACATGGCACTGCGGGCTTTCTCCCTGCCATAATACTAGCAGCTGCGATATAAGTGAAATACTCTTGAAAGTGGCGTTAAACCCCAACTACCCTCACCTCACCCAATTTTCGTTGAGAAGAATGTAAATCTTGAAATAAAATGTTTTGGTGACTTTTTTAAGCCATTCTTGTTATTTTCCTGCAAAGCTATCTGTCAAAGTCACCTCCTGTTCAGGAAACTAGTGCTAACAAGGCACTTTATGTTGCACAGAAGTTCTTAGAATGAGGATATTTATATAAAAAAGCAATTCTTGTAATGTTAAATTTAAATGTCACATGTCCTGACCAAGCAACAAACATCCAATTGAAATTAATGAGACCATTTATCAAAATACAAAACTGGAGCATCGTCTTTCTGACAAACCCGTTTTTCATGGGGCAAACGGATGATTGGGTTTAACGATAATGACACGGCTATTTAAAAACTTATTTTCTCAGATGACGATAAAAGAAATTTTCGCCCCCAAATGAAAGTGAAGTGATGATGTCCGAGACATAGCCGTTACAGTTTTAACAATTCAATATTATTTTTCATCCTTTTCAAGAAATAAAAGTAAGCATGTCATGAATTTATTTCTTTGTAGAAACTTATAACCATCGCTCTTTTTACCAATATCAGAAATGTGTCTTGTTAAGCTAATTAATGCTGTAAATTCTTTATGACCGAAGACACTTAACCTTATTTGATGCAATGCTCTATATAATCAGCCAAGGCAATTGGAGTAACAAACCACATTATGTCACACAAGAATATATTTTTTCACGCTTTGTATCACCAATAGCCATAGTTCCTTTTACCAAATACAGAAATCCATCTAACGATGTAATTTATGCCGTACATAAAACTGTTTCCGTCTGAAGAGACCGTCTATCAGTCGTGCATCTATTTCCAACCATGGGATTTGGAGTTAACAATCCACTTACTGTCCGAGGGAATCTCTTACCCATGATGAATGGAGCCTATAACTTATTTCCTTTGACAATTACAGACATTCCACTTCACAAGCTTCTTTATACCGAAAATAACACTTTTTATGACTGAACACACTTCCATAGTCAATGCCTACATCCATTTTCAACCACATAAATTGGAGTTAACAGAAGGAAAACATCTCTTTCTCCAGGCCTATAAAACCTTTAGCCATATTTTCTTTCACCAATTTAAGTAATGTTTTTTTAAAAAAAATTTATTTTTTTTGTTCCCAGTGGAAGTCAAAGTACATTGGGGGTACATATATAAATAAATGAATATCATGTACAAGACTATTGAAAGTAAACTTAAAGAAATATGCATATAAAATCTTATTGAATATTGGGAAGAAGGGTTTCCAATTGTTATTGAATTTAGTCATTTCGTTGTTTTTTTTAAAGAAATATTTTTCCGCGTGGAATATGTCTGAAATTTGTTTTGTATAATTACTAAGTTTTGCTAATGATTTTTTTATATAACATACTGGGTATATTGATATATTTTTTTGCAGATACAATGATTTGATTTGTCAAAACATTGTTATTTGATGTCACAAACCAAATAAAATCTTTTGAAATGGTTATTTTGTGTTGTTGATATTTATTTAAGCAAAGTTCCAAATCATTCCAAAATTTCTTGGTCACAGTACATTCCCAATAAACATGACAAATGCTCTCAGAAGCGTCATTACAGAAGTTACAGAATTTAAGTAATGTTACTCCCAGCCACTTTATTCTGAAAATATAATTTTGTTGGACACAATATATCTTAGAACTTACTTACTTGAAGTAACAACAACTTTAACAACAGAGTTGTTACATAAGTTAGTTACATACATTAGTTTACATAATATTATCACTGGTGCAGGGTTCATACGGGTCATGGAATCCTGGAAAAGTCATAACATTTCAAAATAAGTTGACAGGCTTTGAAAAGTTATTGAAAATAGGCATTTATCTATATAAAGTCATTGACTTTTAGTAAAATTACAATTTCCTTTCATTTACTTATTATCCCCTCTTGTTTTTACTGAAACTATTTATATGAAATCCTGCAACAAATTATATCAACATTTTCTTGAACCTTGCATGATTTGTCATGGAAAACTTTGGAACCATCCTCGAAAGTAATGGAATTTGTGTGGCCTTTATGGTCAACAAAATGTACTGATACTGTCAACAGTTTTAACCACAGCACTTTTAGATTACATGTTATATCGTCAGTGAAAATTTACTTTTACTGTTGACAACTTTATCCACAGAAATTTGGGCTAGCATGCCATCATTTCCCCAGTAAATGTAGTGATACTGTTGACAACTTTAAGATTCATTGTAACCTGCTTGTTTCAGTGCCAGGATTTACATGTAGACAATGGAATCCAACAAAATCAATGGTGCCGTTCAGCTGGAGACCTACGGTGCTACTTCCAAGAGACAGTCCGAGGACAAAGTGAAAATCGTTGACGAAGATGTACTGGTGAGTTGATTGGATGACTTCTTGTCAAAGTAATCAGGTGCTCAGGTTCTCGGTCAAAGGTCAGGAAGAGGCTTGCTCTCATATCGCCTACACCTCATGTTGCCTACACCTCATATCGCCTACACCTTATATCGCCTACAACTCATATCGCCTACACCTCACATCGCCTGCACTTCATATCGGCTTAACCTCATATTGCCTACAACTCATTTCGCCTAAACCTCATATTGCCTACACCTTACATCGCCTACATTAAATACAAAAGGTCACTTCCTCGCACCTGAAGTGAAGGTAAAGTACCAGAAGTCATTTGTTCTTTTGCTGTTCTTTACTGTTATGTGTTAGTGTTGAAATGACGTGCAATCAGCCATAAATGATTTTTGCTAATAGTATAGGCGAGATGGGGTGTAGAAGATATGAAGACAGATCCATATATTACTCAAGTCCAAATTTACTGTGATAGATGTTCAAAGACAATAGAAAGACAGCCTATTTGTGTATGATACACTAAGAGAAAAGTTAAAACACACAAGAAAACCTTATCTAGAGCTCGGCACCAACAACTACATAGAGACTGATAATACTCAAAATGGGTTCTTTTTACAAAAACTGAATCTAAAAGTCTGAGAAACATCAGCCTCAAGCAAGAGTTGTTTTACGGGAAAATTCCTTGGAATCTTTTTATCATTTTGAATTGAAACAGTTCTTAAAATTTGGAAACTTTCTATTTCCATTTGCTTACCTTATAATCCCATTTTGTATTGTATGGAGAGAGCATATGTACTTGAAAGTCGTTAAGAATTAATTGCCAATAATTATTTTTAACCTTTGAAAATATTTTCAGTCATGATGACCTTTAAGTCTTCATAAGCTGTGTTATGTCTTGTCAATTTATTATGGAATAAACTCGTCACTGACCTTTACGATTTTGTTGAGTCAGGAAGTCTATGACTGACTAAATGAACTTAATGTCTTCATTACATTTAATTTGTAGTTAAAGGGGCAGTATCACATTTTTCGCTCAAATGAGTTGATGAAATGTATTTGAAAAATAATAGTAAAACACCCTCTCTCTTCAGAAAATCAAGTTAAAAAATTAGTGTAGATGGTTCGGTAACGCCATGGGAATCGTTTTTGTAATTCGAAATAATAAAATGTGTTCACATTAAAATGACCGCCATTGTTCTAGACTTGCCTAGGCGCTTAAAGATTAAGGATGTTGGCTCCTCAAATTTATAGAATTAAACTTTTTTCTAACTTATATTTTTTAAAAGATCAAAGTATATGATTGAAAAATCAGCATTAAAAAATAGGGGGTAGTGTGTTTTTTTTTGGAGATATGACGCCTGTAAGATAGTGGGGTGAAGTACAATTTTAACATGGGAGTCTATGGGAAAATGAGAAAGAATCTGCGAAAAACTTTAAAATACTACATTTCTAGTATTAAACTTTTTTTACTTTTTTGGTATGTTACCGAAATCGATGAAAAAATATATATGGTAGTGTGTTTTTTTTTAAGCTTTGACACAAAATGTACCTGAAAACCTCCCTTTTTAGTCAAATTTAGGCCATTTATGCTGTTTAAGCACTTTTAAGAGGTTCTAAAGTCATATTTTCTTTATTTCATTTGCTTTTTAAAAGTCTTTAGGTCATGTGGAATATTATGAAGTAAATAAAAATGACAAAAAATCTTTACTTAATCATATTTCATTTTTGAAGTTCAACCGGAAGGAGCGGACATCCTTAAGGGGTCTGGATAACAGACTAAGGGTAACATTGCTGCACATTTTGCTTATTTACATAATTTAAACACATGATATACAAACATATTATATATTTTTTGCCTTATTTGATGGACTTTAAATAAAAATATTGAAACTTTATCTAAATGTACATTTACTTATGTATAATGGCAATAGGGAAAGATCACAAATGTCTTCTTGATTGATTACAGCATAGAGTAGACCTTTGTCTTAATTTGACAAGATTTCATTATATCAATAAATCTATATGAGAGAGACTGCCACTCTTTGACTTTCTGTAGACTGCAACATTTAACAATGACTTCTGAACAAATGTCGAATGACAAAATGTCAAACCTTTTCTGGCTTTTATTTGATGTCCTCCATAATCAATGATAAGGTCAACATCTTCAGAAGGAAAGTGAAAGATCAAATGTCTGTGTAATCTGTATAGTGCCTTATGATAGCAGCTGTCTCCTTGCAATTTCATTAAAACTTAATCTCCACCCCTCCATTTGTAATGTTAAAGGGGCAGTAGCACGTTTTTTGCAAACTTTATTTTTTCAAATTTCCCATTTATAATGATAGTTTATGTCATTTATATTTTCGTTAGAGGGTAAAACATCTTATTACACAAACCAATTATCTGTAGCGGTAATTACGGTGTTGCGTATAAAACAAAAATTGCATGGCGGCCATTTTATTGTTAAAACATTTTATTATTTTGAATGATAAAAACCGATTCCCATGGCTTTACGGAACCATGTACACTCATTTTTAACTTGATTTTCAGAAAAGAGAGAAGGGTGTTTGACTATTGGTGACATTATTTTTCAAATACATTTCATCGACTTATTTCAGCGAAAAAATGTGCTACTGCCCCTTTGATATTATGTCTTGTCATACCCTTCCATTTGTAATGTTATATGTCTTGTCATAATGAAAGTCAAGTAGAAAATCTGTATTTTCTTGACTATCAATCACAGTAAGTGAGGTAGAAAGTTTCTATATCCATGAGTGATGACATTTAACTCACAAGATATCCTCTGTTATTATTCCTCTGTAACAAAAAAGACAGAAATAATCTTTTAAGCACGACCATGTTTTGGGTCAATACATGTGGTTTTGTTCATGCAATTTCCCACTCTGTAACATGATTAGCCTTGTTGACAGCTCTGAAATATGTCAGTAAAGATTTATGAATTGATAAATAACATTTGTAATGCCTCCATTGCCTGATCATTAATCTCTATAATACAGTTGATGAAATAAGTCAGAAATTTTATTAGTTGCCAGGTGAATTCATGGGAAAATCAAACAAAACCAGTAACAAACATAATTGGAGCTCAGTTAGTAGAGTGTCTGCTTATCACCCAGACGACAAGGGTTTGAATCCCAATAGCGTCATACCAAAAGACACTAAAAGATGTTGTTTTCTTGCTTGACACTCAGCATTACAAGGACAGAACAACGCTTGAACTGGTGGTGCACTGTGGCTGCTGGGTGCAAAATGCACAAAATGCATTTCCTATGTACAATCTGTTGAGAGTTATTATTAAAAACTGTTACCAACCAAGACCAAAAGTTACCAGGTTATGGGCTGTCATACATGCTTTATTTCATATACAAATAATATTCAGCTCGATAAATACAGTCAGGCCTCGATAATCCGAACGCTTCCGTTTTTCATCAAAAACATTCGGATAGTGAAATGTTCGGACTTCTGACTACTGAGGACTACTAAAGAGATTAGTTTGGTTACATCTTCCTACCGTTCGGAAACTGCGAGATTCGGATTATCTGTGGCTTGACTGTAGTCTTCTTTCGTGATTCTAAGTCTGAAAAATGTCAGGAAGATAAATTATCTTTTTTTCTAATTAAATTAATCTTGTTTATGGGCAGTAGATATTTTGTTGATCACAATCATTCTTTTTGCATAACATCCAAAGAAAAATGTGTTAGAATATTCATTTGTAAATCCATCTTCCCCAACAAGGCAAAACTTGCTGAATTTCGTGACATTTCCTGTGCCAACATGTGAGTAGTTTCACCAGAACATGGTAGCTAAGAGCAACTGACAGATATCTCTAGCACAGGAAAGGTGACAAAATGCAGCAAGGCTTGAACTAGTTACACCTTGCTGGGGATGCAGTTCAATAGCTGTAAATGAAGAATTCGTTTATCTCAGGCATTGTGCAGTTACACTTTATGAGCTGTAATTTTATTGTTACTAAATGTAATGTAATAAGTGTTGAAGTGTTTGAAACCCTACATTAGAATGAAAACGAAACGAAAGAGGTTTATGAATCTATCTCAGTCCTCTTGTTTTAGAGATGGTTCTTCTTTTATATGCACCTATATAAAACTGAAGTTCAATGAAAACAAAAAAAATTAATTTGAATTTTATGGAGCACAGTGGTGTAGTGGTTAGTATGCTGGCCTATCACCGGGTTCGATTCCCGGAGAAGGCGCATACAATTTGTAACCTGGGTCTCTTCTGTGTTGTGTCTTTGGGCAAGTCACTTAATCCACATTGCACTCAGTCCACCCAGCTGTACATTTGGGAACCTGAATTAACGGGTGGTTTCGTGAAACGCTTATGGCTGCTCTGAAATACAATTCCGTCAGGATAATAATGTCAGAGCCTTGAGAAACTGCTGAGTAGTTTGATAGGTGCGTTATACAAGATGACATATTATTATTATTATTATTATAATGTCAGTCTGAACTTAATATGATAATTATTGCTCAAGACACGTCAGACACCAAGTTAAAATATCAATAAATAAAGCATGATAGCACCTTAGTCCTATTAGCTGCTGGTTAACGTGGCAGCTGTCTCCCCAAGTGTCACTTGCATCAGGTGTTATTGTTGCATGCATATATTTGTCTGTATATCGATATAGGTCGATATGACATTGCATAATTTTCATTACATTTGAGTCGGGAATTTCATGACGCTTCATCATCACTGGTACTCATCTTTCTTACAAAAAAAAATTGTGACAGAGTCGGATATTTGAGTATAAACAATAATAAATTCCTTCATAATGTTATCATTTTGCCATCAGTAGTTTCTGTTGATATCATGCGTGTAGTGCTACAATGTTGCTAATGTCTACCGTGTGTCAGCTGTATTGTAACTGGGTGCTGGATTCGTCAACAGTGGAATGTGCAAGCTGTTACATTGAACAGCAGCTACTAATTATTGTCGCTGTAACACATTAACGGGCAGAATTATTGCCGCGTTAGATATTTCCCTTATCACTATAACAATTCACGGGGCTAGATCTCAGAGTAATACTATAATGATAAAGTATAATATATAATATATAATACGGTAATAATAACTCTTATTTGTCCTTTACTCATTAAAAATCTTATTGTTCTCTCAGCAGAGAGCAGCCACTGTGAGTGCAGCTCTAGTTAAACCACTCTATACTCATAATTCTGAGCTCCAAGCAAGGAAACAGCAACTCCCATTTTATTATTTATTTTTTATATGAAATAGTAGTGAATAAAACCCATAGCTTCCCTTTAAAAGGAGGGTTCAATCAGGTTTTTTTTTGTGGAAACGAAATTCAAGAGGATGTTCTCGTTTACACAATAGGATATAAATACGTGATTAAAACACAGTAAAATTAAAATACATTAATGACGTTAATATTTTGATGACTTTATATTTCATAACTTGAAAAAGACAAGCTTGAAAAATAAAAACAATGAGAACTGAAGCCATTCATCGGCACTGCGAGTGGGGAAAACTTTGCTACGGACTAAACGCATATTGTTTATTTGTTTTATTATATGTAATATGTTACTATGTGAATTTTCTGTCATTGTATATACATATGTTTAATTTTTTTTAAAAAGTGTAAAATTTGGTTAAATATAGTGTGTTCACATTTCACGCAATGCCAAGAATCCAATATGGCGGATGCTGCCGATAGATCGGTGATAGAACTTTCCCTTTAATGAGTGGGTGCTCTTCAACTGTCCCATTGTAAATCCCTTGTTAATGTACTGTGAGTTCTATTTATTGTCACTGTATTGTGAATTGACGTATCAAGATATCAATTGTTTCCACTTTATTTGGTTTTATTTTAATATAGAAAGAGATGTGAAGGTAAAACATTTTAAGGATTTATATTAAAGTAATCTTTTGTGAGAATATGTAAGCCGTTTTTATTTAAAAGCTGAAGTTATTTTATTCTAATTTGGTTACCAGTATCAGTTAGGGACATACCTTTATGTGGTGAAAATATTTTATCACAATACAGTCCATTACCGACATAAATGTATATGAAATGATAAATCGATTTTGCAGAAAAGGTTGAATTTGTATCTTTAAGCTTTAGATAAAACATTGTGAAATATCTTAAAATTAACTCTGATACCTATGTAAACAAATGTTTTATCTTTATATGTAGGAGATTGGTAAATGTCAAAGGGTGAATATATGCAAATTTAGAAACATAATATTTTCGTCACTTTTACAAAAATGTTAAGATACTATAGCGACATTTAGTAAATGATCATTTCATCTTAGTTTATTAATTAAGTTCAAATTTAAAAAGTATATCACCTTTCAAATTATAAAATATGATAAATATTAGAATAATGCTGTGTTGTTATAAATTTTCTGTTAAAGTAATGCACTAGCTAATGTTGATTACGTGTATACACATAATAACTTTGGAGTGTAGTGCTTATTAGCAGTGAAAATTATGCTTGTTAACTCATTAGTGACTGTTCGTTAATAACCTTATACTTACAGTGTCCTTTTCTACAACAAAGAACCATAGTGAACAGTGCCAGTGCAGAGAGAAACATGATAAGGGCAAATGTTATTTACTTAATAAAGTGGTTAATTATCTAATTATTAATTAGCATAATTCTAGTAGGGTTGATGTTATGTGTGATTGCAGATTTTTTTTTCAGAGAATATTATTTTAATGATGGCAAAAAATCAAAAGAACTGAGATTTATTTCTAAAAGAGTGCAAAATACAATTCGACCAGCACTTGGTTAAACCAACAACAAGACAAAGAGGATATTGACGTATGCGCATTGGCCCACTTCCTTGGTTTGGGCATGCGCACTAACAAATGTAAAGTAGGATACATTTACTTTATATTCTAACGGGTTACGAAACATTTGATATTTAGACCATGCATGATTAATAATGAAACGAAATTATTATTTTTTTAATGCCAAAAAACAAGCCTGAACTTTTAGCAACGGTAATAAATCGAAAGCATGGTTATTATCTTTATCAAAAACAAGAAATGCTAAACATAAGCCTGAATATTTAAGCACAGGTAATGACATAGAAATGAAATAAATATCTCTATCAAAAACAAATGCAAAAATCAAGCCTGAATATTCAAGCACAGGTAATGACATAGAAAATAGGATAACAAAATATACATCTTGGAAAGTGAAATTCCAAAGTCATTTATGAAAGGAAGTTCTGATACATATTAATGTAAAACTTTAGTCTGTCATTATAAACTAGATTTTAATCAAAATCAAAAGGTGAGTTGAAAAACAGATTCATGTTTACAAACAATTCATTGACCCTTCCAGCCTTCTCCAACTTGTCCTCGAAAATCACGTCTTAAATTCACTGTTATATTGTCACCATCCTGAACCGGTTAGCATGATGAATTCAGTACCTATTAGTACTTGTTGATAAAATACCATCACTTATAACTTATATGTGACTCAAAGAACAAAGGTTAAGTCCCTTTAAAGGGGCTGTAGCACGTTTTTTTTCAAATTTTATTTTTTCAAATTTCCCATTTATAATGATAGTTTATGTCATTTATATTCACTTTGGAGGGTAAAACATCTTGTTACACACACAAATTATCCATAGTGGTAATAATGGTGTTGTGTATAAAGCAAAAATTGCATGGCGGCCATTTTAACGTGAACACATGTTATTATTTCGAATTACAAAAACTATTCCAATGTTGTTGTTTTTTTAACCATATACACTCATTTTTTAACTTTCTTTTCTGTAGAGGGAAGTGTGTTTTACTATTAGGGACATTATTTTTCATATTTTTCATCAACATATTTGAGCACAAAAATGTCCTACTGCCCCTTTAATAAAGAACCTATACACACAGATGGATAACATAACCCCAGTACAACCAACTGACTGAAACCTTGTAATGTATGCATAGTGCTGACGCATTTATTAAGCTATTCTAACTATATATCTATATATCTATATATCTATACTATTGCCTAGGGTTGGGTACCACGAACATTTCAGTACCGCGGTATACCTATTTTCTTGTCCAAGTACCACAGTATTTACCACGATATACCATGTTTGAAATGAATAGGATCAGGTCATGTATAATATACAGGTAGAATTGTTCCAGATGTCTTTTTATTCAGAACTCAGAATAATAGAACATGATGAGAAGATGAAGATTTCAAAAGTAAATAAAATCATAACTATCATTTCAAATTTTTCTTAAGGAATATCAGCACATCAACATGCAACCAATCAGTTAGCAAATTGCAGACACTTTCATTAGAGATGTATTACATTCAAACTACATCAGATAACATCAGTTTAAAGAACTATTTAAAGAATAGTTACATTTATTAGTAAGATATTAAATTTTTCTGACAAATATCATTATGAGAAAGGTAATTTTTTCCAATGATAAAAACCCCGGTTTTCTCCAATGTACCACGGCATGTACCACTTGATGGAAAAAACACGGTTTTCCGGTATTCCGGTATACCGGTAAAACCACCCATCTCTACTATTGCCCAAAGAGACTCTTTGACCTGTACTAAGTGCTGCGAGGGTCATTCCCAAAAGAGTTAATTTTGTCTTTTTCTCCATGACTGAAAACACTGCTCAAACCTTCTTTATAGACTCCTGATGGCCAATGTTGAAATACACTGTAGATTTGTTCTTCTAATATTTGCTTCTGGAAAATTAATGTTTAATATTTATTTCATCTGATAAATATATAAGCTACAGAGCCAATTGTTCTGTATTTCAAGCTCATTTCATTAGAAGATCAACGCCGAAGATCTCAAATACCACATTTCTAAATTTAGGATCCCTGGTGAATTATTAAAAGCAGTATGACCTAGTACAACTTCACGTATAGATTGTCTGTGGAATTTTTGCATTCTTTAGTCTCTGGTGTTTTTTTTCTAGTTGGAAGGTGATAAAACAGAGTAATTTAATTATTGTTTACTACCCAGGGAGTTGGCTTGTAGTGATGAAGAGATCTTCTACAGACGAGTAGTCATCTCATTTAGTCATAATTTGGGAGAACTTGAGTAATATCACTGTATGCTCTCATAGGAATAGAAGTCATTCATGGAGTTATCTAGACCAGACATTTATCAGTCTATTTCATCAGGAATAGAGGAATAAGCGCAACACATTTTCATACTCCCAATTAAGTCATTGTTAAATATACAGGTGACAAAACATACATTCTATCTGGGGCAGGAGTTAGAAGGAATACCGTAATTCTTCCTTAAAGGTGCATCCATTGTGTTTCATAAAATTTTATTTGGCTTTGATACGTTCCAACACATCATATATGCTGTTTACAATACAAAAAAAATTCCCTCAACTTACATATTCATCCCCAATCACCAAACATATCATAATTACTAATTTCCAATTAAAATCGAGTAACATCATTATGCATGTGCAGAAACCGAAAATGCACGTCCTATTTACACTCACAGTAGTTATATGACCTATTGAACATTATCAACCCAAATTTGTTATTTTGTCAGGTTTAAATAAGATTCCAAAATTACGTTTTATTCATTGGCCCGCGCCACACGCTGTGTATTGTCCGGTTTTCGATCAGAAATCGATACTTTTACCTTCATATCGTCAATATACTAAGAAAACTACCATTAAAATGGTAGTTTTCGGTTACAGTTGGTACTTCTCGATGAAATAAGACCGTCTATAACGTTTGCCATATTTGACCCCAATCAACACAATGGATGTACCTTTAAGTTCGCCCACATAAAATGATCAGGGAGCCTTATTTCAAAATACCCTACAAAATTACAACAAACTGGTCCTAAACATTTAAATGAAAATCTAAAATTATGACAACCTGGCGCACAAACAAAGGTAAGGGTTGTAAATTCGACCGTGAACATTTTATTAAAATATTTGGAAAATTTTAGGGTCGAAATAATGGAAGAATTACGGTAGTCATTAAAAGAAAGTGGCCAGACATATATGTAGTATTTGATTATTGATTATGTATGATTATTATATGCATGATTATGTATATTTATTCTATATGAAAATGAAGGGGAAAGATGAGGCATTGAGAAATATATTGTAATTGTAGTAAATTGTGATCAATTGTTAAAGTGACAATGAACCACCTTATGAGAATGTTTTTATGTGTTCATATCCACAATAACATTGCCATCTGTCACCTAGTTTGTAGGAAACAAATCTATTACCTTACTTGTTTATACATGAAATACCTATTAATTTGCCTAGATGGCAATTGTGTTTTTGTTTGGTTTTTTTATATGCACATCCTTATAAAAACTCTTCTTTATTGAAATAACAGTATTACTTTAATGTTAGAGGGACAGGGCAGTCTGATGATGATGTTGATGATGGTGATGGTGATGATGATGATGATGATGGTGATGTGATGGTGATGGTGATGATGATGTTGATGCTAGTGATGGTGATGATGGTGATGATGATGATGATGATGATGATGATGATGATGATGTTGATGATGATGATGATGATGTTGATGATGATGATGATGATGATGATGATGTTGATGATGGTGATGGTGATGGTGATGATGATGATGATGATGGTGATGATGATGATGATGATGATGTTGATGATGATGATGTTGATGATGATGATGATGATGATGTTGATGATAGTGATGGTGATGGTGATGGTGATGATGATGATGATGATGGTGATGTGATGGTGATGGTGATGATGATGTTGATGCTAGTGATGGTGATGATGGTGATGATGATGATGATGATGATGATGATGATGTTGATGATGATGATGATGATGATGTTGATGATGATGATGATGATGATGATGATGTTGATGATAGTGATGGTGATGATGATGATGATGATGATGATGATGATGATGATGTTGATGATGATGATGATGATGTTGATGATGATGATGATGTTGATGATAGTGATGGTGATGGTGATGGTGATGGTGATGATGATGATGATGATGATGATGATGATGATGGTGATGATGATGATGATGATGATGATGGTGATGATGGTGATGATGGTGATGATGATGATGATTGTGATGATGATGATGATGATGATGGTGATGATGGTGGTGATGATGGTGATGATGGTGATGATGATGTTGATATCAAGAATATTCATTACGTCAAAATGACAGAAAAAAGAATCTTCAGGTCTATTTCCATTGGATTTGTGGTAATCAACCACCCAATATGATGCTTTTGAAAACAGGATATACAAAAAGAAGAGCTACATGATTGTATCCCCAAAAATGTATGATAATATTCACATGAACAACTAAGTTATCCAATTGCAATACACTTTTATTTCTGAGTTGGCAAAACAAAATATAGAGTATAGTTTTAAAATTCATATAGTCTCTGTGGAATTGGCAATCAGATTAATATCTCATTATCAAAGGTCAAATTCAGGTAAATTAGATTAATTAGAGAAGTGTATGCACCCACAGGATTTGAAAAGCAATATCTTGACATTGTGATATCTTGATCAGTGGTAAAATGTAATGTATTTTTGGCCCAGTCCAAAATCCAAAATCCAGTATTTAGAGACTCTTTCTTCTTATTTGGCAATGTATAAATGCTTAAAGGGGCACCGCGTCGTGGAGAAATATGAAATCAGATGTATCTACCTATGCTGATTAACGTGTCTGGTAAAGAGTCACAGACCCCAAATTAAGTCAATTCAAATAATTAGTTATAAGAACTACAGTGAAGCGAAGCGTAACTCATTAGCAGGCACGATTATCAGCATAGGTAGATAAAAGTGATCTCATTTTTTCTTTGACGCAGTGTCCCTTTAATAATTTAGAGTCCATGTCCTTCTAAATGTTACATGCTCCTATTAGTTTTAATGCTTGTACATAACTTAGTGACACAGAGTAGCATTAAATGGATGTTAGTATAGATCTTCTACGAAATGTCTTATATATTTGAAATATGAAGTTAATAATCCATTAAACTGCAAAATTATTATTTCAGTACTTCGGTTGTGTATATCTACTTCGAAATATGTGGAACAATGCAATCCAAACTCACTTATATTAAAGCAAACGTCTGCTAAATAATGTGATTTAACTGAAAAATCAATTTCAACCTACTGACATTTAACAGGTTGAATCTTGTATTTCATTTGACATAAGTGAAGAAGATATTTCCTATTAGATTTTCAAATATCAGCAAGTGATTCTGTAATAAAGCGAAGTATCAGGCTCTAGTTTCAAGACAGATATAATACAAATCCTCTAATAAGTCCTAAATAGCGCTAAAATAGTTGTAAGTGCCATACATAAACAGTGACTTTCGACTATGTTAGTGCTAAGAGAGCTTCGAAAATGTGGGCCCTAAGCCTCTAGTATTAGCACCAGGGATAAGGCAGTGGCTTTAAAGGGGCAGTAGCACGTTTTTTTCAAATTTTATTTTTTCAAATTTCCTATTTATATTGATAGTTTATGTCATTTATATTAACATTAGAGGGTAAAACATCTTATTACACAAACCAATTATCCGTAGTGGTAATAACTGTGTTGCTAGTAAAGCAAAAATTGCATGGCGGCCATTTTATTGTGAACACAATTTAATCAATTCGCATTACAACAACGATTCCCATGGCATTATCGAACCATGTACAATCATTTTTAACTTGATTTTCCGAAGAGAGAATAGTCTTTTACTATTGGTGACATTATTTTTCAAATACATTTCATCGACTTATTTGAGCGAAAAAACGTGCTACTGCCCCTTTAAGAACGTTTAGTAGCAGCCTCCGCAATAGGCACTGGGAATAAAGATTTCAGCCAGTCACCTAGGTTTATGAATTAAAGAGCCAGACTCCAGCAAGTGTACCGTGTGTACCTCCCTGTCCGTCTGTTAGTTCAAAATCATTTTGTTTCCGGAGCAGAACTTTAAGACCGTTACTTTCGTGTATATTACCCACTAACTGTGGTGTCTTTTGATATTTTCATATTTCTGAATTTTTTATTTTATTTTGTTTCCATAAAAATGCTTTGAATTTGGACTGTGTACAGGAATAGGTTCGTTTGTGGAGAAGAACTTCAAAGCCCTTCATAATATCTGCCTGAAACTCTGCATCTGCATTACCCACCTGGTAGTGGTACTTTAACAATGTACAATTATCTTTCAACGATGTGTTATGTGGGACAGTTGGAATATGCCATTTTCTGATGAGTTCAAATTGGTATGAATAATACACCAATCAAGATGCTCGGAGTGGAAGGTCTGCAAGTCTGTGTAGTCTAAAGAGGAGATACAGACTGTGTAGCAAATGTCCTGAAACTAAGATAACTTCCTGTTTGCAGGATGACAATCAGACAGAGGAAGACAATTTAAACACAGGATCTTGTACATAAATATCAAGTGTAAGATAGTGCAGGCCTTTCCCTTCTGATTTCACCATACAGTGGCGGATCCAGAAATATTGAAAATATGGTGGGGGGGGGGGGGGGGGGGGGGGGGGGGGGGGTTGCTGGACCCCCTGGGCCCCCCCAGGATCCACCACTGCCAAAGACCCTTTCTTTATAATACCTGTAGGTCCTTATGGTATTGTAAATTCCACTACAGTGTGTGTATGATATTTGAAATAACAATGACAGTGTTGTTCCTAGAGGGAGCCTTGTCGAAAATGTTAAAGTTTTAGTAGAAGGATAGAGCCTGAAAATATGTACTTTGTTGTTGATTTAAAATTTAAAGTTTGATGTCCTAATTTTGTTGATTGATTTTCCTACCGACTTATATGATTAACTACATAGATTAGAAATTATTATTTAAAAGGAATTCAAAGATCATGCATCTTTAAAAGTAAGTAGTAGGATTCTTTATTATTGCAAAGGGGTTCAACAGTTCAGAATTGGCCAATATGACCCGATCAGCTGATCACCTAGCAACACAACTGCAAAAGAGTTGGTTGTGTGTTCCATCCTAAGCGACAGGTTCCTGTCTGACATTCTTGACAATCACACTAGGTATTGTATCTGAACGATCTATATGCGCCCATCTTGCAAATAAAAAACGGGGATTGGGGTGGAGTGGGGTTGCACCATTGTCTTGACTTAAAGGGAAAGTTCTATCACCGATCTATCGGCAGCATCCGCCATCTTGGATTCTTGGCATTTCGTGAAATGAAAATTACCTGCTATATTAAACCCAATTTTAATTTTTAGAATAAAAATTCTTATACTGATAAAATATAATAAACAATTATATTTAATAATATAAACAATAATAAACAATATTCAGTTAGGCCACAGCAAAGTTTTCCCCACTCACAGCGCCCATGAATTTATTTTTCAACAAATGTGCGCTTGTCTTTATCAAGTTGTGAAATGTAAAGTTATCAAAGTATTAACTTCAATAATATGTTTCAATTTGACTGTGTTTTGTTCATATATTTATAGTATATATGTTTAAACGGGAATATCCTCTCGAATTTCGTTTCCACAAAAAAATCCCCCAATAGAACCCTCTTTTTAAGGTTCAATTGTCATATTTGAACGTTTCACATGAAATGGTGGGGTGCTCTCACCTGCACCCAATCTCTGTATCCCCTCTGGTATAAGAGTGAGTCTCGTAGTTTATGATTTCCAACCCCTAGACCTGAGTCTGGCCTGAAAGCTAAGTTGCATGTACGCGCTAACCTCTGCAACATATACTGACGTCAATTTCCACAATTTCCCTTGGCTATAATGACTGTTGAACATCATTACATTGTTAAACTTTTCAACTTAAATAATTTCAATTTTTAAAAAAAATTGGAAAAGTTTAAATTACTGCTTTAGTTGAATTTGTAATTTTCTATAGCAAAATTAAACTTTTTTGAGAGGCATTTTAAAAGGAAAACAAAGATGTATGGATTTTAACTTCTTTATTGCAATAAATTAATCTTTTTCAAATATTTATTTTTAAATGGATATCAATGAATAAAATATTTTATTCACTTAGACTCCACATCAATATTCATGATATGTTTAAATTTTGACATTATGTCTGTAAATCAAGACTTTCACATATGTTTGATAAGATTTCTGACATAATACCGGAAATTTATGGACTTGATATTTAAACTGATATGTCAGGTCTGTAAAAATCTATAAAGGTATTTTTAATTCATAAGTGAGCTATCAGCACCATCAGTGTATAAACTATATATAGGATTAAAACAGCAATGTATTCTCAAATAAATTAGGAAAGTTCTTACATAGATTCACATGACATATGATACATAGAGGATATCTGTCTTTTCTTGACTAATACCATGTTAATCTCATCGAGTGAAGTAGAAAGGTTATATTTTCACGAGTGGCGCTGAGATGAGATAAACATGGTATTTGTCAAGAATTGTACATGTACATCCCTGTACATGGATTGCATAGGGTGTTTAGTTGCGGCATCGAACATCAACATCAACATCAACATCAACATCATCATCATCATCATCATCATCATCATCATCATCATCATCATCAATATCAATATCAACATCATCATCAAGATCAAGATCAATATCAATATCAACATCAACATCAACATCAACATCAACATCATCTTCACAACGTCACAGGCGTAACGAAAAGATTTCCATATCTTCTCCTTCCGCCCTTGACCTCAACCCTCACATTTTCAGTGCTAAGATTTTAACGTACTGCAGGCGAATCGGAAAAGCCAATCAGAAGACAGTTGCATTGCCTCTGTGACTGTGTCGATCGCCGCTTATTTTGAATTGGTTCCGAATGTAAACAGCGATTTCATTGGCTGTATGTTAGCAGATGGTAAGAGACGTAACTCGTGATCACGACAGGTGTCGCTGATTCGTTTCACCACTTCTGCCTAGGTTGAAGGCAAGGTAAAAAATGGAGAGATCTCGATACATTTTCACCTTGCCGTGGGAAGATGCATCAACATCAACATCAACATCAACTTCAACATCAACATCAACATCATCATCAACATCATCCTCATCAGTATCATCAATATCGTCATAAATTTCCTTAAATTTCTCTTCCATCAAATATCTCTGTCAGAGTGTCCTTCTGATGTAAAGTAATGTTGTTTTAACAAGAAAGAAGAGTTTTTGTGAGAATGTGCATATGGAAATTATTCATCAAAAACAGACTTGCCATCTAATTCAATTTATAGATATTTTGTGAATAAACAAATAAGGTAATTAGGATCAAGCGACAGATGGCAATGTTATTGCATTTATTAAAACAACAAATAAATGTTTGAATTAATATTTGTTACATAAACATCTGAGAACACAAGCTCATTTTATTTGTAAATGTAAATGATTTTGCATATATAAATGTATGGAACACTAAAAATGATTATAAAAAAAAATAGACACAGTAAAAAGTAATTACCAAAGTGTATTTCCAACTTTGCCTAAATTAGATTGATGTTTTAATGCTAATAATATACATGATTTAGATCCTTCAATTCAAATATTTAACTTGTCTGTATATAATCGTAGCATCTGCCTGATTTTTTCCTTTATGGATGGAGTGCCACTAAGGCTGGTAGCACACTACGTCCGATTTTCCTTTTTCTTTTTTGATGCATCGTGCTTTAAAAAACGCAGAGTGTGTATATTTCATACTATGTCCGATGCGTCAATGCGATGCGATCTGATGCGATGAAAATAGGTGCTGCACTTATTTTATCTCATCGCAAACAAAATCGCATGGAGGATTCCCTATCTTACGTCATATTTTACACTTCTTGAGGGGGTTTCCCCGGTCAAACCACATAAAAGAAAGTGGGTACACCTATGTACCATGCGTGCTATGATTATGTCTTGATCCATAATTACAAATCCCGCTTTTTATATAGTTTTGAAAAAAATATTTGATATTACTGTTGCCGACATATTCATGTACATAAAATGACGCTGATTATAGAGAAATGTATCACCATTTCTTCCTCTTTCTCTTCCAATAAGTGCATAGCTATGTTGGCACCCATATCTGCAGACTACAATACACCAGAGATATATAGCACCTATATGAACTTTTTATAAAACGCAATATGTAACACACACGCAACGCATCGCAAAAAAAATCGGACGTAGTGTTCGCCCAGCCTTATACATTCAGTAACCCAGACATGCCTACCCTTACGATTTTGGCGTAAGCCTTACTATATTTTGGGTCAAATTACGACCTTATGATCGAGTAGAAAAAAATACGATAAAATCAAATAAATCAAAATTAATTTTATTTTATTTCTCTTTTCATAAATCGTCTGTATTTCTAATAAATTCTGTGTGTGAACTTACCTGTGTTTGTCATTTATTAACTGTTTTGATGAACGAAAAGCTAGTAATACTTATGTAAACACAAATCAACAGTTTCTGTGAAAAACCAGGAAGTAAACAAATTGATAAATATGGCAGTGCGCATGACTGTTCAATTATCCGTTCGTTATAATTCTGTTATAAGCCACGAAACGAAAGCCTCAAACTTTATTTGTTATAATTACTGTAGTGCTCATAAAATAGTTACCTTACTATTAATTTGCTGAAATTACTATTTTTTAAAGGTGCTCCTACTATTTCTTACAAAAAGGGGTAGGCATGTCTGGTAACCAAAGGGTTAAAGATCAATAGAAAAACAGGTTCCTCATCAGTGTGTATCAGTTTATCCAATAATTGCAGGTTTGATGTCTTGTGTATGAGGTTTTGAAAAAAGTGCCCTTGTGAAAACAAGCAGAAAGAATGTGCCATTACAGGACAATATTAGCAAAGAAATGATATCAACTCAGACCTTTCAAGAAATAATTGATTTAATATGCAAGATGAAAACAGTCATCACAGAGATAAATGGCGCCAGTTATTGAGTTTATTCTGAGATTGATGTGAAAGTGCAAAATCATCAAAGAATATAAAGCCTGGCGCTGACAGTTGCCTTATTGAATAACACAGCTGTTGTGCTTCCGTGATTGATAATACAATTTGTTATCTAAAAAAATGTACCTTTTTGTCTTCTATGTGTGGTTTGAGTTGGTCATTATTTCGGTTCTAGTGGAGAAATAAAAAGGGGTCCAGGTTTAATGAAAAAAGTGTGATTAAAATATGTGAAATTCCTCATCTTTCTCATTGCACATTGACTTGTGAACTTGCTCTATGGCAATGCTGATAAATTGCAGTTTTGTCAAAATGGACATTTTTATTGCATGTAGAGAATTTTCAAGTCTTCTAACGGATTCATGAATAGTTAAATACTATCTTTATATGTTTTAAATGCAAGTATGTGTTTAATAGACGGTCACAGATGTGACATTTTCTAAATGATCTTACTAAATTGATATTTTAATCATTATTTAAAACAGTCAGAAAATGCTGACAGTGCTCTTCTTGAAGAACCAAGATGTCTTGCTTGAGTGATTGATGATATAATTAACTTTATTCTAAATTAATTGAACTGATCCGTTTTATTGTCGAGAATCTTGAGAGGCATTTAGAAATTGCTGTCTTCAAGTAACGGATAGTTACAATCGATGACAACATACTTCATCATTATTGTAGGGCACAAATATTGTAGGGCACATATTGTAGGGCACATATTGTAGGGCACAAATTGTAGGGCACAATTTTACTTCGCTTTTCCTTGCCACTTCCTCAGGTGAATCATGGTCGTGTTTGTTGTTGTTTGTGAGATATATTTGATCATATTTGTCATTATTTGATAAACACTGTTGCACCCATGGTTTTAAATTTGATGTTAGCCTCCATCGGGTGAATATAAATGAATAATCACTTTTAAAACTCTTGTATGTGGAATATCAATAAGCCAGCCTTTACTTCTCTTCAAATTGTGACGGTATACAATTCCATGGTGACTAAACTCTTTTGACTTAAAGATAATGCAATACATATAAAGGACCAACTTCCAAGCGCAAGGCATAACTCTTGCCGGTCTGCATTACTGGCTGATTTACACCTTGCGGTATTTCTCTCGCTTTGTTGTGTCAAGATAGGGAATCACTGCATTTCTTCTTAACACAGATTTCTTAAAGGAAATACTGCAAGGCCTAAATCAGCCAGTAATGGATACTGGCAAGAGTTATGCCTTGCATTGGGAAGCTGATAAAGGACCAGCTTCTGTCGAAAAGCCTGTTAAATCCCACTTGATTTATCCTTAGCGCTGTGGGACAATACCACCGTATTCATAATCACTAATTGATAATCATTATCATGCTTGATGATTGGTAGATATCACATAAATGAATCTAATAAAGATAGAAACAACTCAGAAACATTATTTTAAATGATATCAATTGGGGCAGAACTTCCATTCGAAATGTTGTTTTATTACCCATATGGTTGAAATACAAGCACTTGTGCACACGTCATGTTTGCCTAACACCCATTGTTTCACCAAGACTTCCCCTATATCGTCGTCTAACTTAAAAAAACAATTGCTCGTGATGTCACTGTAGCTTACAGCGTCGCAAGGGAAGTGGACTGTCTCCTGACCACTTTTACGTGCATCAAATAAAATAGGATGGGTAATAAAGAAACTATTACACTCAAAAGTGTGCCATATGAGAATTACAAAACTCGTGGAAATTTGTATAACCTTCGCTCTCACTCAGGCAATTGAAAAATTCACTCGTTTCATAAAAGTCATATGAGACACTTTCTCTGTCTATAATGTCTATAGTGAATGAAGTTATTCCCCATTACCATCAACATCCTGTCCCTTTATATACCATAGCATCGTTCAGTGTGCAGCTTCAAGCTCTGTTGGACATCTGGTCATCTTTTGTCCCGTTGTATACTGCTAATAGATACACGGCGGTCATTAGATCTGCACTTGATGGACATTTGACATTAAAGAACCTTTCTATACAGGAACTCTACAACTTGCTGTTGTTTCCCTGATAACAAACAAGATTGATTGATACTTCTTTGATGTGTAGCTTATAGAGCGAAGTAATTATAGTAATTAGTAGTTCGTTAAGGCAGCATCACCCGTAGGATCATGTCTGTCTTTCATTTGGAACAGTTTTGTTGTCACTACAAGAGATACGTTTGATGATAACTGACGTTCATTGATAGTTAGACTTGATTCTGTTCATGATTGTTAGACTTGATTCTGTTTATGATAGTTAGACTTGATTCTGTTCATTGATAGTTAGACTTGATTCTGATTATAATATTTAGACTTGATTCTGTTCATTGATAGTTAGAATTTATTCTGTTCATGACAGTTCGAATTTATTCTGTTCATCATAGGGAATTTAGCTAGAGATTTGCTATCGCTCAAAGATTCATATTGTACATTTTGCAGGTTGAATTTAATTTCCATATATATGGATATATGATTATCATAATGAGATATGTACTTGATGACTGTTTGACATTAAAGAAGTATTCCATGAAGGAACCGTCTCCGTGTTGTGTCACTGTCTACAGATAGCAACAGGCCAGAATCACTGTTGATGTGGAGCTTGATAGCGCTGTAATTATAGTAATTAGGAGTTCATCAAGCGGTGTCACACATCGGATCAATCTGACTTCCATTTGAAACAATTTGGTTGTCATTACAAGATGTGCTGTTGATGGTTCAGTGAGAAGGTGACGTTTATGGTACCACAAGGCTTGACGTGTCCGATTGACGATGTGGATTCTGTTCAGCTTCGGATCAAGAGGTCCGGGGATCGAATCCCGCCAGGGGCACGGCAACTTTGTCTGCAGTAGAGAACTGTTCTACACACAGTCAGGTTTGGGTGCAATGCTACACTGAATTTCAGAGTAGTACCACCCATGGTTCGCTAGTTCCAGCCGTTGCTCGCGGGTTTCACCGCAATGCATAGCCACATGGTGTTGCGGGCTTTCACTCTGCCATAATACTAGCAGCCGTGATATAGGTGAAATACTCTTGAAAGCGGCGTTAAACCCCAACTCACCTCACCTCACCTCACGATGTGGATTCACTAACAGAGTATGCTGATGATAAACAGAAGTAATTTAACAGAACAGAGTGTGAGGAGGATGCTTTCCAAACACAATGTCCAATTGAGTGGATCTACTAAGGGATACTCATGATAATAAGCATTAGTGGTCATACAGAGAGAAGGAGAGGGGTTGGGGGGGGGGGGAGTTTACTTTTGGACTTCTGTCACTTCACTTCTCTATTGCTTCACTGAAGTAGGAGACAACCATTCATCTCGTGTCGCCACATGTCAAGTGCTAACAAGGCCCTGTGTGCATGCAGAGATAACGCTTCCGGCAGTTGGGGATTTTAACGGGGGAAGGGGGGTTTTGGGTTTAGGGGAGTGAGGTACACTTTTCAAATGACAAATGGAGGAAGAACATCTTCAAAGAATTATGAATGGTTCAGTGAGATATGGGGGGGGGGGGGAGATAGCGCAGTGGTTAGCACGTTCGGCTTTGGATCAAGACGTACTGGGTTCGAATCCTGCAAGGGAGAGAACTGTTCTACACGCAGTAAGGTTTGGGTGCAATTTCAGTGAAGTACCACCCATGGTTCGCCAGTTCCAGCTCCGCAGGTTTTATGGCAGTACATAACCACATGGTGTTGCGGGTTTTCTTCCTGCCATAATACTAACATCAGCGATATAAGTGAGATATGGTTGATTCCTTGACTATTGTTGATAATAAGACATTTAGCTTCTAGTTTACCTCCACCTCACTGTCCAGCAATAGTTTGGATAACCTGCTGTTTAGTGTTCGCTGCAAAAGGAAAATAATATCCAATAGAGTATATCTGTGCCACTCGTGAAATACCTACTTTTCTACCTCACTCAATGAGATAAACATGGTATTTGTCAAGGAAAAATAGATATTCTATTTATATATATATATTTATTATATCATTATTTCTGTGCTTTACGTTGAGTTGGAGTGATTTCAACGGCAAACAAACAGCCTTCGCAAGTTGACACAATATGACGTCATAACATTGTCCCGATGACGTCACCCGAGTGGTGATAAAGTTTATCACCACTGTAGCTTGATAGAGGGTTTATTTCACTGATAGAACCGAGTATCTCACTCCAAATTATGTAATGAACCTTGACATTGAGGTCACTTGAAGTTTATAATTATATATTCTATTGTTCCAAAAAAATGATTACTAATATTATTCTAAAGAAGTTGGTCAACTAATGCATGTATCAGCTGGTTTGTATGCACTACGGCTACAGTTTATGTGGCGGTTCGGGAATCAATCAGATAAAATGGATGTTCCTCTATGGCGTGTTGGCATACATGTGTTCTTGAGAGAATTCCTCCGAGATCTTGTCTGTCCGTGAACTATGAGGCTCATCAGGTTACTGAACGTGATCTATTGTAGTAGGGGGAGAGTAACATTAAATATTGAAGAGAACGATTGTATGGAATGAAAGAATTATTCTTGTTGCTAGAGGTGTTGAATGAATGATAGATTCCACCAAGTCACTTGCAGCCTTGTAATGATGGTCTGCTGGTTTGTGGATTTGTTATTTCAGATCACAAAGCGCGTCCATTGTAACTTTAGTTGTAATATTCTATTTGTCCATTTGCTCTATGCTTTCTTTAAAACCTTTTCTTGTAATAATTCTATAAGAAAGAATTTTGCACCAACGGCTGAATCTGTAAATTGTAATAGACTTGATTGAAACATTTTCATATGTCTCTGTTACACTTGACCCCTGAAAGTAAAGAGTAAAAATTTAAGCAGTTATAATGTCACATGGTCATTATCTTAAAACTCATATATTTAGTTTTCTCATTTCACCACTTTGCCTTGGAATCTTTGGAAACAAGCCATTATTGAGTCATCCAGACATCCTATTAATGATTATATTCAAGTTTGCAAGTGAAATCTAACCACCTACAGGTCAGTAATATTAGAGTATGACTGTTAGTGTATGAAATATATTTGTGTCATCTTAACTGGCACTCAGTGACTTGTGGTTTGACAAATCAACCAGAACTTTTCAAACTTTGACAGGCTCTGTAATGTAGGAACTAAGTTTGTCCACAGACTTGATGGCTAACTTTTCAAGAAAACCCTTCTGAAGAAACCAGTAATTGGCTGGTGGGTTGGTAGCCATTTTGGACACTGCCAACACCAATCATCTTGTAAAAGATTGTATGCTTGTATCAGAGTTGCCCACAACGCTGGAATGCATTTACAGTAAATGTATGAACACTGATTATGATAAAAATAAAACCTTACAGTCATCAAAATACCTTCTTCCCACGGCAAGGTGAAAATGTATTGAGATCTCTCCATTTTTTACCTTGCCTTCAACCTAGCCAGAAGTGGTGAAACGAATCAGCTACACCTATCGTGATCACGAGTTACGTCCCTTACCATCTGCTAACAGACAGCCAATGAAATCGCTGTTTACATTCGAAACCAATTAAAAAATAAGCGACGATCGACACAGTCACAAAGGCAATACATCTGTCTTCTGATTGGCTTATCCGATTAGCCTCGTTACTTTAAAATCTTAGCACTGAAAATACGAGGGTTGAGGTCAAGGGCGGAAGGAGAAGATTTGGAAATCTTTTCGTTACGCCTGTGACGTTGTGAAGATGTCAAAATGCAAAAACAGATTGACTCAAGAGTTATTGCTGTTACTAACTTGATTATTGAATCATCCTAACTCTGGTAGAATAGTGAGTTTTAAAAATAGACATGCATGTTACTGTTGCTTCAGAAATTAAAATTGTGAAATTACATTTTGACTGCAATGCTAAATGTACATAGATTAAAAAAAAACCTAGTATAGTTATGTGGAAAAAGTATGTGCATGTTTCTAGCCACAACTAGTAATAATTATGTCAAAGCAGTTGTTCAATTTTTTCTTCTTTTTTTTTTTCAAATTGTTCTCAATAAACTATGTATTTTACGCCTGCCATTGAAAGGCACGAATTATGCAACAGAATATTGGTTCTGAATTCTTTTTTAAAAGTCATCCAATAACCAGAAACAGATTTGTTTAGGCCTGTCGTTCATAAACGGTCGAAACAATTTATGCAACAATATCTCCCTTCCCATCCATCAACAGCTCCGCAGAAAATAAGAATACAAAGTGAAAATATGGACTAACAAGATATAAAAAGAGTAATTTCTCGCTCCTCGAACCCATCCAATCTTATCGGTGGTTGAAGGGAAACTCATTACAGCAGGTGCGGTATTGATCGAACCTCTGGAAGTGAAAGGTGTTGACGGCTGCTAGTATCTTGGGATGTCTGCACAGTTTTACCCAATAAAATGATACATTAGAAACGTGAAGGCAATGTGGTCCATGGCAAATGAATTATTTAGCTTTCTCGTACCGTTGAGGTTACAACAAGCTATATGTTTGGGAAACTTTTTGTTTCATGAAATTTAAATGTGAATAATTTCACTGTTCTTGAGTTTGAAATTATTATATTTTCTTTATGTTTTATATTGTTTCTTTTTTCTTTTCTTTTTGAAAGAAATGTGAAATTTTTTACTGTCATACAACTGATTAGAAATGAAGTGTTTGGCCCATTGTACGGATTTTAGTTTGAAAGTGTAAGATTTTGAAGAAGAATTCTTTATATAAAATATAATTTCAGTGGTCTCATTTTTAGCAGATAAATTAGGCTGAAAAGGTCTGATCAGTGATTAGAAATTTCATTTAATTAAAATTATGTGATCAAATCAATATGGTCTTCAAATTATTGCACAATAATTTCCATTGTGAGTTTGAGTCGCATAACAGTATTCCAAAATACACCATTGAATTTTGATAAAAAAAAATTCCACAGGGCTACCGATGATTTTATGAAGATTATTAAAGGTTGATGTGAATGTCAAAAAGAATATCTTGGAAGAGATTTGGGAATATTTCATTAAGATTTATTAAATTGAAAAATTCCCATTGCTAAAATATGCAAAAACATGACCAAAATTAATTTTTGAATGTGAACATTTTATGAATAAAAATCTAAAATTCAATCAAAAATTTTAAAAAAGAAGCTTTAATTGTAAAAATTTATCCAAATCACATTAGGCTAAAAATAAAAACGTAAAAATGTTTCTGATCTTTACAGGCTGACAAAAATGATGTGATGTCGTGGTATATATCAGGGATGCAGAAATCGGTCTATTTGCCGGACATGTCCGATTGTAAATCCAGTTTGACCGAATGGAAAATTGACCTATCGGACATCAGTTGACCGATTGCAGAAAATAAAGGGAAAAACTAAATTTACAAGCATTAAATAAAGGCAAACGGCCCTGCTTGTGTCGGTCATAATTGTTTATGAAATTGAAATATGTTGATCCAGTCAAGAAGTCACATTTATTCTTCACAGCACGAGGCACAACGTCAATCATCATTATCTTCAGTAAATTAGAATTGTCGGCAGAAAAAAGACTTACCGTTTGTTATTTAATTGGAATTTCCAGTGTCATTTAGTGACTGAAAGATGTGACCCATTTCACAACATTATTTACGAAAAAGATTTCATTAAAATCGCATTGTAAACAAATTTTGACAAAGATAACCTTTGCATGAACGTGTGGCTTCACCGTACCGGTGATTCATGAATTTGTTACAGATTGAGATTTTGCTATTTGAATCTCGATAAATTTAATAATATCTCGGTCATAAAACAAAGGTAACATATTTCAACAAATATGATAGATCAATATCGATGTATGGTAAAGCTATTATACAAATTCAAAATAAATAAACCTATCAAAAACGAATAATTAGCAATAATATTTCACGAGACGTTATGTAGTCAAACACCGTTTGTATGACGCCACGAAGACGCGATCGCATTGCCCATCGCATTTACATGATGACACACGTTATAAAGAGGTATGCTAATTTAAAAACTCCAATTTCTCTTGCGTTTACATTACTTCTTTTTTGTTTATAATTATTCATTTACAATTGCGAAATATGTCTCCAAATAAAATATAAAAGTAATCTTATTAGAATAAGTTCAAATTCGTAACTACATCTTGAATAGGAAAATAGTCGTATGGAATATAGTTGGACCACGTGCTCTGCCGAGTTGTAAGTTTACGTAAATTATATCGCTATTGAAAACGAGTTCCTTTGAATTTAAAATGATTATTTAGAAGGTACATATCATTTGGTCAATGATTTGAACTTTTGATGAACTATGTGCAATTAAATTATTAGAATTTTCTCGTCTATCTTGACGCAAATTCGCTTGTAAACTCACTTGTGTAAACTCGCTCAAACTAGCACTGTCGGTAAATCGTAGTTGGTAAACATTGATTTTAAATTATGAACCATTTTATGCATGTTAATGATAAATAAATAGTTATCGTTAATTGCTTTCGTGTTATGTTTACTAGTATGCAATGAATTGAAGAACCAACAAATAGTAATACTTTCTGATACTTTATTCATAAAAATTCTTTACTTCCGGGTTCGTCTTTTTGGGTCAAAGATGAAATGTCCGACTGGCAAAAATTTGAATCTGCATCCCTGGTATATATATATATATATATATTTTTTACGACATTTTTTGTTCAAATGAAGAGATTAAGTCTATTTTATACAAACTTCCCACCAGTTAAAAACAAATTTAGATAATTATTTATATAAATAAAGCACAAACCCTCTTAAATATGTGTCATCATTATGGTCAATAAACTCGCCCCTAAACTCCATTTTCAATATCCAATGTTTTCTGAGGCTAAAAAAAAAAGACCTGAGGCACGGGTTTGAAACTGATACGGGCGGAAACCAGAAACAAATTCTTTTGAAGTATTTTGTTGTTTTTTAAATGAATATTTCACAGTTTATGACATGGTGAGAATTTTCTACCCATGTCCATTTTCCTACTGAAGTTGATCCCTGTATTGTAAGGTCATATTGAAGGTCAAATGTAACCCATCTGTTGCCTGCTTTAAAGGAATTTTAGCCGAGTGTACACTTCGTACGTCAATATATCTATTGCTTATGTTCATCTTGAATGGTTCGGTAACACTGATAATGTCCGAACAAGGGCGGGGAGACAGAAAATGGACATGGCAAGAGAACATACCAGTTTGGGTAAAATATTTCATAGATTAGGAAGAAATTGTTTGATATCTTTTAGGACTCTTTCCATGTTCATAATGTGAAAGATTATTTTGTGAATAGGTAAGCTTTAGACTATTCGCATCAGCTGGTGGAAGGATGTTTGGTAATAAATTCCTGAAGTTTCTAATTTGAAGATAGTTTTAATGAATTTAACGTAACAGGCAACATTGTCATGATTTTAATGATGACAGTTGAATAAGGGAATCCGAGTTTTACTCTTATGTTGTTAAGAAACCTTAGGGTTCAACACAACGAAAATTGGAAAACAAGTAAATAGATACTCTATGCTTATTAAGCAATCAGTTTGTTTGATTGACATGTAAATTTCTTCCAATTGGATAGACCAAGCTCGATGAAACTTGACAGAACAAATATGGTTGGTCGCTGTTCCTTTTCAAGTTTTAAACTTGTTTTTGGCTGTTTCAATGGAAAAACATCTTAAAATTGTGTTTCCAGACCTTAAACTCCAAAGATGTATGATCAAGGTCAATGAATCTTGGCATGGGCAAAAACATTTATTTCTAGGACACGTAAAATCGTAAAACTGATTTCAATCAGACTATCAACGTGTTCAGGTTAGAACTATCACTTATGAGTTATAACAATTTTCAAGAAAGTAAATGCATTATATATTCAAAATGCATAAATATATTCAAAATTCCTACATGGCGGGGGATATGGCCGACTCTGTCTGCTTGTTTTTCTTGTATTATCTTAAAGGCTTTACTGATCAAGTTGTCTGTCTGTATGTTTGAATCTACTTTTGATACTTTTATTAGGACCAGGTTGTTGTTTAGAGGTTGCTGTCTCCTGATTATTTGTAGGAATTCTTCTAGGTTCCCCTGATTGAATGAGATGAATTCAGCTCGTATCACAATATAAATAATCATCCAATGAAAACACTTAAAATCGAGAATATTGGTAGTACTTTCCCGACAATGAATGATCATCACCTTTCAAATCAAGACGTATCATTGGCTGACAATATTTATTTCCCAACCTTGGTGAGATCACTCATTAGATAACAATGATGTGGTTACACACATATGCGATTCCACTGCGTGCTGCCGTTATGTCATAATTGGCGTGTGACGTCACAGTCGTTTTTGGTTGACGTCAAAATGTTAGCAGCGCGACTGCAATAGAGGGTGACCTATTTGCAAGTGAGCGTCACTAACAACTTTTTTCTTGCAATTAAGCGCTATTTACATATTGAGTAATAAATAAACTACTAAACTTGGTCCGGTTTTATAACATGTTTATGAAACTCGTGAATGGCATCAATATTTAACTTCGTTTGTTAAAATTCCAAACCATTCACTCGTTTCATAAACATGTTATCAAACGGGACAATGTTTAGTATTCTATATGTATGCTATAAATAGTGATGTGTAACCAGCCAATCAGAGTTACAAGTCAAGATTGTCTCTCGCCATGCAGCCATCGGGAGATTCTGTCACTGAAGCCATGCGTAAAAAATTCCCTGATGGATCAGAATGGTTTATCAGTGATTTTTTAACGTAGTGCCTCTCAAAATGACCTGTTCTGATTATTTAGTATTTGTTACAGGCCACCACTACATCTTCTGGACAATCACCGCTAGAGGTCAAGTTCCTGACAGACAGCGACTGCTACTTCAAGGATGGCAGACGGAAGATAGGTAATACTCAGTAGAATTATCTCATTCAGCGATTCACCATTTACATGAGATTAAGTTTTAACACATGAGGGGCTATCTACGTTTATTTTGTTTGTTCCTCATTCCACCATGCCTTGTCGTGGATGTGTCTGTCACCTTGTGAATAGTAGGGAAAAAAGTAAGAAAAAGTTTTGGAAAGCATTTTTTTGGGGTCCTTTCTTGGGGGTCCTTTTTTTGAGAAAATGATTCACATTAATATTGTTGCAATCATAGTTAATCAAAAAATGTTTGTTTGGTGTATGACTTGACTTTTGAAAAAAGAATTCCACATACACCTAGTTGCTTTGGGTAAATGATGCATTTAGAAATTTAAACAAACGTTTAAATTTGGTTGGCAGGAAAACTATACTATTATAAATTATGGCCTTAAATTATTTTATTTTAAGGATGTAGATCTGTTCATGGGCTAGTGTAAGATTTCAAACATGGAAAATTTGATTGATGTTGTTGAATCTTTTTACCAATACATGATGGTCACATGTGGAATTAGGTAACCTTCAGATCATTGTCAGGGTCACATTGTAGTTTTGTACAATATTGCAAAAACAGATTTTAATGGATCTGTTCGATATTTTTCACCAAGTTTTATTGAAAGAATCAACAAAAACATATATTTGTAGATAGGGCTGGGACGGGTAGATATTTCCTACCCGGGTACTCGACCATCTGTTACCCTACCCTACCCGGATACCCGTTTTGTTGATCTCCAACATCTAATTGTAAGATTTTGTACTACTCTATTCAAATGGTTGGCTGGAACATGGGGCTAGAAGCCTAGAGCATAGTAAGAGACCCATGGCTATTTCAATCAAATTTATTATTCAATGACTACTTGATCATTTTAATATTATATGTTAGAATCTTCAAATACATTGTAATCTTGAAATGAAACAATAGCAAATAAAACTGTTTTATGATTAGTCACATGATAAAAACGGGTCCTGGTACCCGGGTCCTACTCAATACCCACCCGTCCCGGGTATCCGGGTTACCCGTCCCAGCCCTATTTGTAGAGATTTGTTTTGTCCACAGAATCTTTGCAAACACATTTACTCTAGGACTTGGTATTAGAATTTGTTCATTTTCTGTCAGAGGTAACATTTTGGTTACTTATATCCCAATAATCAGATACAAACAGGTAACAGGTTTTGTAATGTCATCTTTTTGTTGTTGAATCCCTGTTTTCCTAATATCAACCTCTGGTCAATGAATCCCTTTCCAGACTTTGTGATGGTGTTTGAGGACACTCTCGACAAGAAGCTCGGAGTGAAACCTGTGGACGAGAAACATGGACAGTGGAGGGACAAGTTTACACGCAACCTCAAGAAGGCGGGGCTCGAGTTGGAGGAGGTTGGTGCAAAGTTTTATGTTTATAGTTAACTTATTTATATCATTCTCAAACTTTCCGTGGAATATATGGCCCTGTTTGTCAGGTCAACATTATTGTATCCTCCTGACGGCAGGGCTGCATTTGGAGAAGGCAAGTGCATAGTTTTCAACATCGAGTGCTTCATTCACTAATTCTCCACGCCTTATGGAATCTGTGGCACATATTTGTCAGGTCAAGGTCATACTGCAGTACCTTCAGAAGACAGATCTTAAGTTGGAGAAGGGGAGTGCATAGTTTACAATATGAGTGCTAGATTTGATTCTTTAATTTACTTACCAATCTCTGTCTCAACTTCCTTTGGAATATGTGATTCTTGTTGTCAGATCAAAACTATAATTTCAAACAACAGGGCTACATTTAGAGCATCTTCACAACGTCACAGGCGTAATGAAAAGATTTCCATATCTTCTCCTTCCGCCCTTGATCTCAACCCTCGTATTTTCAGTGCTAAGATTTTAACGTACTGCAGGCTAATCGGATAAGCCAATCAGAAGACAGTTGTATTGCCTTTGTGACTGTGTCGAACGTCGCTTATTTTTTAATTGGTTCCGAATGTAAACAGCGATTTCATTGGCTGTATGTTAGCAGATGGTAAGGGACGTAACTCGTGATCACGATAGGTGTCGCTGATTCGTTTCACCACTTCTGCCTAGGTTGAAGGCAAGGTAAAAAATGGAGAGATCTCGAGATATTTCCACCTTGCCGTGAGAAGATGCATTTAGAGAAGGCAAGTGCATAGTTAACAGTATGAGTGCTGGATTCTATAAATTACTTTATTCTTCATCTCTCTCAACTTCCTGTTGAATCTGTGCCATCTGTTTGTCAGGCAAAGATTCTACACTTAGTCTAGAAGGCTTTTGATTGAGTGAGTTGAGTTGGGGGAATGGGTCTACAATGCATTGATACTTGTGCAAGTGAACATTTGGAATTGAAAGTCTGTAATTAGTTAAACTTACACTTGGTGCTGAAGATCGATCAGTATTTATAAAATAAGCTTGTATGGTTATCTAAGCTACAATTTTCTTCAAATGTTTTAGAAATATAAGAGTAGGGTACAAATGAGTAATTCACTTATGAATTTTATGAAAACCAGCCCAACAAGAATTTGGTTGGAAATTGAAATCTGAACCATTCAAGAGAAACAGTTCAATCTAACCGTATGTTTTTATATGGTGGAAACCAATAAATAAGAAAAATGGAGGAATTTCAAGAAGATATTATGACTGGTAATTCCTACTCACACTACCACTAACATAATCAATATTTAATTAGCGGAATAGAGTAAAGGAATGTGTTAACAGTCTGTTATTTCAGGCTCATAATATCAATCTTGTCTAATGTCCAAACCCAAATCATATCAACACGTAATTAATTTAATTTTGCCTCCAGACTTAGAAATCACTCAGAAAATAGGAGACTGTTAGGTTAATAAGCATTATCAGCACTTTAAGCAGGTATCCCTTAGTTTATGTCCTATTCGTGTTGACTGAGTGTTGACCGTCTGCCAGACGGCCATTTTGAATGTTTATATTGTAGATAGGGACGTCTGAGTAGCCATGATACTGAAAGTGGTGAGAACAAACAAGTTGGTGATATCAATTAAAGCTCATCCCATTGTACATAATGGATTAGTAAAATGTCGAAGTTCCCACTCCTCAACTTCACAATCCAAATCTCATTAAAATCAGATCCATTGCAACATTCATGCCGTTCTTGATCTAAAATACTGCTAGGCAAGGGTCGTGTTGTGTGACCTTTCACTCCAGCCAATCAGTGACGAGGCTAGGAAATCATTCAATATCTGACATATTCAATATCTGAAGGGGGCTGTGATTGGTTGAATTTACGGAAGGTGAAAAGTTATGCTCTAATCCAAGTTTGTGAACACAGATTGAAAAGAAAATACATTCTTACTCAGTTGTTCTTTACGTGGAAACACAATTTGAGAAGATCTTCAAACTTGTGCACACATGCTATTATAGCAAAATGGAAATAAATAGGTCCATGAGCCACTTACCAGACCAGTAAATTAATTAAAATACCTTGCAGTAGCCAAAATGTAATGTTTTGTAACTTATCTTTCGATAACAATTTAACCGATTGTTTGTGTTTAATATCTCACTAAATTAACAGCGTTTTGAACAAAAAACATATAAGGCCAGGTGGGCTTATGGCATGGACTGTCGTTTGGCATTGTCCGTCGTCCATAAACTTTTACATTTTCAACTTCTCCTCCCGAACAGCTTATTAATGTTTATATGAACAGTGTCAGAGGTTTAATTGTGAGACATTTAAATACGCTATGCCACTTCATATACTCTTTAGATTTGCTAATTTACTAATCTCATAATTATTGTTTTTCAGGAGAGTTTGGAGAGTGACAAGAAAATCACGAACTTTGTGAAAGTGCACGCCCCGTGGGACATCTGCTGTGTTTATGCTGAGGACCTGGGCCTAAGGTCTCCACTACAGGTACATACATATATACACTGCTAGCATAGTTTTATATAACATTTCACTAAACTTCTGCAAATTTAGCATCCTGTTATTTTAAAAAATAATATATGCCTATTTAAATATTTCAAGTTTTGATATCTTTTTGCAATCTTCTTCATATCACATATTTTTTAACTGACATTTTTCATATTTGATAATATTTTTATTTTATATTTTGATAATGCTAAAATTTTTGCACTGTATAAGATGTATTCAACATTATTGATTTGGATGGATAGAATCGCTGAAATTAAAAAATTCACAAAATTGTCAAAATGTCAATGAAAAATTGTAAAATGGTGAAATCATATCACATCAGGCAAATTTGATTCAATAAACTTTTTTTTTGAAATTCAATTTTACTGCATGTATGACAGACTGATTTTTTAAAGGGGCTGTAGCACGTTTTTTGCAAAAAATAATTTTTTCAAATTTCAGATTTATAATGATAGTTTGCATCATTTTCATTTACTTTAGAGGGTAAAACATCTTGTTACACAACCAATTATCCGTAGTGGTAATAAAGGTGTTGCTTTTAAAGCAAAAATTGCATGGCGGCCATTTTATTGTGAACACATGTTATTATTTCAATGACAAAAACGATTCCCATGGCTTTACTGAGCCATGTACACTCATTTTAAATTTTATATTCCGAAGAGAGAAGGGTGTTTTACTATGGGTAAAATTATTTTTCAAATACATTTCATCGACCTATTTGAGCGAAAAAACGTGCTACTGCCTCTTTAAATTTTTATTTCTGTAGCGGCTGTGAGGTGCCACATCAGTGTCTGTTGAATACATCTGTGCTGACAAGTCACTCACAGAATGCTTTCTATATGCAAAGTTTTAATAAAAAATAATCAATCATTAGATTTTCATACATTAGTTTGTGCATCAATCAAATTTTAAATCCACTTTTGTCATTTCTGGTATGTGATGGAAAAATCTATTGACTTTTTATATCCAAGTTAAGATACAGTTGATCATAATCATTATCCACTTTTTAAAGTAGATTTCATTCATCTCACAGTGATTTATCAACTCCCAAGTTATACATTTTCTCCCCAAAGACGTTACTCAAGTCAGTGTTTTCATAAACCACTGATACAAGTGGGCCAGATTTCTCACTTATAACAAATCCCCTAGCGGCGAATCGTACCACGAATTCTCTCCTTATTTTCTATTTTCAAATACCATGTTTATCTCATCGAGTGAGGTAGAAAGTTTATATTGTCACGAGTGGCGCAGCCACGAGTGATAATATTTGAAGTTTATACCTCATGAGATGAGATAAACATGGTATTTGTCAAGAAAAGACAAATTTTCTGTTTATTATATGACCAATCCTTGCATATTCAACGAAATCGACTTGCATTTACGTAAGGTAGGCTCCAGAATGAGCCTGTCGCCTCAGCAACAATGTGACATCATGAACGTGTCATGACGTCGGAGCATTGTTTTATGACGTCAGGTCATTGTTAGTCACTAGTGACTAATAACACATTCCATTGTTATTTTCACTAGTGAATGATAACACGGTTTATTTTCATTGATAGATCCCGGTATTTCACCTGCAATCATATAATAAAAGAGCATTATTACTTGCCAATGATAAATGATGGTCCCTAAAACAGCATTGCTGATTGCACAACTAACTTTGGGGCAGCCGATCAGATAATGTATTTCTAGCCAAGAAAGTGCTCTACTTGCGACAGAGGTTACTTGGAGAGAACTTGACTTGAGTAACCTCTGAGGGGAGAGAATGAAGTTATGAGGATATATGAGTTATCATACCATTGTAACTTTTAAAAATGTTTGAAATATATTTTTTCATAACAGTTGTATTTTTCTCATCCTCATTTATATCATCAAGTCAAAATGGAATTTCCAACAACAGAAAGTAGAAATTGCTTGGATATGATAATTTTTAAATATAGTGGGTCATACTGATCATTTAAAGAAAGTTTAGAAATTGTGTAAGTTAAGTTTGTCAAAAGACTTTGTGATTTACTTTTCATCTTTTAATTTCATTCATCATCCTATATTTTTTTAAGACTGTTCAGCAATTTGCTTTTGGGGTTGAGTATACCTTTATAAGACTGGTTGACAAGTGTTTGTGAAGATTAGTACAGTCTGCATGTCTATATAAGTATACATGTACTGTAGTGTTTCTTAGTCTGTCTGTTGTGAGTTGATAACTAAATGAGGTAACTCTTGCTATTGAAAAAATATGAGCTTTGTGACAAAAAATCTTGTTCAATTAGTCATATATATTATGCAGTAAAATATTAAATTATAAGTAACGTATGAAAATTTCCTTGAATATTGTGATTTATTACTTGTGAATATAAAGTATGTGAAGAAACAAAGGTTTGACCATCCTTGAAATTTATATCCACATTTGAAAAAATACCTCTACACTGCAACCTGTGGGTAAAGTTGATATTTGTAAAAGTAGGTAAAGTTGATATTTGTAAAAGAAATGTTAGTGTATGGTTTAGATTTGTTTTGGCATAAAATCAATTTAGTCACAAACATCTCATCCTGACTAGTGTCATTCATTCCATGTAAAATAATTTCATAGTTCATATTTTGCTTACCATTCTATTCATCGAATCTACCGTATTCTCTCGGGTATAATACCACACTCAAGCTTAAGACCACCTCCACTTAAAGATAATATCATCTCTCTGTTTTTTCGATGTTAATTCGTTTATTCATATAGACAATACTTTCAAGTAAGCAAAACACAAACGATTATTTCGAAGCGTCACCTACTCATCAAGATATAGCCCTTCAAAGTGAGTAAATTTAGCCTGCTCATTATCTCATTCTTGAAACAGTTTGCCGCGGCCTCTCAGTGTAGCATAACCTTCGTTAGCGATGTGACGTCATACACAGGAGTTGCTAAATGAAATCCTTAGGCGATTTGTCGATTTTCGTTGATAATTCCTTTAAAACATAATAAGAACGTTTTGACATTACAAGTTTCCGATAGAATGGGTATTTGTGCGTCCGTAGGGAGTAATTTCGGAGTTTTAGGAGCATGTTTCGATATTCAACCGCTGATTTTAGATTTGTTCTTTCCCAATCGAGTGGAGTGTTATGTTATCTTATAAGCTACAATTGTTTTGAAATGAATAACTGACAATTCAAAAATAAACAAGATCATGCAATTTTTATTATATTATAAACGCCATTATTAGTTAATTTTTTTGTTGTGCTTGATTTTGTGTTTGAAGAGTGTCTATAGCTTGAAATCTACTGCGTCAATATTTCTCATGGTGACTTAATTTTGCTAATAGAATAGTTTCATTACAACTAAGAAAATCCTATAATTTTCATCAATGTTACTGGTTTACACTTTTTAGAAGAACATATTCGGTCTATCTTTAAATCTATAGTCGTGTACATTTACAATTACTTAGATACAGTGTAATACCACTAGCATTTTCCTAGCATGTTATATACAAGGCCTTGCATTTTATATTACATGTAGTTTTTTCAATTCATATGTTTGTGGAAATAAAATAATGTTTAAATCACTTCGGATAAAAATATGGAAAACATATCTTTCCCAATTTCAAATGAAAGTATTGGAGCTATAGAACTTTGATCAACTCACCATGGCCGTGTGTACATGTGTTGTTTGGTTCTCAATTTAAAAAAATAATACCCCGGCTATAGTTCAGTCGTGTAGATTTCCCCTCTTATTTAATATTTATCTAAGTTAGAGTGTCAATAACGCAACTACATCACTTATCACATATCGCTTTTCTACATTGATAAACAAAAATACTGAAAATATATTGTGTTATTTTGCATAAGGACGAATGTGAAAACAAAAATTATTCAACATGAATGAGGCGTGTTAACACCGTTATAATCCGTATGAAATGTGTAATAGATCTCTGTGACGTTTGAACATCTTCATCATCTGACATGCGTGCCGCCGCCATATTGGGCAACGATAAGAATTGTTCCAAAACACATTGCAGAATTACGGGTCCCGCAATGGTCACATCCAGTACTAAACAGTGTTGACATCTGCTGCCATTTGAAGTACGTTTTACGTGGCGTATATATATGTAATTTTGTTGTATAAGGACACAGGTAAATATGTTATTTAGGCAGTTATGTAAGGCTAAATCTAGTGGATTCTGTCATTAGACGCCAAGCGACTCCTGTGTATTACGTCACAAGGCCAAGCACGCGGAATTTGCTCTCGGCTAAAGTTTTATGAGGCATAATTGAGCGGCGTTCTAAAAAGGCGTTATAAAAGGTGTTTATTGGTTGAATTGACAAATATCAAGTGGAATCCTCGTCATCTTGGAATATGCTTGAATAAAAACCGAAAAGTGACATGGTCGGGGTTTGTGGATCTTTAACAGAGGGTTGTCCTGGTTGGGGTTATTCTCAGGTTATGGACCACCCCCAATTTTTCTAGATGTTCCATGGTCATACATTACATAAATCTATAAAATTATTTTAAGTTAACTGTGAAAAACCTTCATAAAACCTTTTCTGATTGTCTGATGGTCTCAGGTATAAATTTTCATCTGAGTTGGGTCTCTCCCATCTAAAAGCCCACCCCCATGTTTTCAAGATGTTTGTTTGCCTGGGAGCATGTCTTATTCACGAGAGAATACGGTAGTTATATATTGCATAGAAAATCATATTCATTCTACATACAGCTTGAAACACTGTTGTCTGTTGTTGTCTCTCTCCGTGTTGTTCCACAAACATAGAAATTGTAGATGAGCACTTGCATTGATAGTCTTAACGCAGTCAATTAAGATCAAGTTGTGTATCACCCCTCTCTCTACCATACCCCGCTACTAGAGTGTCGGTCAGTAAGGTTACATTCATCTGCTGTGTACTGACTTACTGTCACTAGCTGGAATACAGACAGACAGACAGACAGACAGATATAGATAGATAAATACAGATATAGGCCTAAAAAATATGTTTCTGGTCTTTCCGGGCTGACAAAAATGATGACGCGATTTTTTTTTAATTTACAACATTTTTTTTTTTGGAATGAAGAGATATACAAACAAAATTTATACAATTATTTATAAAAATAAAGCACAAACCCTCTTAAATATGTGTTACTATTCCAAATAGTCAATAATCTCACCCCTAAACTCCATCTCAAAAGAAACGAGTGACATTTTCTATGTCCAATGTTTTCTGTGGCTAAAAAATTATAGTTATCTGCCCCTAAATTTTGTTAAAACCTAGAAAAAAATGACCTTAGGCGTGGGTTTGAAACTGATGCGGGCGGAAACCAGAAACAAATTCTTCTTTTTTTGGGCCTTATTGAATTGTCACATGTATGTACACATATAAAATACGTAAATATATACAGTGTAGATGACATAATACATACATCCAGCCTTTGTAGTCTTACGAGACACTGTTACATAAAATACTTATAAAATAATACATGACTAACAACGAGATTCTGATAAAGATAGATACTTGAATAATTATAAATTGACAGAAGTTCTGCAGTTTATTGGTAAAAGAAATGTTTTCTTTAAATTTTGGGGAAAAGGAATATCTTAAAACTGTACATTTTGCTTCTAATTCAGACTTTGACAAATTAAATATTTAGAAAATATTCATTTTAATAGAGGTTTCTTAATGCTATTGTCCCCAGTTGCAATGCGGAACGGGGAACTATGTATTTAGCGACGTCTGTCCATTTTAACGCGATATCCCTTGAGAACCATAGCACCTAATGTTTTCAAATTTGATGACAGCTTTCATTGGGGATTACGCAGACTATGTAACATGTGTTACAAAAGGTTTTAGTAATTTAACAATATTTATCATTCAACACGCTGTTCCGCAAGAGATATTGCTTGTGGGAGATCATTCAATATTTCTGAGGAGTTGTCATTTTGACAGTAGATTTTATCAATATTCTAGTTACCGCCAACCACATGTCATCACAATGCATTCACCTCATCAAGTAATGACTCACAAAGTTATGACATCAAAACACTAATGACATCACTGTGTCATGATGTCCTAAACATTTTGATGTCACACTGCTATGCCATCATGTACTGAAAGTGTTATGCAGTGCTCTCAACAAAGATATAAATTTTTCATTGAAAGTAATAAAGAATGATTTCGGATGATAAAGAGGATCTCATATTTGTGTGCTCTGATATCAAATATTTCAACACTTGTGAATTAGAGTAAAAATATCCTAGGATGTTGTAATTGCTAACTACTCTCTTCATATGTATATATTTGATATCAGAAGACACTTGGATGAGATTCTCTGTGTATCCTTTGTCACAATATATACTGACAATGTTGCAATATGTATCATCTGTGACAATTCAATGTTGCAATATGTATTATCTTTGTGACAATTCAATGTTGCAATATGTATCATCTTTGTTACAATACAATGTTGCAATATGTATTATCTTTGTTGAATACAATGTTGCAATTTGTATCATCTTTGTTACAATACAATGTTGCAATATGTATCATCTGTGACAATTCAATGTTGCAATATGTATAATCTTTGTTACAATACAATGTTGCAATATGTATTATCTTTGTTGAATACAATGTTGCAATTTGTATCATCTGTGACAATACAATGTTGCAATATGTATCATCTTTGTTACAATACAATGTTGCAATTTGTATCATCTTTGTTTCAATAAAATGTTGCAATATGTATCATCTTTGTTACATTACAATGTTGCAATATGTGTCATCTGTGACAATACAATGTTGCAATATATATCATCTATGTTACAACATATATCGCTCTGTTACTGTATGTGTCATTTTTGTTACAATATGTGTCGCTACTTATAATGTGACGGTATCTGAACTGTATTGTGCACATACGCTACACTATGTGGTATTGTGCACCTCTGTCTAATGTGCACCATTGTCTCAGTTTTCGTCATGCGTTGTTTTCTTTCTTTCACTAAGGCAATGTCATCGGGTGTAAGTAATGTGTATGCATTGATGGAACATAAGTATAATTTTTGCAATAGTGATAAACAGTCTGCATGAACTGTCAACAAGAATTGTAGTATAAGGATTTAAATAATTCTTGATAAATATTTCAATGTATATATTTTCCTAAATGTTAAAGAAATTTACATATGTTTTCTATTATGAAGTTTATTTAATTGTTTTATATGCCAAGTTGTGGTATGCATGTGTATACTGTATATTGGCCTGGCCTGCTTGGGTTGCTACACTCTGACTAATGAAATACAAATCTATAATGCTTGCTCTGGACTTTATGAATTACAGAAAATGTCATTATGCCGGTATGCAGGGAAATATGACTATGATATATGTCATTGATATATATAGAATAGTAATCAATGTCCCGTATGATAACATGTTTATGAAACGGGTGAAAGGCTTGGTATTTTAAAGAGCGAAAGCGATTTCAAAACAAATTTATTCAAATACTCTTATCATCCCTGAATTCACATGATAATAAGTCAATAGTATAACTATGATTATGAGGGTGATTATGATCTTAGCATTAACAAGCCAAGCAGGCCCAGGGTTGACAACAGTCCAAGAGAGGACTGGTGCTGCATGGAACGTGTCTCCCAGCTTATTCCAATAGGGGAATATGATTCCTTGATTCTTGTATCTTGACTAAATGATTCTAGAAAGATTCTTCTATCTGACTCGATGATTAGATATAGAAATTTTCTAGAAAGATTCTTCTATCTGACTGGATGATTAGACATAGAAATTATCTTTCTAGAAAGATTCTTGTATCTGACTGGATGATTAGACATAGAAATTGTCTTTCTAGAAATATTCTTGTATCTGACTGGATGATTAGATGTAGAAATGATCTTTTTAGAAAGATTCTTCTATCTGACTCGATGATTATATATAGAAATTGTCTTTCTAGAAAGATTCTTCTATCCGATTGGAAGATTAGATGTAGAAATTATCTTTCTAAAAAGATTCCTCTATCCGACTGGATGGTTAGATATAGAAATTGTCTTTCTAGGAAGATTCAAAGTGCATGTCTTGCTTTGGCATGGTAGAAAACTCAGTAATGTAAAATTCTTCTTATTCAGAAACTTTCACTTTCACTCTTCTGTTCCCTTGTATTACACAGTTATAAGCAGTAGTTGAACGCAGCAGTTGCACTGGTTGCACTGGTTTCACTGATAAAAACCCAATGTGCAGCACAGAGTGTAATTTGCAGTGATGATATTGTAATGATGTAGAAAATTATCTTCAAAGCAGAATTTTAGTTCAATGTTGCGGAAGGTGCATTCACATTAGACACTGTGCAGCAGTTTGTGATGAAATTTTTTATTATTTAATGATTTCAAAGACAATTTATTCAAATACTCATATCATCCCTGAATAATTAAATGATTTTCAAAGCAGAAGTTTAATTGTGCAGTGATAGCAAAAGTCTAAAGCAATTTGAATTGACAGTGTGTGGTAATTTTCACATGGGATATGAAACAAGAATTATTTGTTTATTATCTAAAAGTATTTTTGTAATGAAATATATATGATTAAAGATAGGCCTAAATATAAATTATTTCGAATAACCTCATTAAGATAAATGTAACCAGTGATATAGTTATTGCTGTGTGCTCAATGATAAAAGTTACTGTACATAAATGGTAAGACACTTAAAATCATAACCTTTGATGTGAAGTGTCACAGTACTAGCTATGTTAGATTTCCTGGATAACAACTTCTGTCTACAATGTTTCGGAGACACAATATAGAAGTTGTTATCCAGTAAATATTGCTTCGCGCAGTTTCAATTTTAAAGAATCTTGCTATCAATACATTATAACATTTCTCTGATTTTCAGACAGAGTAGGTTTATCTTTTAATTATGTATTCTACTTCTTAATGTCCCTTACAGAATTGCTATGTTAGAGGAAACAATTGAATGTTGTGACATCATACTCGGCGCATGACGTCATAGTCGTTTTTGGTTGACGTCACAATGTTAGTCGCACAACTGCAATAGCGGGTGACCTATTTGCAAGTTAGCGTCACTAAAAACGATTTTCTTGCAATTCAGCGCTATTTACATCATTGAGTAATCAATAAAATACTAAACTCGGTCCCGTTTGATAACATGTTTATGAAACTTGTGAATGGCATCGGCATTTAACTCGCTTTCACTCGTTAAAATACCAAACCATCCACTCGTTTAATAAACATGTTATCAAACGGGACATCGTTTAGAATTATATATATATATATATATATATATATATATATATATATATATATATATATATGATTTAATCAGATTCACAAGCATGCTTTCGACTATTACGGGTCTCATCAGGTGAATGTCTCATTACGGGTCCCATCATTCACCTGATGAGACCCGTAATGGTCGAAAGCATGCTTGTGAATCTGATTAAATCATCGTAATTTCTTCGAACATTTTATTTTTTCTATATGAGACCTGGGAGTTGGAAGATGTTTTAAACTGTTTTTCTATATATATATATATATATATATATATATATATATATATATATATATATATATATATATATATATATATATATATATATATATATATATATATATATATATATATATATAAATATCACAAGAAATGTTCAAACTCTATGGTCACATATATCAAAATAAAAAAATATGAAGTTGAAATAAGTTTGGCTAACGTTTTCAATAGGTACATCATGTACCTACTTCTTCAGGCCGTTTAATGCAGTAACTGACACACACATATATATAAATATATATACCGGGTAAATAAAATGCAGGTTTGAGGATGTCGAAGCATGCTGTACAATCATCTATATAGTTTGGTTCTTTGTTCCAAAGTTATGCATGGCAATCCACTTTTCCTACTTTCTGATCAATTTGTTCAAATCTTTAAAGTACCATTGCATGCTTTTAATCTTACATCTTATGTACTGAATTGAATTAATTTCAAATTAATTTACTAAAATGCATTATTATCAAATATTTTCTCAATCTTAACATCTTTTCACAATTTGTTCTTCTTGTTTTTTTTTTCAAATTAACTTTTTGTTATTTCATAATTAACACACTGCATCTCTTTATAAATAGTACCACTCCAAATGATTTAGAGATCAAATTTCATATGATTTTTGAAAAATGAACTTTTATCTATGTTTTCAGGCTCACCCCAACCCGAGTGATAATTGGTCTGAGAAAATCTTGCGGGTCCTTCACATACCCAACATTATGAGCCAGACTGTTCCAAACAAGCCACTCGACTACTATACCTGTGAATTTAAGAAGAACAAATTAGACAGGTAAGCGTTAACAAGATTTAATAAGTCTAATAATTCAATAATTCAAATTTATGTAATTTTTAAGAAACACAAAATTTATTAATCAAAAGTTTCAAAAGCTTTTAGGTCTTTCATTAAATTGATTATTTAATTTGATTTTATAATCTAAATTTGCTTACAAAGGTAAGATTACAAATATTTTGTGTCAAATGTTAAGATTTTAATTATATAATGACACTGAAAAATTAACCATACTGAGGTAGCAGTAGCAAAGCACTAATATTTTCATGAACAATTTGAATTATGTGCAATTTTGAAATGGTTATGGAAAATAGTTGAAAAATTAAGTTTTGTGAAGGTCACAAAATTTGATTAGGCTTTGATACGTTCCGACTCACCATACGTGCTGTTTACAGTGCAAATATATTCACTCGCCTTGCATATTCCCCCCGAATCACCAAATATACCATAATTACTAGTTTCGAATTAAAATAGAGTAACATCATTATGCATGTGCAGAAACCGAAACCCATTAAAATGCACAGTAGTTATATGACCTATTAAACATGATCAACTCACATTTATCAGTTTGTCTGTTATAAATAAGATTCCAAAATTACGTTTGACTCATTGGCGCGCGCCACACGCGGTATATTGTCCGGTTTTCGATCAGATGTCCTTATTTTTACCTTCATATCGTCAATATACTAAGTCGACCAATATCAAAATGGCAATTTTCTGCAACAGTCAGTACTTCCCGATAACATAAGACAATTTATGACGTTTAGTATATGTGACCCCAAACAACACAATGGATGTACCTTTAAGGATCGATTTATGGCTATTTATAAACAATAATTGTGGACAACAACATAATTCTTCAAAAACATTTGGACCAGTGAGAAGATCCTCCCGTATTATCTATTCATATATTAGCTGTGAAATGTCAGCTAACTGCCAATTACCTAGCGCCTGTCAATATTAATTTTGTAATAAAAAAATGAACAACATGACAGTTTACAGATGTTCAGTGTGTGCCAATCATCATTATAGATGTGGGCTTGTGTTGTCTTAGTTTGTTAGGAGAAAATCCTGTTTCTTATGAACATGAGATATAAATTAGTTTTACAATATTATTTTAATATGTTTGAAACTCATGGATTTTGGGATATATTTTTTCAGAATAAAACAAATTCCAAGAATATAAGACTGCCACATTTAGATCTAAAATTTAATAAAAGTTGTCCGAAATTCAGTGTTGGAAAAGTTTAAACTTAAAAAACTAAGCCCAGAAACATTGTAAAGAATATAAGGCTTACATTGTTTATTGAAAAACTATGTCAAACTTGCTAATTGTTAATCATAGTTTTAAATCAATTCTGTTATAAATAGATTAAATTGTAACATGAAAAGAGACTCCGAGTTCTATCGGGTATTATTTTTTAAACAAAATTTGAGGACATTCCTGTTCATGTATATTTGTTATTAATAAGTTTATATATAATTATAACCCAATCCAGTTGAAACATTGAGTTTGTCAAGTTGACAAAAAATATTGCCAATTCATTCAAAACTGAAAGTAATGAGTAGTGAACTGAATTAAGCCATTCGTAGGTGCTATGAGTATGGAATCCTTTGCTAGTTTAATGATTAATTATTTGTTACTATGTGGATATTATATCAATATTAATGTTTGATTATTTTAAGAATGTTTAATTGGTTAAAATAAAGGATTTCATTTAACGCTATGCACAGACAATATGTAATGAAATAACTTATACAGAATATGAAAGTTTCCCTTGATTTTCTTATTTTGACAACTGTTTTTGTGGGTTGCAATTGATGCAGTTATCTCCCCTTTGTAGGTTTCTAGGCAGTGAGAACCAGGATACATTCTTCACATCAACCCAGAGGTCTCAGATTGTTTGGGAGGTGTTGTCAACGGCAACGTATGGAAAGAAGAAAAAAGCAGAAATTGGCATCGAGAGAATGATAGAAGAAGGAACATATGTTGCTGCCTTCCCACTTCACGATGTGAGTTGAGGGCGGAGGAAATTTATAAAACAGGTTCCAAGAAAAGAACCTGTACAAAGCTTTTGGAAAAAAAAATTATCACATAATTTGTAAATTTTTCTTGCACCCTTGTGACTTTATTCGACGACTGGCTCATTACCATAAATTCCAATGAATTAAGATGTTAAGATGTTACATTCTGATAGATCTTAATTACCTATAATGTACCAATGAACATATGCTGGAGTATTATTTGTACACCTTCTAAAAAGGTATTGTCTTCTTAATCTTACACTGTGTGTGCTGAATCCAATAGTATTAAATGGAGCTGCAACGATTCACCACTACTTCCGATTCGGTTCGATTATCGTTTCTAACCATTCAATTATTTTTTAATTTGATTTTTTTTTCAAATAACAGATCAAAAAAAAAAAAATAAAATAAAATAAAATTTTCTGCATATTAAAAGATGCATAAAAAAGATACAATAATAAAATCTTTTTAATTTTGTCTAAATCCAGAATGTTCCCAAACTTTAGATTTGGAATTTGATGGCATGTCATCTGCTATGTTGCCTTCTGGTTGCCAACTTCCAAACGCAAGGCATAACTCTTGCCAGTCTGCATTACTGGCTGATTTAACCCTTGCGGTATTTCCCTCGCTTTCTTGTGTCGAGGCAGTGAATCGCTGCACTGGAAATGCATAGCGGGCCTGGATTTCTAAACACAGATTTCTTAAGGAAATACTGCAAGGCCTAAATCAGCCAGGAATGGAGACTGGCAAGAGTTATGCCTTGCATTGGGAAGTTGTCTGGTTGCTGGAGTGATACTTGTCAGAAACAAAAATACCTGAAGATAGAGACAGGATATATCAGTGAATGAGATTGTTTAGAACTCCAAGGCAATTACTGACGTTGTTGACCTATAATTATGATCCCATGAACATTCAGTTCCCTGGACGTAGAGGGCTGACATGAATATTTTCTCATGATATTCCTAATACTTGCTTCATATGTTCGTTGTCACTACAAGGGGCCGTGGGAGAAACCGAAGCACTACATTGTACCTGAAGACATGAACATGAGACAGATCCTGGCGGAGTACTGGGCGCGCTGGGGAATGTGGTACAAGTACCAGCCTCTCGACCACATCCGCGAGTACTTCGGGGAGAAGATCGGCATCTACTTCGCATGGCTCGGTCAGTGTCGATGAATCTTTTTGCTATCTTTTTATTTTTCAAGGGACAGTAGCACATTTTTTGCAAAAATTATTTTTTCCAATTTCCCATTTATAATGAAAGTTTATGTCATTTAAATTAACTTGAGAGGGTAAAACATATTATTTCACAAACTAATTATCCGTAGAGGTAATAATGATGTTGCATATAAAGCCAAAATTGCATGGCGGCCATTTTATTGTGAACACAATTTATTATTTCGAATTACAAAAATGATTCCCATTGCTTTACCGAACCATATACACTCATTTTCAACTTGATTTTCCGAAAAGAGAAGGGTGTTTTACTATTGGTGACATTATTTTTCAAATACAATTCATCAACTTATTTGAGCGAAAAAACGTGCTACTGCCCCTTTAAAAAGTATTTTTTTATGTATGTATAATTGCCATATTCAGATTGATTCACTTGCCCAACATTGCAACTAGTAATATAGCAGAACTTTGTGATTAACCATTTGCTGTGAAACTTGAGAGCAAAGGCTGGAAAAGATTGGTTGTATGTGGTATTCCACACAAACTGAACTCGACGGAGAATAGTTTTCTACTGCAGGTGAAGATGTCAAACACTTATAATGATTCAAACCCCTGACTATGTAGTTTATATCAAGATAACACGTAACAAATTGACTCTTCTGCTTCAGGTTTCTACACAGCGTGGCTTCTCCCTGCCGCTATAGTTGGCGTGATTGTGTTTGTGTTTGGCTGTATGACCATGAATAGTAACATTCCTGCGTAAGTTGGCCTGCGTATAGTCAGTATTCATCTTATGTAGTCATGTTTTATCCAACTTATAAACCAACAAAAGTTGGCCTGCGTATAGTATAACCCCCTCACCTTTGCCTTGTCAGACATAGAGCATTCATTCCTACCAAATATAATGGTGAAACTGAGGCTGTTAACCTCATAACAATATCTAAAATTGGTTAATTCCTCTGAGATTACAGTCAGTATCCATCTTATGTAGTCATGTTTTATCCAACTTATAAACCAACAAAAGCGGATTTTTTTTAATAGACATGTTGATGAAATGTTTATGTTTAAGAAATGACTAAAAGCTAAGTCCTGATTACACAATAGAGCAAAGTCACTGACGGTTAATTAATCATTTAATCCATTCTCTCAGAGTATATCTAACATTCATCGCTCAAATTTTCAGTGTTGACGTGTGTGAGAGCGGAGAGACATACAAGATGTGTCCGCTGTGTGACGAGGAGATTGGTTGTGAGTACTGGTATCTCTCTGACGTCTGTCTCTTTGTCAAGATCGCCTACCTCTTCGATCATCCCGGCACCGTCTTCTACGCCATCTTCGTCTCCTTCTGGGGTAAGAGGTTGCAGAGCTTTACTTGACAAAGGTTTCATTACAGTGGTGTTAGACAAAGGGGTACAAGTACCCGCCAAACACAAAGAAAACAGAAGGGCAACATCTTCAAGGTGAACTTTAGTGATGATGCTCCCTTTCATCAGACAATGATACAGAATCAGATCATGGCTAAAGTACAAAAATGCGGTTTGATTAACAGTTGGGTAAAATTTAGGAGGAGTAAAACAAATATAAACATAGAACATAAAATTGGTTTAAAATTATAAACATACTTGCGGTACATGTGATGCGGTTGGTGCTATTACCGCATCACATGTACCGTGAGTATGAAGTTCACCTTGAAGATGTTGCCCTTATCTTTGGCGAGTACTTGTACCCCTTTGTCTAACTTACTAATGTTCACGCATTAGCTGTAGCTGCCTCATACAGTATACTTTAGTGGATCCATATACTTAACAGAAATTAACTACTTCAATACCACTGTGGATAAGCGCCGCGCCCTCTAGTATTATAGTGGTGTTGTGAGGATAGAGCCTCTGTAAGGAATTGACTAGGGATCTAGTGTGCACGAGTTCACAGGTTTGATTCCTTTGATTCCGCATTGTGTGGAAATGCAAAAAGGGTCAAGACTCATTGGTTTGCGACATAGGGAATCTGAGTCATGTCCAACATTTGTCCTGGATATAGGTTTAAGTTGAAATTTTAGTGTTTTTGCTATCATTTTGCAGCTGTAACATTTCTGGAGTACTGGAAGCGGAAGAACGCTAGTCTGGCTCATCACTGGGATGTGCTCGGCTTTGAAGAGGAAGGGGTGAGCTTTAATAATGTGTTTTACAAGTAGCCATTAAGATCTTGTGTTAAGCAGTGAAGTACAATTAACTGACGGTTTGAGGTACATGATAGTTCAGGGTAATAATTTGATTTGAAAACACATGATGGATTCTTTTTCAGAAGGATCCTCCTTTGGGTACTTATTGCATAAAATCTCTGATTTTAGTTATATGACAGTTTGTAACTTTTTTTTCCACATAAAAAATTGATTAAAAACCTAAAAAACGTACTTTGGGTCACCCCTCTTGACAGAGCCTCCCTCCCTAGTGGTTGCTGTGCAGCCAAGGGCCGATAACATTATTCTCACCACTTTTCAATCCAATTCGAATTGCTTGATGCTACTCTTGTACTTTTCTAGCAATTCTCTCAATTCAACAATATCAAAATCTTAAGGTAAATCTAGTGAAGCTTACTGGCAACTATTCATAAATCCTCATTCAGAGTCAAGCGTAGTGAAGTCATGGCGTCGTTCAGCATTGTTGTTTTATTACACTAACAATACAACACTTTATTTCCACTGTCATGACACCTTTGATTTATGAACTTCCTTTAGTGAAAAAAGTGTTTTGATGCATTGCATATTCCAAATTTACCATTTGAATATATGGGTGAAGCAAACTCAAAAAGAAGGGGAGTGTACTGCAATAGGGGAGTATATTGCATCAGTAGTGTATTCTCAGTAACAGTTATGCTTGAATTTAATTACTTTTAACGGCTGTCAGAGCATTCTGAGTGGCCAATTTACCGGAATCACAACAGGATAAGCCGCTGGTAAAACCTGCATTTAAGGCTTGAAGGCTATTTTAAATAAAACCATACTTCTACTGTTCTTCAGGAACGACCGAGACCAGAGTACGCCGCCAAGGCTCCCGAGTTTAAGGAGAACCCCATCACAGGCGTGAAGGAACCGTACTTCAACCCGCGGGACCGAATACCCAGAATCCTCTCTGGCATGGCTGTTATTGTCATCATGGTGAGGTGTTCAATACAGATATAATTTGAAGACAAATATTTTTGTAATTCTTGTAATAGTCATAGAAGAAATAATAATAAATGATAATGTACATTTTAACATCAAATATCCAGTGCAAGCACTGCTCCCAGGGAGTACATTATTACCCCGAAGGAATTGTACTTTTGGTGTTGGTACTTCGCACTCCAGACGACTGTATAGGTCCGTACTTCGCATACTTTTCCAGGTACCCATTTATACAGCTGGGTGGACTGAGTGCAATTTCGATGAAGTGCCTTGCACTAAAACACAGTATGAGACCAAGGTTGAAAATATTTGGTGTCTCCATCAGAAGATGGTCTTGAAACAATGTTAGAGGACACCAATCATGATACCAAAAGCATTAAGCTATCTTATCATCGTCACTTGACCAGTAGTAAAACCCTCACGTTTGTTGTTTATTTCAGATGGTGCTAGTTATCGTGTTCATCATCGCTGTGATTATGTACCGTGTGCTCGTCAGTATCCCGCTGTTTGAGAACAAGGCGCTCCGATCTAAAGCGTCTCTGATCGCCAGCATGTCCGCCGCCATCGTCAACTTGTTACTCATCATGGCGCTAGGACGTGTGTACGAAAAACTGGCTTTAAAACTGACACAGTGGGGTGAGTAGGTTCATTCAGTGTGATTAAATTCAGTTTATGAAATAAACTTGAAAAGTAGCCAGTCCCAAAAAATTATCTTGTCAATTTCAATGGCAAAATTAAAAAAATCTTAAAAAACTTCCAAACGCAAGGCATAACTCTTGCCGGTCTGCATTACTGGCTGATTTAAGCCTTGCGGTATTTCCCTCACTTTGTTGTGCCTAGATAGTGAATCGCTGCACCAGAAATGCATAGTGGGCCTGGATTTCTAAGCACAGATTTCTTAAGGAAATACTGCAAGGCCTAAATCAGACAGTAATGGAGACTGGCAAAAGTTATGCCTTGCATTGGGAAGTTGAGCTGTCGCCGGATGGGCCTTATTTCATACACTGTAAAATGAAACGTAATTATAGTTAAATGTTTTTGTACTTGTTAAACTTGGAAAACCCATCTCTAAATAAACTAAATATGTCTCTAAAATTAGTTTTCTTTGATATGCTTTATATTTTGCTTTCATTGAATGATTTATTTTGTTGTCATCATGGTTTTGTGTTTGCAATATCTTTATTCTGTACCTATTTACAGAAATGCATAGAACTCAGTCGGAGTTTGAGGACCAGCTGACGTTTAAGGTCTTCTTTATTCTGTATCTATTTACAGAAATGCATAGAACTCAGTCGGAGTTCGAGGACCAGCTGACGTTTAAGGTCTTCATCTTCCAGTTTGTCAACTTCTACTCATCAATCATTTACGTAGCTTTCTTTAAAGGAAGGTAAGAAAAATTCATCACCATTATATTGGTGTATGTCGACATATAAATTTATAAACGTTTATATATTTTCTATTATTACTCACCTGTGTAAGATAATGCAGTGTAATATTTATACGACAATATTAAACTAGTGTAATACCGACGCACGTATGACGTCACAATAATTTGCGGTTATGATGTCACAATGGGAGAAATGTCGTCACAATGGTTTCGGACTTGCGAAAATCATAGTTTCAGAGCCATGTCGGCTATTACACTGGATTATAGGTGGGCGAGTAATAAACAGAATGCTAAACGACCTTCTATTTAATACCATTTTTATTAAACGAGTTAATGATTTGGTATCAAACTTGCTTTCGCTCATTTTATACAAAATCATTAACTCGTTTAATAAAAATGGTATTAAATAGAAGGTTGTTTAGTATCCTCTATATATTCACTTTGCAAAATCAGCTTGAAAGAAAATATCAGTTTAAATGACAAAATTAAGTTGAATGGGTATTATATTATACATTAATAAATTATGTTTTGTAATAAAAGTTTGTGTCCTTTGGATGATAGATATATTTGCAAAATCGTACCTCAAACTCCTTATAAATAAAAAACAGAAATATATGCCAATTAGAGAGTGAACAAATGTAACATTGTTGATTGGGATCACACTTTCTGCAATAGTACAAATTCTCGTACTACTTCAAGACGAGTCCAGGGGCGGATCCAGAGTTGTGGGGTGCAGGGTAGCGCACCCTTCCTTTTCATGTGAGATGAAAAATGTAAAAAATGACCACCTTTTTACCACAGAGATGGTACATTCACATCATATATTCCCAATTTGCTTAAGAGCCTTTACAGTATATAATATACGTTTATATATTTTCTTTTATTACTCACCCGTGTAAGATACTGCAGTGTAATATTTATACGACAATATTAAACTAGTGTAATACTGCCGCACGTATTACGTCACAATAGTTTGCGGTTATGACATCACAATGGGAGAAATGTCGTCACAATGGTATCGGACTTGCGAAAATCATAGTTTCAGAGCCATGTCGGCTATTACACTGGATTATAGGTAGGCGAGTAATAAACAGAATGCTAAACGACCTTCTATTTAATACCATTTTTGGGAATTGGGAATATACGGTGTAAATGTACCATCTCTGAGCATTTTTGAGTGATATGTATTAAATACATCTTTGCTTAAGAGCCGTTACAGTATATAACAGTATATAACAAACCTACCTGTATGTGAGTAACTAACCTTCTAACCATTCCTGTTCTCCAGGTTTGTGGGGTACCCAGGTCACTACAGCAGGCTGTTCGGTCTCAGGAGTGAAGAGGTTACTATCTTTTTCTTTTAATTTAAGATTTAAGATTTGAATCAGTATCAATTCTATGAATTAGAGATTTACCACTTCTTTATTGCAAGGGTAATATTTCAAGACTTGCTTGATAATCAAGTTGCGAACTTTCTGACTCATCTTACAAACTTCTGAAGTGCCTTTCTAAACTAAATATAGGGGCATAACCTTACAGGGTCAACGATCAGATGACTGTCACAACCAAATGATCCTGCAATGATGTGAGATATGAAAGTCAAACGCAAAACAAATTAAACTTAAAAAAATACATAAGAGGGGGCGGGAAAGCGCAGTGGTTAGCCGTTAGGCTTCGGATCAAGAGGTCCGGGGTTCGAATCCCACCAGGGGCACGTCAACTTTGTCTGCAGTAGAGAACTGTTCTACACACAGTAACTAAGGTTTGGGTACAATGCTACACTGCATTTCAGTGTAGTATCACCCATGGTTCCCTAGTTCCAGCCGATGCTCGCAGGTTTCACTGCAATGCATAGCCACATGGCATTGCGAGCTTTCTCCCTGCCATAATATTAGCAGCCGCGATATAAGTGAAATACTCTTGAAAGCGGCGTTTAACCCCAACTCACCTCACCTCAATACAGAAGAATCTTTCTTGAAGTAATACAGACCTTTTAGTCATCAGACAGTAAACATTTTGATTTGGTTCAGTGGTTATAAGATTAAATATTGTGAATTGCAAAGGGCAGTGAGGTCAAAATTGTTTGTTTTTATTATAACGAGTATCTGAAACTAATTAATGGATTGGTTGGCAGAAACTCAATAAAATATTTGCTCGTTGCAGTGTAACAACGGCGGGTGTCTCGTGGAGTTGGCTCAGCAGCTCGGTGTCATCATGATCGGTAAACAAGTAATAAACAACGCTCAGGAGGTCTTCGTTCCGTAAGTAATACCGAAGTCTGGTGAAGTTTTCCCTCTGATTTTCATGACTTCCGATGCTTTGATATTTATAGGAATTGGCCACCTCATTCATTCATGTAAATGGGTAATTCATACAAGAATACGTGCAAAGAGCATGTAGCTCAGTTCAAAGAACAAGTGTCTGATAATGATTTTAAAAAGTTGCGAAATTGCTACAGTCCTTGAAGAAGAATGTTTTAAGCCTGTAAAAGTATAAAGAAAATCTTATGCCAATTGGGAGATTGTTCAAGAGACTGTCACCGAACATTTTTGTACGAGAGGTAGGTAAAATTAGGAGAGATTTATCTCGTGAGTACAGTCTGTGTCCTAGGTGGGTTATATTTGACATAAAAGTAAACAAGGTGGTACTCGTTGGTATTCCAGGAAACTGAAGGCGTTCTGGCACCGATTCAAGGCCAGGATAGACAAGAACGCCATGTCGACCCGTTGGGAACAGGACTACAAACTTATTGAGAACGAGGGACTCTTCCAAGAATATCTCGAGATGGGTGAGTGAGATAAATAATCTCAATCTTAGGGCTCTTCCAGGAATATCTCGAGATGGGTGAGAGAGATAAATAATCTCAATCATAGGGCTCTTCCAGGAATATCTCGAGATGGATGAGTGAGATAAATAATCTCAATCATAGGGCTCTTCCAGGAATATCTCGAGATGGGTGAGAGAGATAAATAATCTCAATCATAGGGCTCTTCCAGGAATATCTCGAGATGGGTGAGAGAGATAAATAATCTCAATCTTAGGGCTCTTCCAGGAATATCTCGAGATGGGTGAGAGAGATAAATAATCTCAATCATAGGGCTCTTCCAGGAATATCTCGAGATGGGTGAGTGTGATAAATAATCTCAATCATAGGGCTCTTCCAAGAATATCTCGAAATGGGTGAGTGAGATAAATAAGGCTGTGATGGAGAGTCCTACATTCAAGTATGAGTCGAGTCGGCTGAAATTGAATGGAGCGGGGGCCAAGTATCCAGTCTGATTAAAATCAACTCTATCCAAAGAATAATGATGCAAAATATTGCAACTTACAAAGTCATATTGTTCAGGGTAGATGTGATATGTTGCAACTTTTGTTCATTGGAACAGGACTGATTTTAATCTTGAATTGAGAATCAAAGATAGATTTGATTCAATGTTGCCATTCATTTCAGTTCCAACTTCTGAATAATATTCTGTGATTTTTTTTTTCCCCACAGTTTGGTTTCATCACCATATATGGGTCTGTCTTCTCAATGCGGACTCTTCTTCTCTATTTCTAATGTTCTCTAAAACTACCATTTTATTCATAAATTATTCTATTTTATCAAATATTCTCCAGTCTGTGTCTGCCTTCCCTTCAGTGTCTTCAGTCTGCTAAGTCTGCTCTCATTCAGCGTTGAAATATTTTCTATTCTATTTCTAATTTCCAGTCCTGCAGTTTGGTTTCATCACAATATTTGTTGCTGCTTTCCCGTTGGCGCCATTATTCGCTCTGCTCAACAACTGGGTCGAGATCCGACTGGACGCTAACAAGTTTGTCAGCGAGACTCGACGCCCGGTCGCGGAGAGGGCTGAGGATATCGGGGTGTGGTTCCAGATCCTCGACGCTCTCGCTCAACTCGCTGTTATCAGTAATGTAAGATGATTTTGACGTTTTGTTTATTATTTTAAAATATTTTATTTAATTGTAATTAAGTAAAAAGTAAAGTAATTTAGGAATTGAAACAGAGATTGCTGAAACTCAAAGTAGGTGGCTGATTGTCGAATATTGAACTTCTTTTATTAATGTATGTGATTTCATTTCAGTCCGGGTCTTCTTAATAGGTTTTACATCTGACTTTCAACAAAGTGTTTGTACAAAAGTTTAACATTTGTATGTGTACTAAAAAGATAATGTGATGATTACATTTTCCTGCAGCTTTCACAATACATTATTTACAACTCTATTGAATATAAAACTACTGCTTCCAAAAGATTATAGATTACCTCTTCATATATATACCCCGTTATACATATTTGTGATTTCATTTTCATGCTATCCTCAATAGCTTCATTCATGAATTTCTACTTAACTGCCAATCATCCCATCCTCTGTTCCCGAGGGTTTTATATATGCTCCGTTACTCTCCACTATATCACCCCTGGGGAAACTCTATAAGAGAAATCTGTACTAAAATTACCCGCCCTTGGCCAACTTCCAAACGCAAGGCATAACTCTTGCCAGTCTGCATTACTGGCTGATTTAACCCTTGCGGTATTTCCCTAGCTTTCTTGTATCGAGGCAGTGAATCGCTGCACTGGAAATGCATAGCGGGCCTGGATTTCTAAACACAGATTTCTTAAGGAAATACTGCAAGGCCTAAATCAGCCAGTCATGGAGACTGGCAAGAGTTATGCCTTGCATTGGGAAGTTGGCCCTTGGCATGCGTGACGAAGTCAGTAACCAAAGAAAATGCTCAATAGGATAAGACGGAAATAGTCAAGGGAGATAACCGGTGACAGATGGCTAACAAAATCACCTTGCATGCTTTGCAACGAAGTGATATGAATTGTCATTGGCTCGCAGGTTCAAGCTGCGTAGCAATTTGATTGGCTAACGCCGGCCAAGGGCGGGTAATTTGAGTACAGATTTCTCTGATGAAGTTTCCCAGGGGTGATATAGTGGAGGGAAATGGAGCATATATAAAACCCTTGGTAACTGAGGATGCAATCATCCAAGGTCAAGAGGAATCTCACACTGAGTTACGATGGCATTATATTATAAAAATGGAACCTTTTATGATTACATTGCAGGCCTTCCTTATAGCGTTCACCTCTGAGTTCCTGCCGCGTCTGCTGTACCAGTACGAGTATAACTGGTCTCTCCACGGCTATACTAATTTCACTCTCTCAACCTCGCCCAACGGAACGTTGGAGGAAACTTGCAGGTAGAAATATCTTCTAATCGTCCAGACGTTTATATTTCAGGCATTCCTCATCGCGTTTACTTCGGAATTTCTACCGAAACTGCTCTATCGATACGAATACGAATGGTCCTTGAAAGGATATATTGAATTCTCGTTGTCCTCGTCGCCGAACGGCACGTTAACACAGGAGTGCAGGTAGAATCTGATTGGTCAGGTTGAGGGGAGGTCTTTTATTCAAGGTTTTTATTCTGAAATTTGGTCAGTTTTCTTCTCAATAGCATAGGACCTTATTTAACAAAAACAGGTAAATGGGTTGAAGGTTTTTATATTATATAGTTTTTTCTTCCTTTTATTATTATATCAGGGTTCATATTTTCCTGAAGGTGCCCTAATGATATCATATTGTCACAGACGTGGTGTCTTCAACATTATGATTCGTCTATACATTAAGTTACAAATGCGTCCATTGTTGAGTAGTCAACTACTGATTGGAAGTAGCTTGCGGTGCATTTTCCACAATTTCACGACTTTGGTAATAAATAGAATACTATATTTCTGTCCATATACTACGTTAACAACACTCGTGCTTCAATATCGATATACACCTCAATCATGCTCGGGAAAGACCAATCTCCAATTTTAGTACTCGTATCGTACACACAGTATGACATGAGGACTCGTATAATATCCTCTGTATTTGAGATGCTGCTGTTATTCTGTATTTCGACTGTCCTTGAAGAGTTTTTAAGAGAAGAACAATTTAATTCCAAAGGTGTTCTCAGTAGGAAAATAATCAAAATAACTCTTCATTGTTATAGGATTTATTTGACCTGTTTTACAGATATGCAAATATGAGTGATTAGTCATAAAGAAATGGGGGCGGGATAGCGCAGTGGTTAGCGCGTTCTGCTTTGGATCAAGAGGTCTGTGGTTCGAACTCCGCCAGGGGCACGGCAAATTTATCTGCAGTATAGAACTGTTCTACACGCAGTAAGGTTTGGGTGCAATGCTACACTGAATTTCAGCGTAGTACCACCCATGGTTCGCTAGTTCCAGCTGATGCTCGCAGGTTTCACCGCAAAGCATAGCCACATGGCGTTGCAGGCTTTCTCCCTGCCATAATACTAGCAGCCGCGATATAAGTGAAATACTCTTGAAAGCGGCCTTAAACACCAACTCACTCATAAAGAAATATTTTTCTAATTTATAAGGGAACAGCTTTTTGGTTCAATTTTCAGTTAAATAAGTAGTCTGTATTTCATTATTTTACATAGAAGTAAACACCTTCCAAACATGTACGTGCCAAAAGAGCTAAAATAAATCAAGAGAAAATTATGATTTGAAAAAGACTAATATTACAAATCAGTGTAATTCCATGTCTGGTAATATTGTATGTCATAGCTTCATACATTGCAGGATACAATTTTCAATATGAAATTGAAATTCAATCAAGGCAACACAATTTCATTAAAGGTGCATCCATTGTGTTTCATAACATTTTATTTGGCTTTAATACGTTCCAACACACCATATGTGCTGTTTACAATACAAAAAAATTCAATCAGCTTGCATATTCATCCCCAATCGCCAAATATATCATAATTACTAGTTTCCAATTAAAATCGAGTAACATCATTATGCATGTGCAGAAACCGAAAGTGCACGTCCTATTTACATGCACAGTGATTATATGACCTATTGAACACTATCAACCCAAATTTGTTATTTTGTCTCGTTTAAATAAGATTCCAAAATTACGTTTGACTCATTGGCGCGCTGTGTATTGTCCGGTTTTCGATCAGAAATCGATACTTTTACCTTCATATCGTCAATATACTAAGCCGAGTATCATAAAAATGGTAGTTTTCGGTAACAGTTGGTACTTCTCGATAAAATAAGACCATTTTTAACATTTGGCATATTTGACCCCAACAACACAATGGATGTACCTTTAACTTGTTATGGAATCTCTTACCTTGATTTGATAAAATGTGGAGAGAGAAAAATTACCCAGAATCCCTCCCCATGGAAGCTGTTGCCAAAATAGTTATGGTCTTGTTATTCAAACATTTCAATCTTTACCAATGTTTATACTCTATTTTGATAATCTTTTACTAATTATTCTTTATCATATGTTTAGTTTTCTCAGTTTGGTTGTATGTCTTTTCTTGAAAATCTTATTACTTATAAAACTTTTATACATCTTGTATTCTTTCGATGGTGGATTTTTAAATTTTATTTATTTATTTCATCATAGGCTTTTTCTTCTTTATACAGTTTATTCATATTTTCATATTTCTGATTATTTACATTCTGTTAAAGTTTTTGATCATTCATTTCACTTAATAATTGTTATCATTACTATCATTGTTTTCATCAATGTTTTGTTTATTGTATGAAATTATGAATTATGTTCTTCTCATAAAAAGCTTGTTCCAATGAATTACAGAGCTTAAAAGACTGGAAATAATCAGTTGCTATGACAACCCAGTATGAAGGGGTTGAGAGTTTGACTTGATTTCAGTTGGGAGATCAATCTCATCAGCTTTCATATTTTGATCACATTACATTATGTAAATAATTATTTGTTCTCTTCAGATATCGTGATTTCCGAGATAACGATGGACATTATACCTTGTTTTACTGGAGATTGACGGCTGTGAAGTTGGGCTTTGTGATTGTGTTTGAGGTAATATTTTAATCATCCATCATGTAGTTGACTCTTTCATAGCGGTTAGGACCCTATGTTTGGTGGTGCGCTCCTTTCGCGTGCTCGGAGCGCTCTCAAATCACTACTCTGCTATCGTTTAAAGGAATAAAACGACGTAATATTTCAGAGCAAGGTCAAGGGTCATTTCCTGAGTGATTTCATTTGGTGAATTTAATGATTTTCATATATATTACCATCACTCAAAATATTTTGTACATGAAGATAAAGCTGTCTTCTTGATTTAATATGAGAGAGATAAAATTTTCACTATTTTTGGAAGTTCATTCAAAGGTGGACATCTTAAAGGCTCCGTCTGCTCCACCTGATTGCGAGGAGTAGCTCAGAGCAAACTCCGAGCTCATTCTGGTCGTACTCCTTTTGTTTTGAGTACTCAGAGTAGAATTCTCAGCTCAATGGAGCACATCCGTAGCCACAAACAAAAAGTTTTCATGAAGTTATAACACACACATGTGATCTATGAAATGTTTGTACCACCTCAGCGCATTTTCACTTTCACAATGGATGAGTTAAGGCCCTTTATTTGTTGAAGTAGTTCTGAACACTCGAACCCTTTTTGATATCATTATACCACATACATTCATACTATGAAAAATGTGTTCCCAGCACGTGGTGTTCGGAATCTGTCGCCTGATCGACATCCTGGTCCCGGACGTCCCGGAAGCGCTGGAGCTGAAGATCAAGAGGGAGAGATACCTCGCCAAGCAGGCCCTCGCCGACACGGAGAATCTCATGATGGTAGGTGGTCACCAATGGAAAAGGGGGGGTCCAAATTTTGTTCCCCCATACACACCCATGCAAAAAATTTTGAATGGGAGGTTCTGACAAAAACAGGAAAACTTGACTGTTTTGAAGTTGGCATGGAGGCCACAAGAAGGAAAACCAATGTCGTAATAAGAATCTGATGCTTTGAATATAGTGTAACAAGTGATCACCGTCTACATAACTTGGTTCTTTCATTTTCTTGAATGCAATTTTAACATACTAAACTCACCAAGATAATGACACTGTACCCAGCCATAGCAATTGAGCCATTGAGCTTAATAGCTCGGGCAATATTGTCATTTAATTTCTGACGAGCAGGCAAAATCTTTGGCATGTTAAAAAATCCTGATACCCTGTGCAAAGATGACTCTAGGGGTGACTATTGACCCAAAGAGACTATTGCGATAGTCTATTGCCACCTTCTATTGCGATAGCGATAGACTATTGTAACTCACTATTTGTGCAAATACGCAATAATCAGCTAGATTTCCTACAGGTTTTAGTAGAAATGTTTAATTGATGTAAGGACTATGGAACCAAAATCAGTAAAGAAATCATAAATGAAAAGTCTTTTTGTCATTTTGCTATTTCCTATCTCTAGTTCTTCCCTTTTGACATTCTAAAATATAAATCTTGAATTAAATGCAGTGAGGCTTGTGTAAATCATTCATAATTAAGGGAAATTTAATAGTTTCGATAGTTTACCATACTATTGCGATAGCGATAGTGTTTTTGTATACACTATCGATAGAGTACTATTGCCAAGCCAACTATTGCGATGCATCGATAGTTCGATGTATTGTTACACCCCTACATGACTCCTTCATGCATTTAACCTGGTCGTCCAGATGCCATGGTTAGTGTCATGACAGAGTTACCTTTGTCTGTTCATCGGTACTTGATTGGACAGTTTTCACGTGCAAAGATGATACAAAGGACACAAGTTTGTCTTGATTTGTATCGTGAGTGTCATAGTGGGGTGATCAGAACATATGTATGAAGCCATCCTCGGTTACCCAGGGTTTTATAAATGCTCTGTTACTCTCTGTATCACCCATGGGAAACCTTATCAGGAAAATCTGTACTCAAATTACCCGTCCTTGGCCGGGGTGACGAAGTCAGTAACCAAAGAAAATGCTCAATAGGATAAGACGGAAGTGGTCAAGGGAGATAACCGGTGACGGATGGCTAACAAAATGATCTCGCGTGCTTTGCAACGAAGTGATATGAATTGTCATTGGTTCGCAGGTCCAAGCTGCGTAGAAGTTTGATTGGCTCACGCCGGCCAAGGGCGGGTAATTTGAGTACAGATTTTCCTGATAAGGTTTCCCATGGGTGATATAGTGGAGAGTGACGGAGCATATATAAAACTATGGGTAACCGAGGATGGTATGAAGCCAGAAGCTTATTTCTTGCCCTTTTGAGAAGAAATGAATTCAAACTAGTCCAAATGGTTAGCAATATCGAGCATGGCATATACCTTGACTCTTGGATGTTCCAGAACGACAATAACTATAGTTGTTCCTTTATGTTTCCCTTTCAAGATGGCTGCCACAAGAGAAGACGATGTCGGGTCATTGGAGAATATTGCGGTGGAGGTTCCAGACAACTCGGCCGTGTGATGAAGATCCCGCTGCTAACCCTTGCCATGTTGACTCTAACCCTACAACAGCCAGAGTGTTGGAACCATTGCTGTATTGTCTTTTGGAATGGAATAAACACTTGATATGTTACAACTAACACATAGCTCAGATGGGAGTGTTGACCAATTGTCATTATGGTATGTGATGAATTGAATAAATGAGATATATTTGAAATCCATTTTTGAGAGTGGCATGTTTTGGACCAATTACTGTTCTTGCTCTGTGTAGTGGAAAAATATTAATTAAGAGTTGTTAAAATCACTTTCCTGCCAAGGAGATGTTTAGAGTGATGAAAATGTATTGAACATGAAAACTTTAATGTTTCTGTACAAAGACTTTAACTGCATTACTTCTAGCTGATTTTTTTTGGACAATTTGGCATTAAATTATTGTGATTAAAATGCAAACTTAATGATTAATTTATTAAACCCCACTGCTGATGAACTGGTATCTGAGATTTTATGAAAAGAGTATGTTCATTTTTCCTTGGAATGGATTGAAATCAACTGAATAGAATGGAATTAATCTAATAATTGTAATATCATGCAAGGAAATTACAACATCTAATTAAACAAATTTAAATTATATATAGCTCGTAAACTCATTTTAAAACATCACTGAGAAAGGAAACGTTTGAACAAATTGTAGTACTTCAGTTACTAAACGTCATGAACTCCGTGACTTTATTATTGGAATTGCATCAATAATTGATGATAAAGAGATTTGACAGAAGTACGTTTTAAACATTTATGACAACTAACCTCTGGCTGGTTTATCGTTATCTGTGAATTTACAAGCTGACTGAAATATACCACCTTTTCATCTTTGTTTCCCGCAAACTGCTTCCTCGTTTAGATCTCAACTTTAACTTGTTATTATTGTTTGTTGAATTTTCTGCACTGTTGTCCTTTGTTATCTGTAATTTTGTTCGTAAATTTTGGAATTGTTTCAATGTTTGAGAATTGTTATATTTTCTAAAATTATTTATCTTTAAGAAACAGTTGACAAGAACGTTTTGTCAATTTCCAATATCAATGTGAAAATTTGTTTATTGTAAAAAGCATTTGAAAGTCATGTTTAATCTCTTCTTTAAGTAACGTTTTGACCGTGACCATGTTAATGTAGAGTTTCTTGAGTGTTTGTCCTTTTTTGAAAGCTGAGGCTAGCATCTTAAAGACGCTGTAGCACGTTTTTTCGCTCAAATAAGTCGATGAAATGTATTTAAAAAATAATGTCAACAATAGCAAAATACCCTTCTCTCTTCGGAAAATCAAGTTACAAATGAGTGTACATGGTTCCGTAAAGCCATGGGAATTGTTTTTGTCATTCGAAATAATAAAATATGTTCACAATAAAATGGCCGCAATGCCATTTTTGCTATATACGTATTACCGTTATTACCACTACAGATAATTGGTTTGTGTAATATTATAAGATGTTTACCCTCTAAAGTAAATATAAATGACATAAACTATCATTATAATTGAGAAATTTGAAAAAATAAAATTTGAAAAAAAACGTGTTACAGCACCTTTAAAACTTATCTGAAATAATTTGCTCATCTTTAAAATGTTCAAGGGATACTTTGTTTTTGTTTACAGTTTTTTAAAACGATATGAGAGTATTACATGTGCCACTGTTCAAGTGTATATATTGTGATATATGTATATATATTCATCTTTGCTCAATCTCTCCTCCCTTTCAACAATTACATGGTGCAGTACTATTGGTTTTTACACACTTTTTATCCCAAGTTTTTTGCAATGTCTGATTTGTCTCTTGATTGGTGTTTTCTACTTTTCGCCGTTTCATTGTATAAATAAATTGTGAACTAAATTTCCATGGAATTGTTCAAGTTCGAAAAATAAGTGAATTGTGATATTGTTGTAAATAAGTGATGAATGATGAAATACATTAAAATGAGAAAGAATTTCACAGAACAATGTGAAAATATATATGTAAGAAATCTATTGAATGTTAATCTTGAGAATAGTTTCCGTGACTTATTTCCTTTGCTTATCAGTTGTACTGACAATCTTAAATTTTAGTATTTGTTTCACAGTTCAATTCCATTTTACACCTGTAGTTCAAACATCGAATTCAATGATTATTTATATTCATCATTTGTAAAAGCTTTAATTTACATTTCTGACTTAATACCTACTATTCTTTTATTTGAAGTGGAAAATATTCAAACATCTAATTTGTATGATGAATCTCCTTGTGTTATGTTCAACAGTCGAGTGCAATAGTTTGCGGTAATCCACTTCAAAAAACATTTTATTTCCTTTAAGTCATTTTGTAAGAAAATTTCACTTTGAATTGCAATGAGTTTTTTCTATGTATGTTCACTGAAGGAAAAACTGTTTATCATTAAAAGTATTTATAATATATCTTTCTTTCAGTTTGTTCTAGATTAAAATTAAATATCTATGTTAAATATTCCCCTACAATGTTTTCTAGTTTAGTGATTATCATAAAAAAATTCATGATTTTATGCATTTGCATAATCAGTAGATTATTAAACAGAAAAGATTCTTTAAAAAAAAGTTGTACAATAATGTTATTTTTGAATTTTGTGATAATTCTGGTGATTGGCTTGAAGTTTTGAAAGTTTAAATGGTTGTGATTTTTTAACCTTTTTTCATTCTTGCGCAAACTTAATACTTGTAGAGCTGTTATATATAGAAAACTTGTGATAAATGAAGGTTTAGCTTTAATTAGAAATTATCATCTTCAATATTCAACAAAATGCTGGAGTAAATAATTTGTTCTCATCTTATAACTACACAGTTGGTTACAGCTTAATAATGCAGTAGATGATATAAGGATATTAGTCTGTAACTTTGTAACCTTTCCTCCTTACTTAATTTGTAACCTTTTGAGATGTTTATTAATTCAGCATTTATTTGACAAAATTACTCGAAGGACTTGTAAGCTGGTGCAAACGAATATTCATAAATTTGCGTGCATTAAATATTATGTTTTCATTACTATTTAAAACAAATTTAAGACATCATGAAACAATTGTTTATTTGTTACACAGGTGTTTTATCTTCTAAAAAGTAAATTTGGAAATATAATTGTAACTGTCATTCGTCAATAATATCTACATATATACCAATTATTACTCAACCGTGGTGAGATCACTCATTAGATAACATTGAGTTGGTTACACACATGTGTGATACCACTGCGTGCTGCCGTAACATTATAATCGACCCGTGACGTCATAGTCGTTTTGGGTTGACGTCACAATGTTAGCCAGGCGACTGCAATAGCGGGTGACCATTTTACAAGTGAGCGTCACTAAAAACGATTTTCTTGCAATTCAGCGCAATTTACATCATTGAGTAATAAATAAAATACTAAACTCGGTCCCGTTTGATAACATGATTATGAAACTCGTGAATGGCATCGGTATTTAACTCGCTTTTCGCTCGTTAAAATACCAAACCATCCACTCGTTTCATAAACACTGAGTTTAGTACTCTATATTTATGCAACTGGTTTCTTTGAGATGGTTTGAAGAAACATATCCGAGTTATTCATTAATAATCTGTATGCCCAGTCAAAATTTTCATTTTAGAAACATCTTATTACTATATAATGATTGCTCGGGAAAATCTATCAATGAAACTTAGCCATGTTATTAGTCACTAGTGAAAATAACAATTAACTAAAGTGTGTTAAAAGTCACTTATGACAGATAATAACAATGCCCTGATGTCATATTGCCATAGCAACCGGCTTTCTGGAACTGTCTGGTAGTACATGTGACATGCCTGCAGTAACATACAATAACAGTCTGATTAACATCGACCTTGTTCCGAGGAATAAAATTTGCAAAATAATATATCTACCGGGATACGAACAGGTTCTGTAGATTCCTCACCACAAGGTCTGAGAACATCCCGTATAGGCGTGTGTTCCGAACCAGTTTAGCGCAGCCAAAGCCCAGTCAAATAGCTGACCAATCACATCATAGTATTTAAACGGTCGCTGTTTTGAAAGCATTCAGAACAGACAAAAGGATAGCTGTTTGGAGTTATCTGTCCCTAGCTTCTCGCACCGAAAGTATTTGTTGGGCATCTTTTGATTGGCTACCTAAATTGCGCTCGAACACGCGAGTCTATGGGCTGTGATCAGACAGTTTGGCGTCGAACCTACGTCTGATATGAGTTCGTATCCCGGTAGATGCACTATTTTGCAATTTTTATTCCACGGAAAACCGTTGATTTTAATCAGACTGATACAATAACATCATATATAATAAATAGAAAGTGTTTTCTTTTCTTCACAAATACAGAGTTTAGCACATGAAGTGAGGTAGAATATAGAATATTTATATCATCTCAGCTGATACAGTAATATTTTTTCTACCTCGTAAGATCAACATGGATATTTTTGTCATGAAAAGACTATTTTCCATTTATTACATGATTTATGATTTGTATTTTACCAATTAGATCAGTTAGATACAATAGCATCTTGACGTGATGAAGTCTCTTTTTATCATTCACTACCATTGAATACAAACACTTTCTCTTGTTATTTTCACTAGTGACTGATAACACGGTTTATTTTCATTGATAGATCCCGGTATTTCACCTGCAATCATATAATAAAAACACTTTCTCTTGTTATTTTCACTAGTAATGACTGATAACATACTTATTATTTATTGCATACTTGTTCTGAATTTCTTGGACTTAAAAGTTAACTCATAAACTGACGACAGTTGTGTAACCAAAACAAGTTATTCAAAGTGGGTGACATCATAATTGCATACTTCTTTTGCAATTAATTAATCAAGTGCAATCGAACCCCTGACACATTGAGTTGTTCTCACTAGTGACTGTTTATCTGAATTGATATTTCCTTGTATTACACTAGAGATCTTATAATAATTCACCACTTTATCAATTCAATAAGGGATAATGTTTGACTTTAAATTCTCGACACAAACGGAAAGTTTGTTATTTATTATGTCCTATTACATTTATCAAAATGTACAGAATCCATCATATAGAGTGTAATTATGCTTAAATTTAATTTTGAAGAACATGTCAGAAAGTACACATCCCGTCCAAGATGACATCTTAGTGTGTATTTAAGTATTTCAGTAAACATCAGGATATGCTATTATTTGAATATTTTTGTCACAATAAACCCATGGTGATAGCAGTGTGATTCTGCAAATCCTGTTCATGAATTTTGACAATTGTGCAACTTAGTTAAACCTGCTGCCATGGTTACGGATGTATCTGATTATTGCTAAATCTTGTCTTTTTCGCAGATTTTGTTTGTTGTTATGCATTGTCCCCCTCCCCATACCACGGGGTGACGGTTGAATGTTTATATCTTGTTAGCACAATAAAGTGCAATATTTTCACCTCAAAGTGGATGTTTGTTTTACTTTGCTCATCTTCTGGGTGTGATGAAGGATCAAATGGAAAATATTGTACCTGTACTTCAACTGTGACAAGTTCAACAGCTGTTGGCAGTAAGTCTGACATACAATGTGAGGGCCATCCTCGGTAACCCATGGTTTTATATATGCTCCGTTACTCTCCACTATATCACCCATGGGAAACCTTATCAGGGGAATCTGTTCTCAAATTACCACCGCTAATGGCTGCAATACTGCCTAAGCGGCGTTAAACAATAACTCACTCACTCACTCAAATTACCCGCCCTTGGCCAGCGTGACGAAGTCAGTAACCAAAGAAAATTCTCAATGGGATAAGACGGATATGGTCAAGGGAGATAACCGGTGACGAATGGCTTACACAATGACCTCGCTTGCTTTGAAACGAAGTGATATGAATTGTCATTGGCTCGCAGGTCCAAGCTGCGTAGCAGTTTCATTGGCTCAGGCCCGCCAAGGGCGAGTAATTTGAGTAGATTCTCCTGATAAAGTTTCCCATGGGTGATATAGTGGAGAGTAACGAAGCATATATAAAACCATGGGTGACTGAGGATGTGCGAGGCGTGGTGAGGTGTTTTGAGGTTTAACCCAGCTCTCAAGAGAATTTCACTCATATATCACAGCTCCTTGTATTATTGCAGGCCGAGGGAGAAAGCATGCAACACTATTGTGGCTATGTATTGTGGTGAAACCTGCGAACCATGGGTGGTACTGTGCTGGAATTCAGTAAAACATTGCAACCAAACCTTGCTGTGTGTAAAACAGTTCTTCACAGCAGACAAAGTTACAGAGCTCCTGGCGGGGCTCAAACAATGAACCTCTTGATCTGAAGCCGAATGCACTAACCACTGTGCTCAGTTCTCTTCATGAGATAGTTGCCAAGCACTTGACAAGATTCAAAGCCCAAATCTCATAGTACAAAGGCAAACACAGTGACATTAACCACTGTATCGACTACTCAGATATTCAATCTTGGAAAAGAATGTTTGACAAAGCACTTCAGTGCAGAACCAAAATCGTTATCAATATAAACAAATGTTCAGTATCATTTACTTGATAACCGTTAGTTTCCAGTATCTACACCCAAATGCAATCTAATTTAAATCATATCAAATGGAACTCTCATAATTCTTTCGTCAATCTGAGCAACACTTGGAAGAGATTGTCAGGTGACCTTTCACCTTCAATAAATTCAGTCAAGTAGAGGCTTATATGAGGTGAGGTGAGTTGGTGTTTAACGCCGCTTTCAAGAGTATTTCACTTATATCGCGGCTGCTAGTATTATGGCAGGGAGAAAACCCGCAACACCATGTGGCTATGCATTGAGATGAAACCTACGAGCATCGACTGGAACTAGCGAACCATGGGTGGTACTACGGTGAAATTCAGTGTAGCATTGCACCCAAACCTTACTGCGTGTAGAACAATTCTCTACTGCACACAAAGTTGCCGTGCCCCTGGCGGGATTCCAACCCTGGACCTCTTGATCCAAAGCTGAACGCGCTAACCACTGCGCTATCCCGCCCCCGTGGCTTTTATATTGCATAAAGATGGGATGTTTCATATGTCAACTCAAAGTCGGTCTGATGGCTTCTAGGCTCGTCGCCGATTGGTTGGAATAAAAGGTCATCTGACATGACCCGTATCAGACTTGCAGCACGGCAAGAGTGTTCCGTTTCATCTGATTTAAATGAGATCGACCAAAATATACCCGATCACTGAAATAAAGAAGTTGAACTTGAAAATATACAAGCTTGTATTTCTTCATTTAACCAACTTCTGAGTAAAAGAAGTTAAACAAAAGAAATCTGTTAAATTTTATTCAAGTTAGCGGATGCATAAAAATGTATTTCTATGACATTCGTAATATGCTATTCAATTAAAAAATAACCAAAACAAGTGTGAAAAATATGGCTTAAAAGGATAGTTTTATCGAGGTATTTTTTTGGGAAACGAAATTCGAGAGGATAATCCCATTTACAAATATATGCAATAAATATTTGACAAAAATACAGTCAAAGTCAATTATATTAATGAAGCTAATATTTTGATGACTTTCAATTTCACAACTTGATAAAGACAAGCGCCCAATTGTTGAAAAATCAAAACAATGACAACTGACGCCATTCATGGGCGTTGCGAGTGGGGAAAACTTCGCTACGGCCTAACATTGTTTATTAGTTTTATTATGTTATGTGTTACAAGGGAATATTCTATCAGTGTAAAAGTTTTATGTTTAAAATGTTTTAAATTGGCTTAATTATAGCGTATTTTTATTTCACGCAATGCCAAGAAACCAAGATGGCGGATCATGCTGCCAATAAATCGGTGATAGAACTTTCCCTTTAAGATTGGTTCTTTATCATATTTTATGTATCTATTTTATTATGAAAAATATATTTATCTATGAAATACTGATACATAATAATAAGTTACATAAATAATGAATAATAGAATTGTCAAATGTCAATAAAACTAGTTATTCAACAGAGAACATTGAAAGTGACAATGGTAATTTTAAATAGAAAAGAAACGAAACACATTTCATTCTGACAGTTTCATAGTTTTATTACAAAATACAAATGAATGACAAACATCCATCACTACTGTTAAGTATCAGGATTGAAAAACAAATGCACGATGTAACAGACATATTTTTTAATAACAGAAAAGAGATCAGATCATAAAAACAGGAGCTGAAGGAGGTTAAGTTCATATTTTACGAGCGCTTCAGTCACATATCTGTCGTTAGAGCTTGTCGTACACCTCAAACACAAAGTCAATATCTTTTTCCGTGAAGTTTCCTTCAGGCACATGTTCGACTTCTTCGGTTTTCTTATATTTGGATTCATCGAGTTCAGGTAAAAACGTATCACAGTCAAACTCCGCCAAAACGCGCGTGAGGTACACGCGAGTGCTCCACGGCCCTTCAATGGCTTCCTTGTACACAGAACTGCCGCCAATCACGAACACAGACTCGATCTTGTCTTTCATTTCCTCTTCCGTGTATTTCAGAGCTTCTTGAAGACTTCTTGATAAAACCGTTCCTTCGGGAGCGACATCCATTGTATTACTCAGAATAATATTGAGTCGATTTTTCAAAGGACGAAATTTCGCCGGTATGGAAGTCCATGTTTTTCTACCCATTATGACAGCATTTTGTTTGTCACTTTCGTTTGTGTGAGCTGTAATGAATTTGAAAAACTCCATATCTTTCTTCAATCTCCAGGGTAACTGTCCATCTTTCCCAATTCCTCGATTTTTGCAAGCAGCAACAACAAGCTTGAGTCGAAAGTCCGCCATTTCGGTGAATTGAAATTCCCGCGGAAATTTACGGCATCTGTTATCTGATTGGCTGGAGTTGAAGATTTTATAACGCTTCAATAGGCCTATATTACGGAAGCCTTTTAGGGCCACAATTTTTTTTTATTATCTTGAAAATTCAAGATACTAAGTTGAAAATTCAGGATACAAAGTTGAAATTTCAAGATTCTACGTTGAAAATTCAAGATTCTAAGTTGAAAATTCAAGACATTATCTTGAAAATTCAAGATACTAATTTGAAAATTCAAGATACTAAGTTGAAAATTCAAGAAATTATCTTGACAATTCAAGATACTAAGCTGAAAATTCAAGATACTAAGTTGAAAATTCAAGATATTATCTTGAAAATTCAAGATACTAAGTTAAAAATTCAAGATACTAAGTTGAAAATTCAAGATACTAAGTTGAAAATTCAAGATATTATCTTGAAAATTCAAGATATTATCTTGAAAATTCAAGATACTAAGTTGAAAATTCAAGATATTATCTTGAAAATTCAAGATACTAAGTTGAAAATTCAAGATACTAAGTTGAAAATTCAAGAAATTATTCAACTTAGTATCTTGAATTTTCAAGATAATAAAAAAAAAATTGTGGCCCTAAAAGGCTTCCGTACTATACTTTACTAGTGACGGAAAAAACGGATTGACGGTGTTGAAACGGGATGCGGTGTTTTCGTAGACCAGACGGGTTGAAACCGTTTGAAATACATGTAGTCCACATATTTAACCCATAAATAAATGTTTAAGAAAATACTTCTGTAATTCAATTATTGATATGAAATTCTTCAAAGGTATTTGGAAGTCGGTGTGACACTATCTACTATGGATTACATGGGTTCTGTCGCCATCTTGGATATTTTGCATTACGTGAAATGAAAACACGCTTTATTATATGATTGCAGGTGAAATATCGGGATCTATCAATGAAAATAAACCGTGTTATCAGTCACTAGTGAAAATAACAATGGAACGTATAAGTAGTTCGCAATTTTGCAACTTTTTGATAAGACATACACCGATAGAGTATTCACATAGCAACACACTAATAAACAATTTGCTGTTCAAACATTAAGCTGTAGCGAAGTTTTCCAGACTCGCAGCGCCGACGAATGGCTTCAGTTCTCATTGTTTTACTTTTCAACAAATGATGCGCTTGCGTTTATCAAGTTGTGAAATATATGTCTTCAAAATGTTACCTTCATTAGTATCTTTCAATTTCACTGTGTTTTAATCATGTATTAATAACATATAGCCTATGGTAAACAGGAATATCCTCCCGAATTTCGTTTCCACAAAAAATACCCCGATAGAACCCTCTTTTTAATTTTGTTTCTCACAACGTTTCTGGGCTACTTCCAAACATTCTCCTGGTTATGGTTACGTTATTTGGAGAGTTTACAATTGAACGCCTCCAGCGGAGCTGATATATTCAGATCTGTTGGGGAAAACGTATTGCAATGTGTACTGTCAAACGCATTGTTATGCTATATTGCCAGCGTTTATGTGTCCATTCATTGATGTATTTGTTGACATATATTGATACGCAAATATGTGTAACAACAATTCTATAGAATATTTTCATGTTCTTGTTTGTGGTTATTTTATTCCGACGAAGTTTTAATGTATACATTTACCATTATACAATACTATCTACTTTTAATAACAGAATCTGTCAACACATATTTTATTATTTTCCTCAAAATTAAAATAGGCCTACCGGTTATATGTGAACCCCATTCTGTTCCATATTCAACGAGACATAAGGAACGAAATAGATTAGAGATAATAGATAATGATACATAATGCTTATGCATTTTCAACGTTGTCAACACGTTTTACCGGATTAAGGATTTATTTTTCTTCTCGCATTTTCTCTATTTATGGTAAGAAATATTATATAGAACGTTAGGCCTACACCACGATTTCTTGTATGATTAATATGTCCATTCTGTTACAATTGGCAGTGGACACGTTTTAGTTCACTAGTCTATAATAAGGTTAGATTATGACATCGCTCGTCGTCCGCCGTGAGTTAACTACTTAAACTATTGAATTCTGTTATTTTGCACTAATCAACATAAATTATATAGGCCTACTCCATATCTGCCTCCGTGCCTAAGAAAACATTGGACATAGAAAATGTCACTCGTTTCTGTTGAGATGAAGTGTAGGGGTGAGATTATAGACTATTTGGAATAGTAACACATACTTTAGAGAGTTTGTGCTTTATTTATATAAATATAAATAATTGTATAAATTCTGTTTGTTTAACTCTTCATTCCCCCCAAAAATAAATCGCGTCATCGCATCATATTTGTCAGCCTGTAAAGACCAGAAACTTTTTTTCTTTCTAGGCCTTAGCCTAATCCATAAAAAAGATTTAAGGTATAAGCTAATAAGATTTAGATTAGGACTACTGAATATAATAGTACATGAGGGAAGAAAAATGTCCATTGAAAGAACTGAAAGAATATGTCTAGGGCCTACTGTGTAAAGACACACTTGAAAATGAGATTCATTTTATCTTTACCTGTACAACTTATTATGAAATTAGAAGGAAATACATACCAATGTATTACTTGTCGAAACCTCATGCTATAGCTCTTAATTCACTATTATGTTCTTCTAATGAACAGGATATCAAGAATTTGTCTTTATTTATAAAATATGCTAGTAAATTAAGAGATGAAATTTTGCAATGATTTTCTTATAAACTATATTTATGTATATAACATGGTTATATTTGGGATAACACTACCTTCAATAGTACAAATTCTTGTACTTTTTTCGGGCCGAGTTCCATGCGGGATTCGAACCCACGCCCTCAGAGTAAGGCAGCTATCGCCAGCATTGACTGTACCAACAGCTTACCACACGACCATTTCGCCTCGAGGCTGTGGCAAATGGCAAGTATTCTAATATGTTTATGTATAACTCTGTTAACTGTATATGGGCCGGAGGCCTTGAATACAATAAACTTCTTGTCTTGTCTTGTCTTGACTATTTGGAATAGTAACACATATTTTAGAGAGTTTGTGCTTTATTTATATAAATAATTGTATAAATTTTGTTTGATTAACTCTTCATTCTCCCCAAAAATAAATCACATCATATTTGTCAGCCTGTAAAGACCAGAAACTTTTTTCTTTCTAGGCCTTAGCCTAATCCATACAACTTTATACGCACGAAGGTAATACTGGTGAAACAGCGTGAATTTAAAATGTTTGACATTGTCACTGTACTGTAATCTCTCTAACTATGAAAAGTGCACGTATTAACAACTATCAAATGACCACGCATTCTTCCGTGTTTTCCGATAATCACAAAATTGCTCTTGTTATTTGGATTTGAAATTTGAAGGACGTATAATGCAGGTGTTTATTGTATCGGTGTTGGTTCTAATAGGTAAGATCATACCCTTTGTTCACGTTATGCTATCAAATTATGATAGCTAAATTCTACAACCTAAACTAGTTTATATTTTTCATAGCTACATCAATCACAAAGTAGTAAACGTATCTGCTTTGTTTATTTATGTGAAATATACATGCATTGCTGGGCTTGCAAGATAACTGAGATTAATTAATGTTTAAACTTGAAACAAACCCCTAAATTTGAAACACGCACAACCGTATACATTATGTATGTACATGTTTGTGTATTCAACCACGACATTCCATATATAAAATGTGCAGTCACATCACCTTTAGGCCTATACTTTTATATTTAGTCAAAACTAAACTATGAGCAAACACTCGGAAACAATGTTAAGTTTTAAGAAGCACCAGGTTTTAATAGTGTTATATGGATCATACTGTCATGACGTCAGCATGGTAACCGGTGGCCCAATTGGTAAGCTACTGGTACAATCAATGTTGGCGGTTGGTGCCTGACTCTTAGGGTGTGGGTTCGAATCCCGCCACTGAGCTATATGTTTTTTAATTTTTTAAATTTTTTTGTTATTTCCATATTTTTTTTTATACAGGAATGACATCAATACAATCTGCTGATAGCACATAGATAATAGGAAATGTACACTTCATATATATATTGTACAGCACATGTCTAATGATAAACACAAATATACATGTACATGCTAACTAGGTCGAAACCATTACAAAAAGAAGACAGACAAAAATATGATTGACACAAGCCACTTAAAAAAAGTGTTGGAAATCATAGAAGTTTTAAATGTACAAGTTTGGAATATACACTGGAATTATTCAGTCGAGTTTATATATGATTAAAGATATTATAGATCACGTTTTCGGAAAAGTAGATGAAGTGTTGACCAAAATTTTATAAATTTCTCTTCATTTTGGTCGGAGAAGTAAATACATTTTGTGATATTGTAGTATTTAATGATTTTCCTTTTTGATATAATCAATCAATGTTGGCGGTTGGTGCCTGACTCTTAGGGTGTGGGTTCGAATCCCGCGACAGACTATTGCAAATAGCATGATCCCAAATATAATAATGTTAGATTTGTTCACTATCTGAATGACATGAGCTATTAATATATTAATTGATTTTACTGGACCAACTCATGATCCATCATATTATCAGTCTGTTTAATGCTCTTAGACAAGAAGCACATACAGTTATATTGTTTTATCTTCAACATTATTCCATCATATATTATACTTGATCCCTTTAAAACCAAATCAATCTATTAAAATTACAAAGAGAACTATTTTAAAAGTTCAAAGTCAACCGTTAAATAATTCTACATTTTGTAAAATATTGGTAAACTGAGCCCAGCGAGGAGAACCCTCTGTAAATTATTTTGATAAATTGCATTGTCTTCAACGAACGTACCATATTCTTATAACACAGGCGCCAGATCCTATAAGTATATAAGTATAACTATCCATCGATAAAACATAACATGTATGACGCAGTGAATCCTGCCATAGGACCGGAAATGGAAACTTGGATCAGTCAACGAACTCTACAAAGCGTATTTAAGCCATAAACCCAGTTTAACCATTTCCGGTCTTATGATAGGATCCATGGTGTCATACCTTCTTTATATGTTGTAGGGCTAGGTAGGTTTACTTATATTTAGGGTCTGGCGTATATGTCTTATAAGTATCTGATCTGGTTAATATTTGCTTCATTGGAATGAATGAACACAATGTCCTCCTTTCTGAATATCTTCTTGATTTATAGATATATACGTAAATCTATTTCAAACACGATTTGTCAATTTGACATTTCAGTTCTGATCGCCCTGGTGACTCTGAGCACATCACGTGACAACGACACGTACAGGTCAAGACGAGTCCGCTCTCGGAGGAGACGCACGTACGAAGAGAGAACGCGAGAGTGGAAATTTCGTACCCACCGTTCCCGGCGCTCTCGATACAAGGGTGAAAAGTCCATGGTCTAAAGGAGTGAACAACGTTATAACACTGATACGATTTTCTGCACATACTTGGACGAGATAAACTAGAACACAGACGCAAATCCATGGATTGATTGTTTAATTTTGGTTGGAATTATGTTATGACTTCGAAAGACAATCAATGGTTAGAAGATAATGGTTCAAAATCAAAATTAAATTATTTATAATATTTAGGTGACAAATTGATGTCTTGAGTGACCTCACATGTAAATGTCGAGAAGACGTTTATGCGAAAGACCAAAGTTGAAACTTCCAGTACCTATGAACTCGGCAGCTCTACGCTGAATACGTGAATAACTGAATATGATTTATTTCAATATTTTAATTTTACAAACAAATAGAAGCGAGAAGACAGAGGTTAACACGGGACAATTTATAACACAGACCCAATACCAATGGTCCAAAGCATCACAGAACGCAAGGTGAAATCCACCCAAGATTGTTGCTGTCAAACCATATAGAAAATTCCAAGACTGCAAACTAGCTAATGGACTGGTCCCCCCTGGCTTGCATTAAGTCGATAATAACTTGGGGAGATATCACGGAGGACGACCACAAGGAACAGACATTCTACGATTATAATGAAGAGAAGATACAGACACTCAGATGGAAGGTCGTCTCAAGCTGATTCAGACTACACTAAATTCCACAACCATGGAAGACGACAGAATTCGTATCATTTGTTAGACCATGAAACAATGAATAATTCTACAAAACCTGGACTCTGTTCCATAACACCCATAACAGCGAGCGCTTATAATCGCTCATTGTGCGCTACATTAAACATCTCTTGAACGCGATTGCTCAATGTAGCGCTACGTAGCGAAACGCGCAAACTTCGAGGAATCGCACCGTGTCGTTCAGGAGAGAATGCGCTACATTGAGCGCTAATTGAGCGCTACATTGAGCGATCAATGAGCGATTATAAGCGCTCGCTGTTATTGAACGGAGCCCTGGTGAAACAGCGTGAATTTAGAATGTTTGACATAGTCACTGTACTGTAATCTCTCTAACTATGAACAACTATCCAATGACCAAGTATTCCAAGTGATCTAAACAGCATGGACATTTACCAGATCAATGAGGACACAAAAGAAATCATTTTCGCACCAAGATAAGATATCTATCCCACATTATTATATTATTGTTAAATGATACCTTCGAGTGACTGTGACTGTTCTCTATTGTTATTGACTGTCAAATACAAACTGTTACAAAAAAGGGTTCTCATATATAAACTGTTGTGAACAAGAACCCCCTTACCCAATGTATTGTGGTAGTACCGTATTTCCTCTAATAGGGGCCCGGGCCCTTTCTAACATTTCAGGGCTCTTACCCCCCGGCGCTTATTGGAGGCCCGGCTCTTATTTGAGGCCCCTTATCTTATTCTCAGGTTTGACCAATATACGTGATCATCTATAATAACTAACTAAAATTTCTGAGAATAACACAAAATCCTCGAAATTTGATGTAAACCTGATATAATGTGGTACTTTAACCCTCTCGATGCCTGGGAACATGTAAACAGAGATACATCTACATGTAGCAGGGAGTAATAACTGTAGCGATATAAACCGGGCCCCTATTAGAAGCCCGGACCTGATTGGAGGCCCGGCTCTTATTCACCTTTGGGTACCTTTACCCCCGGCTGCTATTAGAGGCCCGGTCCCTATTAGAGGAATTACGGTATGTTAAAATACGATAGACTGATGATGAAAGAAACGGGAACAACTTTCAAAGACTGTATGTTGAGTTTTGATATTTGTTTTAAGAATAATCTAGAACGTACATATTTATCGTAATGCACAGGATCAGCTGATGGCCGTTGGTTGAAATACTCCCTCGACAGAATCCATGTTGAATAAGTATAAAGTATAATGTTGTATGATAATGTTGTATAAGACTTTTACTTATGGTCCTGTGAACATAAACTTAACGAATGCGTTGCGATCTATTGTTCTATCTATTACATTTTATAATTTTGAAATACATTTATATGTGTCTGATACTTTTCTTTGTTTATAAATACTCAATAAAGCACAAAATGTAACTGTCTAGTTTTTGTACATATATATTATGTATATCTATATTTATATAAAATGAATTCATACGGGTTATGGCAGGTGTTATAAATATTACTGATGCTGCACATTACACCCGGGTATGTGGCAATGTGGAACAACCTTGTGAAACCAACAACTGCTCTTTCGTTCTCCCAGAGCCAACAAATGTCGGGAAGGACTTCTCTGGTTCCTTAACTCTCCTACTCGTCAAAAAGCTAAAATTACTTCTTTAACATTCTCATTTATGTTAAGATACATTAAAAAAAAAAAACATTCATTTAAAGAAACTTTTATTTAAATTTTTATTTAAAGGATAGATGAAATGCATTTTTCTCAAGAATGACAGATGATTACCTCTACGTATATTGTATATCGGAATCAATTGAGCATAAAATCGAGACAATATACACTTGCAATTGATAATTAAGACGATTTTAATTCACCCATTTTAACACTATCGCAATTTGTTCGGCGAATCCTTTTGAAAATGCTCACTGAGGCGTGACTGTGATAAGCGAGAGGCGGGGCGGCAAGATAGCTACTCCGCCGGTGTCTCGTTAATTAATTAATGATGATTATCACTGCCGCTAAATGAATTTATGAGGTGTATTACATCGCGAAAAAGACATGTTTATGTAATAATTGTGTAATTGTCATCTGCGGAATTACCTAGTTGGATATCTAAACATTCGATATATGGGAAATTTAAGTTGGTTTATTGAAGGTATCTTTGTGAAATTAACAATCAAAATGTTGCGAAATTACGTTGATTTGTCACTATCGCTGAAAATCAAATTCCTCCACATACGTCACAGAAGTCATCCCTTCACGGGTCACACCCCCGCAGACTTTCATTCTGGTCGCCGGGGCTAAATCAGGCGGTTTTTTAAAAAGCCGTATATAAGTAATTTATGGACCGATTTCAGAAATTTAAAATCGAGAAATTGTCAAATTGACATCCCATTTTAATGAATCTGATTTTGACCATATGTCATTTCATCTATCCTTTAAAAAAAATCTTGTTTTCAACATGTATTTTATTTTCCTAAAATTCTTTTTTTAAAACATTTATTTTTTTATTTTCAATCAATTATTTTTAGTTTCATTAATGAACCATTTTCTGTTTTTAATTACCGGTACTTTTTATATAAAAAAATATTGATATGTGACTAAATTGGTACCTAGTCATTGGAAGGATGACATGGGTTTTGTTTCACGAAAGTAACACAGTAAAAACACACGACCGAAAACACTCTATGTAATATATAATGTAATATATCTATACCCTTGTAGTCTCTATGACATTAACTAAAACAAATCTTTTAACATGCATTACCTACTTTAAAAAAAATTAAATCAACTTAGGCTTGTGCCAATGACTATTTTGTTCTATTGAATAATAATACTTTAAATCTTTCTTGAAATGCGATCATGTTGGTGTTCGTTACCTCACCTGATATTTATGATTATGACGTTTGACTAAAAATGGTAGCGAATAAAAAATATCTGTATAAAATGCGGGTGAAGCCCCAAAAAGAATCAAATCACATTGAAGATATATACTGCCTGTGCAGGGATTGGGAAAGACACCTTTGACAATGGGCCATGTTTAGGGTTTTTAGACATTAGAGTTTCAAATGGGCCATTCGCCTTTGAAGCAATAGTAAAATTTAAATTTTAATGGGCCATTTTTTCATCCAATGTGCAAAATGGCCCATAGCCCCTGTCTTTCCCAATCCCTGCTTGTGTGTACACAGTTAAATTCCACTCATTATGAAAATCAGGCCAACATATTTGCCATGTCATGAAATTGTTTACTTTTTAAAAACATATCATCAACAATTAAGTAGATTTCATTTCCTTATCCATATCATTTTCAAAGCACCAATACAAGTAAATACATTTATAATTCCAAACCCTTTAAGAACTTATTTTGTTGGCTATTTATTAAATTGGAATCTAATGGATACTGTTGAATATCTGTTCCTGGAGGTGGAAGAATGAGAAAGAGAAAATTTAACCCAGAAATGAGCAATAACTTTTTTTTAATAAACATTTGTACTATAGAGGAGTAATGGTTCTTCTCATCTTTCTGTTTGGGATGTTTTCCATTTCCTGAATTTTACTTTGGAATATATATACAATTGTATTCGACGGAATTTACTAACACAAAAAGCATCTTCGTCATGCATGCTCTCACCAAGGATTCAGATAGAAATATATAAATAGAGAATACTAAACGACGTTCAGTTTAATAACATATTTATGAAACGAATGAGTGGTTTGTATTTAACGAGCGAAAGCGAGTTAAATACAAATACCATCTCACGAGTTTCATAAATATGTTATAAAACGGAAACGAGTTTAGTGTTTTATTTATTACTCACAGATTAAAATGCCACTTAATTCCACAAACTCGATAAATGGGACACACTCCATTGCGACCGCGGCGCTGACATTGTGATGTCAAATTTTTGCCATCAATCGGCAGCACGCGATGTTATTAATATATAAGTGTAATAACACGGTAGATTTATCAATCTATATCTATCTATCTATCTATCTATCTATCTATCTATCTATCTATCTATCTATCTATCTATATTAGCATTTATATAGCGCGGGTATCCAGTTCACGCTGCTCAAACGCGCTCCGAGGAGAAGTTGAATTCACTATGGATAGGAAGTGAAGAAGTGGGTCTTGAGCTTTGCTTTGAAGTTTGGCAGATTTTCAATTTCCCTGATGTGCAACGGGAGTTCGTTCCACAGTCGGGCATCAGCAGCTTGAAATGTACGATCACCGTATGTTTTTGTACGTGTTGCTGTGAGCTTTACCAGGTGACTGTCCTGGGACCTAAGTGATCCTGGATTATAGTTCTATACCAGTTCTGTTAGGTACTGTGGTGCCAGTCCATGCAGACATTTGAACATCAGAACAAGTATCTTGAAATTTATACGCAGATGTATAGGAAGCCAGTGGAGCTCCCGCAGCACCGTTGAGATGTGGTCGTAATTCTTAGTTCGTGTGACTACTCTAGCTCTACTCTTCTCATACAGAAGGTCTACCTGAAATATGAATAGTCGAAGTCCAGAAAAACACTGTATAAACAATAGAAAACTATTTCATAGACACATTTTAGCCTAGAGACAGTTTACGATACTCTTTATTTTGAACTTAATGCCCGAAATTAAATAGTGACGGTATATACACTTATCTATTGACATCAAACTTTACATAAACCGTATAGAACGTTTCGGGGACTTACAAAACGTGCTCTATGCTTTATCAATTCAATCTAAGGAAGACAACATTTCTTTTTTGCCTATTTTGAATAATGGTTTAGCGTCTTTTAGTTGGGCTCAGATATGTAATGGAGTAATATATTGGCTTTTGATAGAGCAATAAATGTTTCCCATCATGGTCATCACCTCCACATTGTTTATCAAATGAGCGAGGATATAGCCAGGGATACTACTCCTTCCTTATCATTTTGATTTTGCACATGGAATTCTTTGTTTTAAGCAGAGGATATTCTATTTATGCCAATGTCGTACTATGTTAGTGACATGAGTGCCTTAATGTTGGCATTCTCCGAGCGAGAGCGAGGGCTATAGCTATATTTTAGCACCATTGTGTTAAACATAGTATGATAAATAGGCATGAATATAATGTTCTGTTTGAGGAAAATACGTCAAAATCTACTTTCTAGCATGAATAGGCTTTGTGCTGAGTCGCTCTGCTAACAGTGCAAATAATCTTTGGTATAAATAGTAGGGACGATTTTAATTTGGTTAATGCTTGTTACGCAAATTAACAAACTATGTATTACATTCTGAAATGTTTACGACAAAAATAATTTAACCATAATATTTTCAAATAATAAATTTTCAGTTGTAGTATAAACTTATCAAGACCGTATGACGTCTTTGACGCCTACTCCCATAATGCACCTGGGCACGACGGGACGCACAAACTGTATTGGCGACCACTACGTGGGGGTCTTGCCTCTAGCAGTGATCACTCTGGTTAAATCACTGGACATCGAGGCTTTGATCTTTAAAAAAACTGAAGTGATGATTGTCTCAGTTTGAGGAAGCATTATTTTTCTTTATTTACAAAATGGGTGTATAATTTGTATAAATGAGAAAGTATCTTGTAGAAACCATCATTAGACCGAAAACATGGATAAAAAATGTGTTCTTTTTATTGCCCTTGTGGGTAAGTACTATTTTTTACATTTACATTATTTAGTTTATATATATAGTTGTATGACATCATATAGTTTGGTAGCATTCATTATGAATGTACAATGTCACGTATTTCATGTTATAATAAAAACAAACCCCATTTAATATAATACGATTTTTGGACTTCATTCAGAACTACTGTTAAACACGAGCAAATATACTAAACAGCAAAAGAAACGCGAGTTTTAATGATTACAGTTTCTGCTTGCATATCAGCCCATGGTTTGTCATATCATTAGTAAATGTCAGAGAACATGTTGAGCTATTGGTACTGTAGAGTACAGATGATTACTATTGCAAAGTCAAAGGCTCCCAGTTCGTGAAAATGCACGTCACATGTTGTCATGGTAACATGATCTGCATGAGCCTGGTAAAATAAAAATTACTTAAATTGTAACTCAAGCCTCAATGCTTAAACAGTTAATGCTCGTAATGTAATAATCTAAACGTGCCTCTTCAGTCGATCAGTCGATACACATGTATTAAATTAAAGGGACATTAATTATGTTTTTGGAGCTACATGTACAGAGGTTCGAATCCCTGTTTTGACAATATTTTCAAAATTCAAAATCTAGATTTTTGCAATCATATACTGTTTATATACGATATGGTGAGCTTATATTCCAAATCTGAGCGAAATCGGTTAGGAAATAAAGATTTGAGATAAATATCCCCGCTATTGATATAAAGACCTCTGTGGCTACATGTACAAGTGGCACATTAGCATACATTTTGCGATTCGGATATGAATATACATGGCGAGTGAAATTATTTGAACTTAAACCAGCACATGTTGTATTTCGACACGTAGAAAGCCAAATAAAACATGAAAAATATTCACTTTGTCAATTTAAAATACTGTCGAGAAGTAGGTTCATCACATTCTCAAGAACCATATGCAGTAAAACCAATAGAATACGATGAATTATGTATACCCTTTGGTGCATGTACCAATAGTACAAGGCAGAAAAAGACTGGTACAATGCATGAAGTAATGTGTTGCTTGAAAACACTTGAACAGTACCTCTTAAACAAACATTATATTCAATTCTGTGAATTCTCAATTCACTTTCCGGTTCCATCATGGGTAATGTTTAATTGTTAATACTTTAACGCTTTTGATTTCATACTGAACCACTTCTAGTGTTCATATTTGTTATGTTGTTACGTTTTCCGGAATAATCATTTGTAGTGTTTAAATTTTGAATACTATAAGGTTGAAAAACATATGTATGGACATTCAAACAATGTTTCCCTGAATGTATCAGCTGGAGATAGGCCTACGTCATCCTTTATTTAATTTTAAAAAGAGATAAATAGAGAATATCACCCAAGTGTCTTCTGATATCAATTACACTGCCGACCAAAAGAAACGCCTACTTGATTTTCCTTAAAATGAAAGTTGCAATAAGTTCTTAAATATAATTAATGGTGGTCTCCACGTTATGGTGAAGCAATAACTAATATGAAGTCCATTGAAATCGTGGAAAACAGTGATGCGAGTCCATAACATTCATGAAAACCACGCCCAATGAAGACCGTAACCACTTACATCTGTAGCATCATCACCACTTTAATGCGAATGCGTGCCTATATTGTTGCTCGTGGTTGTATGAAAATCTTTTAAAAATGTTTTTCTGACCAAGCACTGATCGAAAACTGAACAATTATTGTTTTCTCATTTCAACAATCGCCATTCTTTCGTGACATGAACTTCTGAAATTCAAATATTTTATGCAGAAATGGTGCACCTTCATTATGCTATAATATTGCTAGTCTGTTCATTATAGTTTTTACGATATCTGATAAGATATCTAGTAGGCGTTTCTTTTGGCCGACAGTGTATATCAACACGAGTTGGTAAAAGTTACAAAAACCGAGGCTTGAAGACACGAGGGTGAGATTCTATTTATCATCCAAAGTAATTCTTATTACGTTTAAGTGAAAATAGTGTACATCTCTGAGCACATCTCTGCCATTTGACTTCCAGTGTGGTGTGGTCACAGCATTGTGACGTCACTACTCGATGACATAAAAGCATTTTGATGTCATGTATTTGACGGCGACAGGGCATTGTGCAAAATCTACTGCCAAAAGGATATCTCCTAGGAGATATCGCTTGATATTACCCATATGGGAAGACGGACACAGGGTAGTGTTTTTCCTGTAAGTCACATGGGAGTTACACCTTTTTCTGGCTTTTGATTGGCTGTTACAGAAAAATAAGAATTTCATTGGTTGCCGGAACTACTTCATTCATCTTTCTTACTTTTCCCGACTAGTAACTTTAGAAACTGTCTTCTGCACTTTAACATGTTTTATTTGTTTCCCACATTTGAAATTAGCGTTTTCGTACATGTGCCGACGCATCAAATGTCGGAGGAAGCAGTTAAATTGTCCGACATTTAAAGAAACTAGCGATTACTGCTTGACTGTATAACCACGGAAAGCTTCAAGAGCGACGGCGATCGTTCGAATGTAATGACGTCATAGGCGCGAGCGGTTATGACGTCACAGTGTCGATTGTAACGTCACAGGGCTTTTCGGTTTGAGCCGACTTGTTTTTGAGCTTCGCACACCTCTTGATATGGATGTTGCAATAACTTATATGTATAATCATGGATTGATAGTAATTGGCAGGAATACAAAACTTTCAACTAAAGCCACATCTTTCTTTTATTGTGAAAGACATTTTCGCAGGGGACATTTTAATCGTGCGGAGTAAACTAGGGTAGGTACGTAAGAAGTGAATCCACGTCACACGCGTATGGATATGGAGATTCATCTCCTTCTCGGGTCCTTTTAGAGAAGCTATTGGCTTTTAATATTCGCGTTTTTACTTTAATTTGTCATATGGGTAATATAAACAATAACCAACTCGTGACGGGGAATGGCAGGTTATCTTTCCCTCGTTATATCAATTGTGTGTAATTCTCTCGCCAAGGCTCGAGAATTACTCAAATGATATAACTCGGGAAAGATAATCTGTCATTCCCCGTCACTCGTTAGTTATTGTCTAAATCTCACACAAGCGATATCTCCTGTGGTACACAATTTTGGATGATAAATACATAATCGGGGACAGTACATTTCCACTCCGGTTTGAGATTTAAAAATGATTAACAGACTCAAAGCATCACTGTTACATTCGTGAATGAAAATGCGCTCATAAAATATACCCAGACTCCAACTAGATCAACTGCTAACCTTAACCGTTACAACATAGCCTACCACACAACCTTTTCTCTACATGACAATTACACTGGGATAACAATAAAGATACCATTTAGCACTAAACCTGCACACTAATACATAATAGCACAAGCAGTGTATACACACTGCCAGTGACGTTCAAAATAAACTCCCCACTTTTAAAAAAAACTGGTTAATGCCATGAACGTTAAGAAAAATCCTAGCTTTTTTAACCCTACCTATCTTCAAAACTTCATTTATTGATTATTTGTCCTGTGGTTTGATGCACACGTTGTATGATCGAATGAAAAAACGTCAGTATACATAACACGAGGGAGCCCAAAATGCGGAGGCAAGTGTCTGACATTTCGCATTTAACTCTTTTAATCAGGTAACTGTCATAGCCCAGGAAAACGCCTTTGTAGTATTTCAGAATGATATATTGTTCTAACGTCACAACAAAACCAGTCTTGATAAAACTAGCTGTAATGTTTAATGTTCCATGAGGTCGTAATTACTAAACATTATAGTTACTTTTAACCAGATTTCAACAAAACTAACGCACCTTGCTCAAGCTCTGTCATCAAAGGATGATACGTCCAAGGTGACAGTGTTATCGCTTAGCTTTTTGAAAGGGAATATTTGTCATTATGAAAGGTAGAACATCAGATTGGATACCTGGGTTCCGTTCAATAACAGCGAGCGCTTAAATTGCTCATTGATCGCTCAATGTAGCGCTCAATGTAGCGCTAACTCTCTCTTGAACGATACAGTGCAAATTCCTTGAAGTTTGCTCGCCTTGCTACGTAGCGCTACATTGAGCAATCGCGTTCAAGATAGGTTTCAAAGTAATCGCTGATTGAGTGATTACTTTGAAACCTCTCTTGAACACGGCCCTGATTTAACCTTTCTTTCCATGTGTCCGTTAGCCTGCTGCGTTTTGGCGACATTTGCCTTCGACCCGTTGACCCTGAACGGACTGGGTGGAGGCACTGGTAGCTTCAACTCGGTGAACGGAAGGAACACCATTGGGAGGGGGCGTGGTCTGAACAACCGACTGCAAGGTGGGCGGGGCACCAATGGGCGTGGTCGACCAAGGAACCAGCAGGGAAGACCTCGGCGGGGAAGAGGCAGAGTTTCGGTATGGAAATGAAATGAAATATTTGTTTCAAATGTACTTTGTATTTCTATAAACTTGGGTAAACTTTTTATGTCTTAGGTAAACATTTAAGTTAAAGAAACATTTTCATATTTGTTATCACAATATCTGAAATAGTACGAATTTCTTATACTTTTTTGGGGACGGGTCTATGCAAGAATCGAACCCACACCCTCTGAGCCTGACATATCATATTCGTCATACCCCAATAGTCATTCTAACAATTGTTTTCATTCAATAAGCATCATATACATTTTAATGTTAGAAATACGTCATTTAGAAATATTAGCCTTGAGATTGAGCCACATTCCACCTATCAGAGAGGTACTGACTGTGTACTGGAGGAAACTGATTAGCTTCGCTTTTAACAGATTTGCGGTGTCAACGTGGTTAAGCTATTGGGACATTCAGTGCTGGTGATAGGGGTCTGATTCTGAGGATGTGTGCTCGAATCATGTACGGGAAAACAGTAGGAAAATATGTAATATTGTAGATATATATTTCAAATTATGACAAATCAATTGTTCAATTCATGTATCCCACGACATAACGTTTCCAATGTACATCCTCTTTGTTCCAGGACGCGGAAGCGTTTGACAACCTATCTCTGATGATGGCGAGTGGATAACGATCATGGCTATTTTGGACATTTCGATGCAAAAAGTCATTATTTTCTACCCGATTAGAAAACTTCACATTACCCTATATTTTCTACTGAAGGCCTCTCTGTCCTATCTTTCGTGGAAGCTCGAAACATGTATTTAAAAAACCGCTTAGGTCTCCATCTTCCCATCAGAGCTGTAAAGACGTTATTCAAAGCTTACCGTGACGTACGTTAAACGGCCAAGGTCTGCATTACATACATTAAATATATATCTTCATCTGATGGTGTCACACATTACCAGGGCCCCGTTCCATAACAGCAAGCGCTTATAATCGCTCATTGATTGCTCAATATAGCGCTCAAGTAGCGCTCAAGTAGCGCTCAAGTAGCGCTCATTCTCTCTTGAACGATACGGTGCAAATTCCTCTAAGTTTGCTCGCCTTGCTACGTAGCGCTACATTGAGCAATCGCGTTCAAGATAGGTTTAAAAATAATCGCTAATTGAGCGATTACTTTGAAACCTCTTGAACACGGCCCCAATGGAGCATAAGGCAGGCAGTAGACACCGTCTGTTTCTGCCCTGGCTACTGTCTCTACCCCTTTCTAGTTGGATCAGCCCATGATGATTCTTTCCCTTTCCGCTATTCTCCTCCGTATTTCTTTGGTCGCCTTTCTTTCTCTTTTTCTTTCCTTCTGGTGCCCATGTCAGTGCCACCATGGTGTCTATCATTTCCTTCCTCAGGATGTGGCAAATGAACCGCCATTTCCTCTCCCGAAGGTTCTCATCTCCAGCCTCCACACCAGTTCTCTCCCTTACTTCTTCATTGGTTATCTTCGTGGGTACAAACATTTCCAGGATTCTACGCAGACACCTGTTCTGGAACACTTCACACAAAGTATATCAGACCATGTCAGCTTCAAACATTCTGAACCATAGGGCATCACTGGCATGGCGTTGATTGTGTAGATCTTTATTTTTGTCTTTACTGTTTGTGATGGTAGACTTCCATACTGGTCTGGGGGCAGCAAAAGCATTTCTCGCTTGTTGTAGTCTTGCTGTTATGTCTCCGCTGGCTCAACCATCTTTGCTGACCTTTGATCCTAGGTATGTGAAATCTGGTACAACTTTAAGCTCTTGACCATCTAGTTTGTTAGGGACCCTTTGTGTATACATTTTAACGCTTCTGTTTTTCAATTGCAATTTTCTTTTTTAAATTAGGCAAATAAATTAAATATCTCGCCGCTAATGACTGCAATACTGCCGAAGCGGCGTTAAACAATAACTCACTCACTCACTTTAACGCTTTTCCAAAGTAAATGAAGTTGATGTATAGGAGTGCCTGTCATGTAAATATTCTGTTCCCCGATGTTTTGTAGGATGAAGGTCTGTTCTGTTCTTCTTCTCCTTTGTCTGGACCCTGCCTATTCTTCCCTCAACTTTTGCTCTATTCCTCCCTTCATCCTCTCCAGGAGTACGTTTCCTAAGACTATGCTCGGCACTGACAGCAGTGTTATTCCTCTCCAATTGGAACAGTTGGCAAGGTTCCCTTTCTTGGGTAATGTTGTTCTAATAACCTTTGACCATTCTTTGGGTGTCGCTTCCTCTTCCCAGATTTTGTCGTACAGTCATATTCCTGATATGTATCTGTCGGTTTTTAACATTTCGCTTGTTATGTTATCTGTTAATTGGGCCTTGTTGTTCTCTAGCTTCGTTAATGAGGCGGTGGTCTCTTCTACCCTCATAGTTTCTGTGTCTATTTAAAAGCTCTGTAAATGTACTGGATATTTGATAATAAACATTAAAAAACTGTAAATATTATAGTCCATTAAATCTAAGCTAATGAAGTTAAATTGTATAATGTTGCACAGCCAATGTATTGAATGCAATCACTTCAATACTTCATTACGGTTCTACTTTTAATGTAAGTTTACGGCTTGTTAGGGCAAGGTATGAAAAATGTATGAACTTTTTGAAGGTAGGCTTTGCTCTGGGAGATGACTTTTTTAAATATAGTTTTTGTGTTGAAATGAACTTCAGAGCAATTCCTCTGAATAAATTATCGTTCGTTATGCCATCATACCGTTAATTTTCAAAGTATAACACTTATGGGTGTTAGGCGGAAACATACAGCAAGTAGTTTTACAAACATTGTTTCCAAACGAACAAGGTCATTTTGAACCATCCAACTGCAAACTAAATGTGAGAACTATTGCAGACATCTTCTGAATATTTTGCTTCCTTATTTCGGGGAATCATTGATGTCTGGCGCTCAGTTGAAAATATAGGAAATAAAATGAAAAATGTACTTAATTTGCCAACAAAAAGTTAATAAACTTGATTTTGAAATTCATGTCGACTTTGTGTTCATTTACCAAAGTAAACTATGTTACACTTACAGATGAGTTCATTTAAAGGGGCAGTAGCACGTTTTTTGGCTGAATTAAGTCGATGAAATGTATTTGAAAAATAATGTCACCAATAGTAAAACACCTTTCTTTCTCCGGAAAATCAAGTTAAAAATGAGTGAACATGGTTCCGTAAAGCCATTGGAATCATTTTTGTTAATCGAAATAATAAAATGTGTTCACAATAAAATGGCCGCCATGCAATTTTTGCTTAATACGCAACACTGTTACCACTACGGGAAATTGGTTTGTGTTATAAGATGTTTTACCCTCTAAAGTAAATATAAATCACATAAACTATCATTATAAATGGGGAATTTGAAAAAATAAAATTTGCAAAAAACGTGCTACTGCTCCTTTAAAAGAAACATAGGTAACTTTACAATCATTTAGAACAGGAAGATTTTCTGGATAACAACTTCTTTAATGTGAAAAATACACGACATTTCGTAGTATGTACATGCTCCTTCATGGGGTAATTTAGAAAATCTTCCTGTTCTTATATATGTCACTTCTAAATGCCCTTTAAAGACTTGAAATAAATTTAGGTCCGTGAATACCTTTAACGCAATATAAAAAGTGCTACCTCTGTACCCCAAATGGGCAAATATATTGGCAGAGCAGGACATGGAATGACACACATATATAATTCAATTACAATATGATAAATATATATGAAAACTTCTGCCCACTTCCCATTCACAAACACAGTTACGCGCATTTGCATACAGTCAACGTTCACTCACATTAAAACACTGTATTTCCAACTTTCTAGATATTAGATAATCCTCAATGATTCAACTGCTACTTGTAGCGAGAAATAACATTGTATTAAATTAACCATGGTATCAATGTGTCTTATTTAAAAAAAAATTATTTTATGTTTTTAAAAAATATTTTTTATTCAGTTCTTTGTTTACAAGTTCTTTACATAATTCAAGTCTTACACTCATTCATCATTTTTACATATATGAACATGTAGACTGGGATAGTTGCAATTTCAACTACTGAAGCATATCGTTCACCATTGGTCTCCATTTTTGTTCAAATATAAAACTTTTGTTGTTCTTTGTTGCAATATATTTCTCTATATTCATTATCTCCGTCAAAGATTTGGTAAAGTGTCTAAATGTTGGGACTTTCCTTTTTATGCTCATATTATGTATATGTTTCTTGGCTAGGAGAATGATATGATTAGTAAGATGATCTGAATTTTGGGAACCAAAAAAGACTATGAATTTAGTTAAGGCAAAATCCGGTATTTTTTTCTTTTAAATAACTTTCTTAACGAGACCAAAAGTTGTTGATATGCTTACAATAGTAATACACATGTTCCACATTTTCGTTTTCTTCCATACAGAAAGAACATATATCATCATTAACAATTTTCATGTATAATAACTCATGTTTAGTGTAAATTTTCTTATGAATAAATCTGTATTGGAAGTCTATCAGTTAACATCTTTTGTACATTTTCTAAATTTGGTGAAAACAATTTTCCAGATCATATCTTCTGGAAATTGTTTTTTCCATTTAGTACAGACCTGGGGTAGATTATCTTTCTTTATCAAAAATTCATAGAAGTATCTACAACCCTTAGAACTTTTCAGTGTGTCTTATTGTGTAATTAGACAAACACTGAACAACGCAATGTGACTTATGCATGTAAATGAGGACATGTTTTCATGGATGATCAACTTCTTATATGTGAAAGGCGACGTTTCAGAATACATGTGCTGGATAACGGTAATGGACTATATATAACGAAACGTCGCCTTTTACACATACAAAGAAGTTGTATAACCAAAAATGACTGGTCCTATTAAAATAACTTATTCAGGTTGGTGTTGAGTTCGATCTGGGTTTTACAACCCCAAGAAACGGGCCGACTAAGGAGGGTAGGTACCAAGCTCTTGAGAGCCATATAACTATCCAAAACCACTTGTAAAATGACTGCAATTGTGACCAAGACACGCCATATATTCATTAAGTGTAACAACAGCTTATCTATTCGACCAGCCTGACCTTGTCACGTTTGTTCAATGTCTACATGAAATGCATTTCTTATTGAGATTATATGTTTTACTTTGTTGTTCCTGGCCTTATTAAACATTTAAATGTATATATATAAGTGGCGTCCTTGATACGTGGATCTTTGATAACAGATCATTTCTATGACAGGTGTCTTATTTGGAAAAATGGGTACCTCTCAAGAACTGCATCTGAATGTATATAATTGTTTCACCAAACCATGACTCAGTGTTGGCTGCTCCATCGATATGTTTAACTATAATAACACATTTGAAGGATACTCAGAAGTGGAATATATTATTAAGGCAATACTTCTTGATGTAACTTCTTTATTGTGACTAGCTCGATGTTTTGGACTATTTGCTTATCCATTCATTAGATAAATGAAGATATAAAGTACATTGGGTACAGAAGGCCCATTTGCATATATATGTGTATATACGTGAAGAGGTACACATATATGAGGAAATGTTACCACAGAAGGTAAGAAAATATGTCTGTGTGTCTTGTGACATGTGTAATATACCATGTAAATATTTAATTTGTAAATCAGTATGCAAATACCATTCTTGTAAAACATGCTACTCATTTCTAACGTGTTAGGACAATTAGAAATACATCCCATTCAGATAGTAGACAAATCTCACATTTGGGATAACACTACCTTCAATCTTACATTTGGGATAACACTACCTTCAATCTTACATTTGGGATATAACTACCTTCAATCTTACATTTGGGATAACACTACCTTCAATCTTACATTTAAGATAACACTACCTTCAATCTCACATTTAAGATAACACTACCTTCAATCTCACATTTGGGATAACACTACCTTCAATCTTACATTTGGGATAACACTACCTTCAATCTTACATTTGGGATAACACTACCTTCAATCTTACATTTGGGATAACACTACCTTCAAACTTACATTCGGGATAACACTACCTTCAATAGTAAAAATGTCCTGTTCTTTGTACATTGTTATACAATGTTGACACATACATATTAATTTACATATTTACATTGCTATCTGTGTTAAAATATCCACACCTTTATTTAACTTGTTCTAATCCGAAGTTCAATGTAGACAACGAGGACAACTTTAGCTTTCTCAATGTTTTTATATATTCTATTACAGAAATAGCCGTGTACAACTAAACTACTGTATAGTGAAGGCCATAGAGGGGCTTAAGTGGTAATAGAGTAATCTCCCCTTCATTGGGCTATTAGGGAGCCAACAGTGTTGACAGAAAAACATGTCCAGATCGGCAGTCAATCAAACGAATGATTTTATGCCAATTTCTTGGTGATATCTCCGATTTAATTTAGTTTCTTCTCTTCTTTCTTTATATGTTGATCATGTCAATTGGTTTGGTCAAGTATGACATCATTAGCTTAGCTTAAATTTCTGAACTAACTTCAACAAGAAGTACCGTTGTTAGTAACTGTTCAAGTTTTGGGTGTCTAATTTGTGGGAAGAAATATATATTTGTAGATGATCAACTTCTTTATTCACAATGGCGACGTTTCGGTACAGATAATTATACCGTTATCTAGTATAAAGAAATGAATGTAAAACATGAAAATATGAAAAAAGGTATAACAGTAAATGAATCTTAAACGAAACGTTGTTAAATAAATAAGTTGATCATTCATAAATATGTTTTTCTTCTCTATGCTACCAACTACCAATGGACGCTAATATAGTTGCATCCCCCAAATATGTGTTCATCTCTCACCTCTTAGTGCAATTATCATGTAGTTCGTGATGTCTTTGAAGCATCCACACATGGCGAAGAGACCTTTTCATTCAAGAATTTCATTTCATTCCAGAAATGAGGAAAGGACCAAGGAAATTTCAAAATCTTTCAGTGATAAAAGATGTCACCTTAACACGTGTCTTCTTTTATACTCATTCAATGTACTTTGACTCATTACGTCGATTTGAAATTTGATATTGCAAAATCAAGAAAATCGGAATTTGAAAATTTATCTTTTCTATCTGTTTCATCTTGCCAAGGTTGGAAAACTTGCACAATTGACCTGATGATCACATGGTCAGATTACTGTAGTAGAAGATCCTTTGTCAGTGGGAGTAGTACAGTGGACCATCACAGGATACGTTTGTTCGATAAGAGTACAATAATTGTATTATATTGTTCACTGGACAAATGATGACCCTTTGTCAGTACATTTGAGGAAGTGCAATCGAAATCCAAACTGCATGATGATTGCACTTAGATGCACAAGTAATTAAACATATTTTGCAGATATATGGCTGGTGAATCTCAAATATGCCCCAATTTTATAATGTCTTAAGTAATTAATTATTTTCCTTTGAAAAATGAAATCAATTCAAGAGTTAACATCCGGGCATCAAACGTATAACTTCCGGTCCATGTTTCACTGTCAAAAGCGACCCCTTGACTTCGCAAGAAGTCACAACGTATATATATATTTCCGATAATAGTTATATTGCATCGTTTATCTGTTGATGGGCTGAGAGGCGTAAGGGTCTCGCGCGACTTAAAGTGACCACGAGACACTGCTACAAACAATGATCACGTGACCAGCGTATCATATTCCAAAGTTATAGTTCATTATCGGAACAATTAACACTTGCTCTCATTTGTATGAAGAACCACGATTCACTTTACGTTCGTGAGTATGTATACTCTTGCCTGTTTGTTATAGTTTAACAATGTCGCATAAGTTTATTTGAAAAAAATGGAAATCAACTACTGATTATCCTGAAAATAACTTACATGTATCCAAATATAATAATTGATTAATTATGCATTTTAGAAATTATGAAATCAATGAAAACGGTATATTTGATAATAGTGTTGTGTGAGAAAAATATGTTGATCCTTTTCATACTTGCGTTCCATGTATACGTGACATCGAAACTAATTTTGCATAAATAATATCATATATTTATAATGTGTACTAACGCTAATACGCAAATCGTATTGCATGTCGGTGCCATCATAAATACAAACTGACACATATATTAAATATTGATGAAAGTTTCTTTTTAAAAGGTGTTTGGATTTTTCTAAATTATGCAAACTAAAATATGTTCGGAGACTTCCTATACATGTAATTCGCCTCAATTTATTCATGGGATGTTTTAGTGGATGGGTACCATTTTGTTTGTTTTTTAATTACATATCCAACATCGGACCATATGTTTGTGAATGTCATAGTTATTGAATTATTTAAACCAACATTTAACTTCTTTTCTATGCGTAGATCATTCGAAATGTTAAATGATGGAATGGTGAAAGTGGCTTTTTAAAACCCAAGTATATGATACAATAATTTACAATGAATTTTTAAAAATTATTACATTAACACTTTTGTTGATACGTTCCAAATTAGTTTTCAAAATTTTCATTTTGAAATAAATATAAGTGTGGCTATGTGACAAGAACAGAAACAAGTTGAAACATTAGGTATAATTGAAATTTATTTGCATTTTCCGTGAGTGTAAAGTTTGATTACCACTAGAAGTAAGATTCAAAGCAGGAACAGGAAGAAAGGAGTAGTTATCGTTTCGTAACGTTCTGCCTGTAAAATGTCATATTTACAGATAACATTGTAATGATGTGATATTTTATTTTATCAACTTCCCGGTCGTAGCACTTCTATTTGCACTGCGTGATCAGAAATAAAATGACCATACTAAAATCATTTGTCATTACAAGATAAACATCATCTTAATAAATCTTGTCCAAATATTTCAAAGATTATCGGTTATTTACCAATAATCTTTTAAAATCTGACACATGTTAAATATCAATCTGCGCTATCTTGTCTTTCAACCATTTGAATGTGTCATATCCAGGAGACTATGTTAAAAACTGATCATGTCAAGACTTGCAATCACAAAATGAACTTAAATATTTATGATATATTCTCGATATATCTATGACATATACTATCAAAATTGATATGCTATTTTTATAAACTAACTGACAAGAGAAGCATGACAATTGATGATCCTTTTTAATTGTTTTACTCCCTCATTACTCGTATTTGTTATATTTTACATATATATTTGGTGTACTACATATATTCATTACGTTATATTTGGTATACTAAACACACCCATAACGTCATCGGCAGTCAAAATGCAATAAATATAATTATGCTAGTTTTATTGACATGACGAAAAGATAAATAAGTTGTATGTTTCTCCCTCGGGTAATACGATCTCATGTACCATCTTTGTACCAGAGTCATCCCTCGTCTGAAGGCTCTGGAGACACTGGACACTGACGTCATATTTGGTATATTCATGACGTCGACGTCGTATTTGGCATACTTTTCGTATTCATGGCATGATAAACACAACTTAAACACATAGCGTATTTTATATGCTACACATGATCATAACGACGTATTTTAAAGGTCACATTTTCATAACGTCGTATTTTGCATGCTACATATGATCATAACGTGATATTTTATATGCTACACGTGAAGATAACGTCGTATTTGATATGCTACATATGGTCATAAATTAATGTTTGGTATTCTACATAAAGTCATATTTGGTATTCTCCATAAAGTCATATTTGGTATTCTCCATAAAATGATATTTGGTATTCCACATAAAGTCATATTTGGTATTATCATAAAGTGATATTTGGTTTTCTGCATAAAGTCATATTTGGTATTCTACATAAAGTCATATTTGGTATTCTACATAAAGTCATATTTGGTATTCTATATAAAGTCATATTTGGTATTCTACATAAAGTCATATTTGGTATTCTATAAAAATCATATTTGGTATTCTACATAAAGTCATATTTGGTATATTACATAAATTCATATTTGGTATTCTATATAAAATCATATTTGGTATTCTACATAAAGTCATATTTGGTATTCTACATAAAGTCATGTTTGGTATTCTACATAAGGTCATGTTTGGTATTCTACATAAAGTCATATTTGGTATTGTACATAAAGTAATATAATGTATTCTATATTAAGTCATATTTGGTATTCTACATAAAGTCATATTTGGTATTCTACATAAAGTCATATTTGGTGTTCTACATAAAGTCATATTTGGTTTTCTACATAAAGTCATATTTGGTGTTCTACATAAAGTCATATTTGGTATTCTGCATAAAGTCATATTTGGTGTTCTACATAAAGTCATATTTGGTATTCTGCATAAAGTCATATTTGGTATTCTACATAAAGTCATATTTGGTATTCTACATAAAGTCGTATTTGGTATTCTACATAAAGTCATATTTGGTATATTACATAAATTCATATTTGGTATTCTATATAAAATCATATTTGGTATTCTACATAAAGTCATATTTGGTATTCTACATAAAGTCATGTTTGGTGTTCTACATAAAGTCATATTTGGTGTTCTGCACAAAGTCATATTTGGTGTTCTACATAAAGTCATATTTGGTGTTCTACATAAAGTCATATTTGGTGTTCTACATAAAGTCATATTTTGTATTCTACATAAAGTTATATTTGGTATTCTACATAAAGTTAAATTTGGTATTCTACATAAAGTCATATTTAGTATTCTACATAAAGTCATATTTGGTATTCTACATAACGTCACATTTGGTATTCTACATAACGTCACATTTGGTATTCTACATAAAGTCATATTTGGAATTCTACATAAAGTCATATTTGGTATTCTACATAAAGTCATATTTGGTATTCTACATAAAGTCATATTTGGTATTCTACATAATGTCATAATGTTGTATGCGGCGGAACCATCAAGCATGCACTGACATCTGTTTGACATACAATATTTATATAAATATGTCCATATCACACGGAGACCCGTCACAATATAAATAATAACTGTCGAGTACCCACTTTGTGGATGACAGCTTGCTAACGATGAAGTGATAAGTAGTGTCGGTCGTCACTGTATTATATATACTGGTTCGCCTAAGTTAGGGGCCATGGGTTCGTGTTTTTGTTAGCATTCGGAATCATTTATATATATATATATATATATATATATATATATATATATATATATATATATATATATATATATATATATATACACACACACACACACACACACACACACACACACACATGTAGTACATATGATACGTTTATCCTTCAATATAAATCTTCAGTAGATAATGCGAATGATATAAGAGATTGTTAAATTAAGTAAAGCGTTGCGTAGTGATATACGTAATGTGTACTGGTGTAATTGACATGATGATTTTCTTATTTTCTTTCCCATAAATTAATTTGTTGAGCATGATATAGAAATCATAGCGTATAAAAAATATGATTTACCTTCTTCATATTTTGATGATTTTAGAGATATTTTGATTTCCTTTTACAATTTGAAACCATGCCTTGTTTGTTCAGATGAAATATAGATATGTTGCATCATGTCTTCGTTATTTGCATGGTTTGTGTTATTTACAACATGACATTAGACTAACAGATTCTGAGAAATCTCAGTGTTTTCTCTGATTAAATGGGGGCAAATATAGATTTTCATAACAGATATGATATACACGACAACGTGTTCTGAAAGGGTGTAAAAAAAGAGTACTACCGTGAGGGCAGGACATGCTTTCTGGGTACCTGATGTCATTTGTATTCATTCAAGTGATTGAACTATATCTCCGTGTCCATTAGAACAAGCCTTTAAAGGAGCAGTAGCACGTTTTTTGCAATTTTTATTTTTCAAATTTCCCATTCATAATGATAGTTTATGTCATTTATATTTACTTTAAAGGGTAAACATCTCATTACACAAAGCAAGTTTCGGTGTTGCGTGTAAAGCAAAAAATGCATGGCGGCCATTTTATTGTGAACACATTTTATTATTTGAATGACAAAAACGATTCCAATTGCTTTACGGAACCATGTACACTCATTTTTAACTTGGTTTTCTGAATAGGGGAGTGTGTTTTACTATTGGTGACATTATTTTTCAAATATATTTCATTGACTTATTTCACCGTCCCTTCAAAGCTTTATGAATACTCGATTATAGCAACATGCGTAACTTTGACGAATCTAATTGCTTTAACTTACTTAATTGCTTTGTAGTAAAATGTATCCAAGTTATAAATTACACACTCCAAAAATTCCCAACTTTACCAAATAGAAATAGGATAAGTAAAACATAAAAATGTGTCATTTAAAATATGTAATAAAAACAACTCAATGCGTTTCATATAGTCTCGTGGTCTACTGTACACTTGGAAATTTACTTGACACCAACATGCCAAGCTATCGTAAAGGTCGTTATCCAAAGACACTTTTTTTAATGAAACGTTAGATGAGTGAACTTTCGTTTCAACACAGCTACTTGATTGTTCTACATATCACCAATTATTTTACCCACACGTTGTTTTCGTTCTTATCAGAACGGTTTTGATGTTGCTTAATTATTTCTCAATTTTTCTCTCAATTCATATGATCCCGTGCATGGCTTATTGTCCTCCCACGTCAACTAAAATCAGCAGGTTAGGATTGTTCGAAGTTAATCACGAAGTATAATAGTTAGGATAGTGGTATTTCTGAATGATTGTGTTGTTCATTTATAACATTGTACAATATTTACCATTGCTGAAATACCTGTCACTGTAGGTCGCGACACTTCATGAAATGTTTACACAATATGTCAGTATGAAACCAGGGCCTATGTGTTTTCATATGTGTTTAGTATGTGCATGCTTCTCTTCAAATAACCTGTAAGAAATATATGCAAATAAACTCACCTTTGAAAGTGAAATTTTGAAAAAGAGAAGAAAACAAACATGTATATGTATCTAGAGGAAGAGTTGAGTGAAATTCATTGTATAAGTTGAGGTAATACAGTGTAATTGTTTATTTAAAGAACTTGAATAGCCATAAAATCGTATTTTTCATGTTCCTAGATCAACTCTAATTTAAGTTTAGAATTTCATTGCAGCTATTAAGGTTTGAGCTTTTTCAGGCAACATGCAAACTCCCCTCTCAACGTTCTGCAAGGTTGTCAAGTTACACTCGAGCACATACTTTATACAACATGTTTGGCAATAGATCTTGAACTTTTGTTAAAGGGGAGTACATACCTGTCATGTGATCCACATGTAACTGTATTTAAGGTAGTTCAATCCTTCATTCTTGAGCCAAACAATTTCTGTAAGAGATTTATACTAATATGTATCAGTTCTCTTCTTCTTCTTCGTACATTTCTGTCATGTTCAGTACATGTTTTGTCTTTTAGAATGTAATGCCATATACTGTAAATAACTTCTTCTTCGTATACATTTCTGTCCTGTTCAGTATATGTTTTGTCTTTTAGAATGCAAATAACAACGAGAGGATATCCTAATTTCAATAACCAAATCCGTTTCATTATGAATGAAATAATACAATGGGATCTCACTTAACTTAGATTATCACAAGAGTAAGAAACTAAGGATTACCCTTATTGATTCATCAATTCAGATAGGAACGAAATCGTGACCGTTTGATTAGACATCTCTTCCACAGCTACGATATTACTTTTTCTGTATACTCATCACGTAAACCTACATTACTGTAGATGACATTTCCACGTGGTGTAGTTTTATCTCTATCGGACATAAAAGGGACATAGAATATTTACCAAATAAAACAGTTATAGTATCGGGAAAAAAATCATAAACCAAATTTATGGCGTCGATACACTAACTGTACCATATTTTGGGTTAAAAAATAAAACCAGCCACGAGCCAGTAATTGGTTCGTGTTTATGACTCAGAATTGTCACGCATAACTAAACATTAACAAAGGGTCTGTTTATCATTCATTGAAACTCCATGTAAACTTACTGTGATACAAACATATCAGGAAGTAGTCCCAGTGTGGTCCCTGACATCACAATCCCAAATCTAAATCATGGATAACATATTAAATTGCATTGGATATAGTGAGTGAGTGAGTTAGGGTTTAACGCCGCTTTCAAGAGTATTTCACTTATATCGCGGCTGCTCAACTACCGGGCAAAAGAAAGGACTCACCTAAGTTTGTTTCTATTAATTCAATATTTAAAAGAAATCAGATTTATTTGACTATGGCACGATACAATAATACTTATCTGCAGTAGTTTGGATGACTTTGTTGGTGACTGTGGTTAATTTTTAGTTCAAATATATTTTTGTAATGAAGACAGGGTTAAAAATTAAATTTACACCAACATGACCCCTACCCTGTTTAAAATGTTGTAAATGTGTGCAGAATCAGGCACATTTATTTATTTTCACATAGGATATGTTTTATATGTCGGTGAACAATTGTGTATCATCAAAAATAATTTAAAAACAAAATTAGATTTAAAATTTCATTTAAAAAAAAAATAAAAAAACATGTAGAAGTATTCTTTGACTGCTAACTAAACACCTGTACTTATCAGTTTTGGATTATTTGCAATTGAAAATCATACATATGATTAAATCAACTGAGGTGAGTCCTTTCTTTTGCCCGATAGTTTAGTATTATGGCAGGGGAAAAGCCCGCAACGCCATGTGGCTATGCACTGCGGTGAAACCTTCGAGCAGCGGCTGGAACTAGCGAACCATGGGTGGGACTGCACTGAAATTCATTGTAGCATTGCACCCAAACGTTACTGCGTGTAGAACAGTTCACTACTGCAGACAAAGTTGCCGTGTCCCTGTCGGGATTCGAACCCCGGACCTCTTGATCCGAAGCCGAAAGCGCTAACCAATTCGCTATCCCGCCCCTATAGGAAGTTTAAAAGTTTCGGTTGAAGGGGAGGGGCATGGGTGGTAGATGGGGCAGCTGCTGAGCAATTGAGCTGAGCTGAGCATTTTTGGTTTATCTGGATATATACAGATGTGATTCTCAGCCGAATACTACCTGTATATATTGACATAAAGAGTTACATCACATGGTTACATATCGTAAGGCTGCGTCTCCAAGCGAACATTATAAACTGGTCGATGACAGTTCGATAGCGATGGGTGTAATTCTGGGCATGTTGTCATGGAAACGGGAAACAGTTTGCAATGGTGATGGTAATCAGAAGATCGATAAGTGAATCCACACAGAAGTCGTCCAAATCTCCCCGGATGTATTCCATTCATGGCGTAACGGGCGGGCGTATTGGACGCGCCACCAAGAGGACACATATCAAGTATTCAAGGTTCGTGTAGTTTTGATTTGATGTGTGATGTGATTTGTTTTGCAAAGACGCAATGTTATCAGCCTTGAAGTCTACAGTGAAAATGTTTGTGTTTGTGTGGGCCTCACTGTAGGAACACGGTTAAACATTTATATATACAACCATTAATATCAGGCTAGGAACCAGAATATCCAATTTTGTAGAGCAGTGACTGTAAACATTGGTGGATACAGAGTGGGATCTTGAGTTCCAGATAGACAACGCTTGAGAACGTTTTCTGTGTGGTTTAAACGTATTTTATTTCAGGAGGCTTATATTAACGCCTCTCTTTGAAATTACATACATATAGCTGGAATAATATAACATATTTGGTGAAATGCAATATGGTTGTGTACTAAAATGATATATTAACACAAAGATGTTTGAAATATACAGTATGTTAGGTATGCCTGGTCACGATTTATGGGCTGCAGCGCAGTTGAAAATTTGGATTTATATTGTGAAGTGGAAAACAGCGACAGAATTATTTTATTTCAGGGAATCGTTTACTTTTCTTGATAAACTGATGTAAAGAATCGATAATACGGTTGTTAGTCGAGATACTCAGGGAACCACTACCGTATAATACAGTCCTAAGGTCATATCCCTGAGTGTAGAAGAACATATTTGATCGTAGTTGTTGATAGTTCTGTGTGTTGAAAGTAGTCATTGTCTGGGTAAATCCTGGGGTCAGTTGCACAAAACAACCTTAACACCTTAACACTAAGGTTAGTCTAACACTAAGGTTAGTCTAAGTACCATCACATTGCACTTAGGCTACCTTATTGACTAACGGGGCCCGACTGAGGTTTACTTTACTGTGTCAAGTTTGGGGGACTTGTCTTTGGGAAATGTTAAAGGTACATCCATTGTGTTGTTGGGGGTCATATATTGCAAACGTTATTAATGGTGTTACTTTATCGAGAGGTAGCGACTGTTACCGAAAACTACCATTTTGATGATAGTAGACTTAGCATATTGATGATATGAAGGTAAAACAAGTGCTTTCTGATCGAAAACCGGACAATGCACAGAGTGTGGCGCGCGCCAATGAGTCAAACGTAATTCTGGAATCTTATTTATAACAGACAGAAAGACAAATTTGAGTTGAAAATGTTGAATAGGTCACATAACTACTGTGCATGTAAATGGGACGTGCAGTTTCGGTTTCTGCACATGCATAACTATGTTACTCAATTTTAATTGGAAACTAGTAATTATGATACATTTGGCGATTGGGGATAAATATGCAAGCTGAGTGAATTTATTTGTGTTGTAGACAGAACATGTGGTGAGTTGGAACGTATTAAAGCCAAATACAATTTTATGAAATACAATGGATGTACCTTTAAGAACAATTGTACGGATGTTATATGGATCTTATGTGACCTCAAGTGATAATGCACAGTATGAGGCAACTGCAGAGGTATCTTTATGTTGGAGTTCAGGGAGCGAACGGGTTAGTTAAAGAGAAGAGAAGAAATTTCATTATTGAATGTTCTCAAAGCACGATATGACTGAGGATTATGTTGTTTAATCTCTTATGACAATGTAATACCCGGGTAGAATAGGGTTCTGTATAGCCATTTTGGATATTTTGCATTACGTGAAATGAAAACAAGCTATATTGTAACTTTTTGATAACTAAAGACATACACTGTTAGAGTATTCACATAGTAACACATAACATGTAATAAAACTTATATACAAGTTGCTGTTATGCTGTAGCGAAGTTTTCCGACTCGCAGCGCCGATGAATGGCTTCAGTTCTCATTGTTTTATTTTTCAACAAATGTGCACTTGTGTTTATCAAGTTGTGAAATATAAAGCCATCAAAATGTTACCTTCATTAGTATCTTTCAATTTGACTGTGTTTTAATCATGTATTAATAACATATATGTGTAAACAGGAATATCCTCCCGAATTTCGTTCCCACAAAAAATACCCCGATAGAACCCTCCTTTTAATGTCATGAGATTTGCTTTCCTTTCAAATTAATTCATGTGATATAGATATATTATATACTCGAGGATCTATTTCAACAATCAGTCAATCTGTACAAAAAGAAAATCTATTAAGTTATAGTTATATACAAAAGCACCTTTTAACCCCGATATGCCGCCTCTTTACATAATGATAAACTGAATCCGTTAAATCAAGAATTAAACTAAACATCCAAAATTCGATGTATAATTCAGCCTTTACAGTGTTGTTTTATTAACACACACGAGAGCTCTGTAGATAGAGTATTTAAAAACAACAAAAAAGAAAAGATTTCACTGTTGAATGTTTGCATAGCTTTAATTTATATGAGCGAGAACTCTGTGGTATGATCACTTACAACACTATTGTTCATCTTTATAAATGAATAGAATAAACTAAATGTCATGAGATTTGATTAACTCTCGAATTAATTCATGTCATAGATATATTATAACCTCGAGAATATATCTTCACGAACTTGTCAATTTTCCATTAAAAGAGCACCTTTAAACATCGAAATATCGCATCTTTGCATAATAATAAAACTTAATCCGTTAAATTTAGAAATGTAATTAAACATCCAAAACTAGATTATGATTTAGCCTTTACAGTGTTGTTTTGTTTACACACATGAGAGCTCTGCAGATAATAATCAAATGGATTCAGAACAGATGGTGTAGTGCGTTTAATGACGGTAAACGGTACTAATATAACCGTTAATGGATTGTTAAAACTTGTCCCCGAAATAGATGATCGCAAGTTGGCACGACATAGAGAAAATAGATAATATTTAACTGTTGTAAGTGAAATTCATAATATCGTCCAAATCCCTGTGTTGGATATAAACTACCGGGCAAAAGAAAGGACTCACCTAAGTTTGTTTCTATTAATTCAATATTTAAAAGAAATCAGATGTTTTTGACTATGGCACGATACAATAATACTTATCTGCAGTAGTTTGGATGACTTTGTTGGTGACTGTGGTTAATTTTTGGTTCAAATATCTTTTTTGTAATGAAGACAGGGTTAAGAATTAAATTTACACCAACATGACCCCTACCCTGTTTAAAATGTTGTAAATGTGTGAAGAATCAGGCACATTTATTTATTTTCACATAGGATATGTCTTATATGTCGGTGAACAATTGTGTATCATCAAAAATAATTTAAAAACAAAATTAGATTTAAAACTTCATTTTTAATTGTTTTTTTTTAAAACATGTAGAAGTATTCTTTGACTGCTTACTAAACACCTGTACTTATCAGTTTTGGATTATGACATCGAAAACTTGAGATATTTGCCATTGAAAATCATACATATGATAAAATCAACTGAGGTGAGTCCTTTCTTTTGCCCGGTAGTTTATAAATGAAACCCACAGCACGGTAAGTGGTGACAGTGGGGATACGACCTTTCTGTGTTTCTAGAATAATAACACGACGTCAATCAAATTATTTCTTCATACAACATATCTGTAACATGTGATTCACAATGGTGGCAATCCAAAAGGAAACCTTCATTATTCATACTTTCAGGATAAACGTTTCTTACAATCTGAATGAACATGTCTGAATCTGATTTTATAAGATCATTAAAAATAACACTGATATTGACTTTTATTTACAACACTTGCCTGAAAAGTATCTATTCAATCTAATCTTAATCGTAAGACTGTCCAAGTATCAGTGGAGTGACGCTTATTTGAGAAACGGTAATCAGTCAGTAATTAATTACGACTTTCAAGGCAATGATGACTCTACATGAAATGTTGCTTTCGCGGCAGTCCATATTTCTCAAATTTGGCAAAAGATATGTCACGTCATGCGCCGTTCTCACTATGCGATTTGTTGTTATACATGTTCATAAATTCATTGGAAAGAGTCAACGGTTCAAATAATACATTAATACTAATGTACGTATTTACCATATTCAAAGTGCATTTTGTCATAAGAATAACATTTCCAATTGTGTCTTGCCTTAATAATGTATATTACATGTTTACCCACTTCGTCACTTGTAGATTTCTTACTTTCTTGTTATGTATTCTAGCCTTGTAAAATAGTTGTTGATTACCTGGAGAGGGCTTCTATAAGTTTCACAACTTGTGCCCAATTCATTTCTTAAATGAATAAAATATGTTTTCAATCAAAATCAATCAATTTAGAGTAACCAACTTTAGTTGACCCGTGAGAGTTATCCTCTGCGTACTGTTCCTCAACACATTAAAAGGAGGGTTCTATCGGGGTATTTTTTGTGGAAATTCGAGAGGATGTTCTCGTTTACACAAATATGATATGAATACATGATTAAAACACAGTAAAATTAAAATGTATTAATGAAGTTAATATAGTGATGACTTTATATGTCACAACTTGATACAGACAAGCGCATATTTGTTGAAAAATAAAAACGATGAGAACTGAAGCCATTCATCGGCGCTGCGAGTGGGGGAAAGTTTGCTACGGAAAAACAGCAAAAAAAACAGTTTTATGACACGCTTTGCGTTACTATGTGAACTTTCTATCAGTGTATTATCTTTTATCATTAAAATGTTGTAAAATATAGCGTGTTTTCATTTCACGTAATGCACAAAATCCAATATGGCGACAGGATTGATTGTAGCATTACAGGCTAGTCGCCTTTCACTTGATATAATGTCTGTCGGCTTTATACAAGTTAAAAAGTATAAATATTGTGAAATTTAGTATCAAATATTTTTGCAGGGAGTGTATAATAAATCTAACATGTATTCACAATGCAGGAAGCTAGAAATAAAACATTTAATGAACACAACTGAGTGAACACTGTATGGTAAATATGTCCTGCTTGAAGCGACGAGCTCCACAGTGACAGGTGGTGAGCGGTGTCACCTGATTCATCCAGTAATGGACAACTAACACCCCGTCGCGGTGTGAACTGATTGCAATCAATTGTCATCCTGTTGGATACGTAATAGTAACCGACAGAGACCGAGGTGTTCAAATTAGATGAACCCTCGCACACGTGAATCATAAAAGCCGATAAATTAAAAGGTACAAAAAACCATTACTAACGTAACAAGAAGTAGCATATGAATTGTTCATAGCTATACCCATCCTCGGTTACCCATGGTTTTATATATGCTCCGTTACTCTCCACTATATCACCCATGGGAAACCTTATCAGGAGAATCTGTACTCAAATTACCCGCCCTTGGCCGGCGTGAGCCAATCTAATTGCTACGCAGCATGGACCTGCGATCCAATGACATTTCATATTACTTCGTTGCAAAGTACGCGAGGTCATTTTGTTAGCAATCCGTCACCGGTTATCTCCCTTGATCATTTCCGTCTTATCCTATTGAGCATTTTCTTTGGTTAGGCTACTGACTTCGTCACACTGGCCAAGGGCGGGTAATTTTAGTACAGATTTCTCTCATAGAGTTTCCGAGGGGTGATATAGTGGAGAGTAACGGAGCATATATAAAACCCTGGGTAACCGAGGATGAGCTATACCGGGTGTTCATGATGAACACCCGGTGCTCTTGATGAACAACTATGCACATACATTACAGAAATCAATGCGGGTTGCTACGACATCAATATACCCGAATAAAACAAATGAGCCAGTGTGTAACCATTGCGACACGGGGACAAGCACAACTGGTTGTCGGGGATATTTACCAATTCACAGAATGTACCGTTAAGGAAAGAATTGCCAATGTTTTCAAAACTGTCAAGGGATATACGTATACAGCTCAACGTATATGGAATTGTTCAAATGACCATTCTTTATGTCATATATGACTTAGTCATAAATTGGTCGAAAATAGTCCAAACCGACAACTACATTTGAAGTTTGGCTCCTTTAACATGCTGTATTCTCCATTGAGTTGATAGTATACACGACAGTATACACGATATATACACGATAGTTTACACGATAGTATTCACGATATATACACGATAGTATACACGATATTCTGCACGATATATACACGATAGTATACGCAATATATACACGATATATACACGATAGTATATACGATATATACCCGATAGTATACACGATATATACACGATATATACACGATATATACACGATACTATACACGATATATACACGATAGTATACATGATAGTATAAACGATATATACACGATAGTATACACGATATATACATGACAGTATACACGATAGTATACACGATATGTACACGATAGTATACACGATATATACACGATAGTATACACGATATATACACGATAGTATACACGATATGTATACACGATAGTATAAACGATAGTATACACGATATATACACGATAGTTACTTTTAAACCTCTCTTGAACGCGATTGCTCAATGTAGCGCTAAGTTGCAAGGCGAGCAAACTTCGAGGAATCGCACCGTGTCGTTCAGAGAGAATGAGCTACATTGAGCGCTACCTTGAGCGATCAATAAGCGATTATAAGCGCTCGCTGTTATGGAACGGAACCAAGGTCTAAGTTGAAAACTAAGATAATTTGAGAAATACGTGCATACTGAAATGTGTTTTTTAGCGTGGTAGTTTTCCTGTTACGAGTGTCATATTTTGCTCAAGACCAGTTCACACATATCGTGATCCTTGATCGATGGTTCCTGATTCCTAATCCGTGATTTGATTGACAGATTGGATATTCTTCTTAATTGTGTTGTAAATGACATGCGTGTAGGCTATATTACAGCAATACCAACGTGTGAGCCCGAGCGTGGGAAGGTTTATCTCGAGATGATTAGTAGTAAATTGATACTGAGTTCAGAACTCCGGGACAAAAGTTGTAACACGAACTCGACGCCATGATCAAATCACACCAGCTCTTTTAAAACTTCATTGGCTGCCTATTTCATTCAGAATCCAATATAAAATTTTGCTTCTAGTGTTTAAATGTTTGAACAACTTTGCTCCAGAATACCTTTCAACATTGACGACCAGATACCAACCCTCAAGGACTCTGCGTTCCTCTGAACAATTCTTATTGCAAGTACCTAAATCAAAATCTAATTGCTATGGCGACCGTTCCTTCCAGACACCAGGGCCAGAATTATGGAACAAGCTTCCCTTACATATCAGGCAGATTCAAGAACTAAGCACCTTAAAGTCGTCTCTCTCATCTCTTTCAAACTGCATTTGATCAATAATGCAATCAATGCTCTGAAAGCGCTAATGAGCAGCACTATTTTTTTTTTTAGATATAAGCGCTATATAAGTATTTTCATGTATGTATGTATACTTATTATTCCCGATTGGACTGAGATATGAGATACACTAGTGACCCATGTCAGTTAGATCAAGTTCCGTGGATAAATAAAACAATATTGTACCCAAACGGAGAACTAAGAAGTTCTGGTAAATGTTTTCCAAATCACATCTACCTCTTAACTCACAAACAAAGAAGTCATGTTAACATATTTGGTATATATACATACAATTATACAATATAGCAATTATGTAACTCTTGAAACACGACATGGTTGATTAAAGTATGACATAGGTATATGTCATATTTAGTACCCATCAACACAGTGTATGTTATTATTGTTTTGGTTTTTTCAATATTGTATTCATGTATTGGTATTTTGTATTGTATTCTATCAAAAACTCTTTGAGTGTAAGACGATTTTCCCATCTGGGAGAATAAAGTTTATCTTATCTTATCTTATCTTATGTCGTCATACACTTCAAATAAATGCACACCGCGAAAATTCAGAAGAATTAGAACATGGCGTTTTAAAGGTCCATCCATTGTGTTGTTGGGGGTCATATATTGCAAACGTTATTAATGGTGTTACTTTATCGAGAGGTAGCGACTGTTACCAAAAACTACCATTTTAATGATAGTAGACTTAGCATATTGATGATATGAAGGTAAAAGTAGTGCTTTCTGATCGAAAACCGGACAATGCACAGCTTGTGGCGCGCGCCAATGAGTCAGACGTAATTCTGGAATCTTAAAGAGACAGAAAGACAAATTTGAGTTGAAAATGTTAAATAGGTCACATAACTACTGTGCATGTAAATGGGACGTGCAGTTTCGGTTTCTTCACATGCATAACTATGTTACTCAATTTTAATTGGAAACTAATAAGTATGATACATTTGGCGATTGGGGATAAATATGCAAGCTGAGTGAATTTATTTGTGTTGTAGACAAAACATGTGGTGAGTTGGAACGTATTAAAGCCAAATAATTTTTTTTATGAAACACAATGGATGTACCTTTAAACAAACAGGCAATTCGTGAAACACACAGTTTATACTTCTCTATGCTAGACACATCGTGTTTATGATTGACATGCGTGCAGAACGTACTGATTTCACGTCGGTATGGTGTTTATCTGTCGCATCGAGGCATCACACGTAGCTTTGTCTCTCGCCAAACACACGCACGATCCAAATGGGAGATATAAGGTAGGTGCTTGACAATGGCGATTATTATACTGTTTTAGATATCAGCACTTTTATCAAACTGTATTCTATCATATGTTTTAAAGGTGCATCCATTGTGTTTCATAACATTTTATTAGGCTTTAATACGTTCCGACTCACCATATATGCTGTTCACAGTGCAAATAAATTCAGTCAGCTTGCATATTCATCCCGAATCACCAAATATATCATAATTACTTGTTTCCAATTAAAATCGAGCAGCTTCATTATAGATGTGCAGAAACCGGAACAACACGCCCCATTTACATGCACAGTAGTTATATGACCTATTAAACATGATAAACCCAAATTTATCAGTTTGTCTGTTATAAATAAGATTCCAAAATTACGTTTGACTCATTGGCGCGCGCCACACGCGGTATGTACATTGTCCGGTTTTCGATCAGAAATCACTACTTTTACCTTCATATCGTCAATATACTAAGTCGACTAAGATCAAAGTGGCATTTTTCGGCAACAGTCAGTACTTCCCGATAACATAACACAATTTATGACGTTTAGCATATGTGACCCCAAACAACACAATGGATGTACCTTTAAAATATACATTCAAAAATAGAATTTTCGTACCGTGCTGATGTGACTAAGACGGATTTGCTGACCGACCAATAATATTGGTCATGCGCCTTATATGCGTCCTAATTACGTCGGACACACATGCAACATGTTATATCATTTATAGGAAAACGATGAGACTAAACTTTTTACTTATCATAGTGTTTACATAATCATAGTTGAATAGTATATATTAAAGGGGCAGTAGCACGTTTTTTGCAAATTTTATTTTTTTAAATTTCCCATTTATAATGATAGTCTATGCCATTTAAATTAACTTTAGAGGGTAAAACATCTAATTACACAAACCAATTATCCGTAGTGGTAATAACGATGTTGCGTATAAAGCAAAAATTGATGGCGGCCATTTTATTGTGAACACAATTTATTATTTCGAATGACAAAAACGATTCCCATGGCTTTACGGAACCATGTACACTCATTAACTTGAATTTCCGAAGAGAGAAGGATGTTTTACTATTGGTGACATTATTTCTCAAATACATTTCCTCGACTTATTTCAGCGAAAAAACTTGCTACTGTCCCTTTAATATGCCAGCCACACAAGCAACTCTTCATTTTGGAAGATAATATCTCTACATTATAGTATTACTTCTCACCGATAGCCTACTTTAGACCTACAGACTTTTAAAAATGCAACCTTATCGGACTCGTTACAGTTCTAATGGATATGAATATATTCTATAGTTACTTCTGACACCTTTGGGTTTATTGTTCTCTGTTCCTTCCCTACAGAAGATCTGCAGACTCCGCCTCTGAAGAGGCGATACCGGCCATCTACAGTGAGGCGACGTCACCATGACGACACTCTGTGACGTCACATTTCGGGTTGGAAGTAACAGAAGCACTCTCCTTGGTCACAAGAGCGAGTTGATTCACAGCAGTCGAGTGTTTCGTGCCATGCTGTGTGGCCCTCTGGCGGAGAAAGGTCATATTGATGTCCCGGATGTAGAGTCTCAGGATTTCAGAGAGTTTCTGGAGTAAGTTTTCAAAGTTCGTTAAATGGAGGGTTCTATCTGGGTATTTGTTGAAACGAAACGAGCGTTGTACTGAGTAATGTATTTACATGCCGTGATAATGAGATGGAACTGCTTGCCACTTCTATTCATCAGCACCACAGGAAAAGTGTTCGTTAAGTTATCCTTGGTGACAGAGTAATCGATACAAATGAACTCTCGATCTCACACTTGAATATTGAACGGATATGAAGTTTCATTTACTGTTGTCCTTGATATAAAACATCATTTAATATATGACATCAAACAATAACGTATGAGTTACTGTTTTAATACCATGAACACGTTCCCCTAAAAGTCACTCTAACCAACTCTGAACACCATACATGGCAACTTCCAAACGCAAGGCATAACTCTTGCCAGTCTGCATTACTGGCTGATTTAACCCTTGCGGTATTTCCCTCGCTTTGTCGTGTCAAGACAGTGAATAGCTGCACCAGAAATGCATAGCGGGCCTGGATTTCAAAACACAGATTTCTTAAGGAAATACTGCAAGGCCTAAGTCATCCAGTAATTTAGACTGGCAAGAGTTATACCTTGCATTGGGAAGTTGCATATATGGTTGTAAGACATAGTGTCTACAAATCATCTGCATCCCTGGTATTATGTTTCCATTTTGAATACCGAAAGTTCCAACTGTTAGACTGAAATCATCATTCATATTCTTTCAAAATTGATTTCTGCTTTGGTAGGCCTATCTGTTCCATTTCAATCTCCTCTCTGGTGTAGGCTACTACTTTCATTGGTGTGGTCCTAGCTGCAGAACTGTAGCTATATAATCTCTTCCCCCAATACCATCGTGTTTATAAGAAGGCGACCTCAGGGTGTCAAAGAGCCATTTTTGATGAAGCAACTACAGCTAGTCCATGACACTTTACATCTCATTTCAGATTCCTTCATACGGGTTACTGTGGAATCCACCATGACAACGTGACGACCATACTGTACCTAGCCAAGAAGTACTGCGTGTGTGGACTGGAGTTCCTCTGTTTGAAGTTCCTTCACCGTGCTCTAGCTCCTGAGAATGCTTGCGTCATTATGGAACATGCCCACATATTCAATGAGAAGCATCTGCATGAACAGGCGTACCAAGTTGTCATTAACAACATTCAAACCGTCGGTGATGGGATATGTAATCTCTGCAGTGGTTGCTTTCGAAAGATTATCAATAATAGCTCTTTGACGACACATCGATTGTTCAATGCCGCCATTTTGTGGGCAGATGCCGAATGTCGTCGTCAAGGAAGGGAGATAACTCTTAAGAATATGACCTCATGCATAGAAGATGATTTTGTTATAGTTCCTGTTCTTGATGTGAAGCCAAGTGAACCAAAAGTCAAATCTAAACGGCTTTTATCTGAAGATGACTTGCAAATGTTGATGTCGTTTAGTCAACACGAGGGGGAGAACCGTTTGCTTTTCAAGAGACGCGTGAATGACAACCGTGAGACAATAGCAGATTCATTAGTTACAGCAGATGTTATCTTATACAACAGTAACCATTCTCTAGGATCAGTTTCAGGAATTGAAAAGGCCGAAGACGGAATAGACTTCACGTTCAACACAAATGTGATGTTGCTTAGTGTTTATTTGTACAAACCGGATGTTGACAATGCTCATGTGCGTTTGACAATTCAGAAGTTTCTTGTTCCGGTGTGCCTTGAAGACAAGGAATATGACGTCGTAGTGAGTGATAATAACGACTCGCCTTGTGTCGAAATTTGTTTGAAGCAGCCGTTGCCTGTCATGAAAGATGTGAGATATTGTATGTACGCTTCACTGGACAGAGGCTGGCCTGTATATACTGGAAAAAAGCCAAGGAGCAGTGTGACTGTTGGAGAGTGTACCGTCACCAAGCAACGCCAGGTGTATGTGGACACTGTCAATATGCTGTATGGTTTCAGAGTAGGATACTTGGTTTAACTGGAAGAACTCACAGATCAGTAACAGGAGTCCCGTTGTTCTTCACATGAGTCACACACACGGGATTGTATTGCCGGAAAAAAACCCAGTTCCTAGGTCCAATACTTCGTTGCGATACACCCTATACTAATAACTTATTCGTAAAGAGTATATCGTAACGTAGAATTGGACCTAGGAACTGGGTTTTTTCCAGCAATACAAGCCCCTGTGTGACTCATGCATGCTCGAACATGTCCATTTCTCTGAGAGGTACTTTAAAGGGGCAGTAGCACGTTTTCCATTGAAATAAGTCGATGAAATGTATTTAAAAAATAATGTCATAAATAGTAAAAACACCCTTCTCTTCGGTAAATCAAGTTATAAAATAAGTGTACATGGTTCCGTAAAGCCATGGGAATCGTTTTTGTCATTCGAAATAATAAAACGTGTTCACAATAAAATGGCCGCCATGTAATTTTGGTTTATAAGTAACACCGTTATTACTAGTATGGGTAATTTGTTTGTGTAATAAGATGAGTTACCCTCTAAAGTAAATATAAATGACATAAACTATCATTATGAATGGGAAATTTGAAAAAAATAAAATTTGCCAAAAAAATAGTGCTACTGCCCCTTTAAGTGTAGCTGTAAAAACCAAGTTACATGAATAATCAACTCCTTTCTTACAATAAATGCGATAAATCGTTGATAAACCACCTATAAGTACACCTCTTACTACATTCGTGCATGTTCCAATTTCTTGGATAAAATAGACACATTAAAACGGATTTTGTATGAACACAGTCCATATGACAAATATTGCTATTGTCTCATGTACCACCGTTGGTGTTTTTTGAGAAATAATTGATGATGATGATGGTGTTATTATGATATTACATTTTGTGACATAAATGAGAACTAATACTTAAGTGGTTAACCTTCTCATTGGTCACTAGTTCCATGGACCTTATATACGGTATATATAAGGTCCCTGCTTGTTCCCACTCACTGCATTGACGCGCTGCGCTAGTCTGGGGTAAAAAAACGCGTGCTACGCGCTGCGCTGCGCTGCGTTGCTGGCGCGCTGTGTTGGTGTGGGGAGACCTTAAAGGGAAAGTTCTATCACCGATCTATCGGCAGCATCCGCCATCTTGGATTTTTGACATTTCTTGAAATGCAAACACGCTATTAATTTACCCAATTTTTTTTTTTTTTTAATAATAAAACCAAGGACGTATATTGGATATAGGCCTACGTCTTTGATAAAACATATACATTGATAGAACATTATAGTAACAAATGACGTATCATAAAACTAATAAACACTATGCTGTTAGGCCGTAGCGAAGTTTTCCCCACTGCAGTGCCGATGAATGGCTTCAATTCTCAATAATTACAAAATGAGTTTGTTACACTAATTTCCGCGTTTCTGATTGGACGAGAGCTCTCAAAAACCTGCTGCCATTTCTCGATGAATGCAGATAAAATGTGCTACCATACCTCGTGCATTCGTACCTTGTGACGTCACAATCCATCAGAACAAACGGTCGTGTCAGTCGGTTCTTACAACTGAGCGTAACGTTTTGATGCAAAATAAGATATACACATGTCATTTCGTTTTCAAACCTACGCTGATAACTGGAATATACATTCCTTTTCCGAATGAGACAATTAAGTTCACCGGGAACACTTTATTTTAATAGATACAAGTCCTCAAGCTTGTTCATTCACTTGCGCTTCGCAAACGGTATCCATGTTTGAACGTCGCGTGATATGCTAATGATGAGGGTTAATCACAAATTGCGTAAATCAGATAAAACGAACCCTGATTGTATGCATGTGAATGCTGGGGAAACGAAATTGAATCCTCGGCCGTTTTAGAATAAGGATTCTTCAATTTTGATTCAGCCATTATTGTTGCGTGTAACAAGCTGCTGCCTCCCGTGATAAATGACAAATATATTAGATTTCTGTAAATATTTAAAGAAAAACTTGTTGATTTTGTAATTATAAGGATTGTTTTACCAATCCTTAATTGTGTTTATTTTTCAACAAATGTGCGCTTGTCTTTATCAAGTTGTGAAATGTAAAGTCATCAAAGTATTAACTTCATTAATATATTTCAGTTTGACGATGTTTTAATCATATATTAATAGCATATATGTGTTAACGGGAATATCCTCTGGAATTTCGTTTCCACATTTCATTTGGTCGCCATATTTGTTGAAATTTAAAGAGGTGATTCGAAAGTGACGTCACTTAGAAACGAAGTGATAATGGCCCGTCGTCAGCGTTGAGAGGGCCGTTATCATTTGCAGTGGCCCGCTCATATAGGGGTAACGTTGTTTTTCAGGGCATTATCATTTGCAGAAGCCCGAATTCTCATACAAGTTTTAATTACAGTTGCATTATAAAAGAGAGACAAAGGATAAGAGCCAGAAAAGCTCGCCCTCCTCTTCCTTCAATACTGCTTTCAAACATTAGATCCTTACGGCAACAATTTTCAGAACTTGAACTGAATGTGAGATATTTGTATGAATACAGGGGATCGTGCTTATTGTGCTTCACGGAAACGTGGTTAAATGACACAATCTCTGAAGATTCATTGCGTATCCAAGGATTCAACGATCCCATCAGATTGGACAGGGACAATGACATCACCGGGAAGAAAGTTGGTGGCGGAGTGTGTATATACATTAATGAACGATGGTGCAGTAATTATACTGTAAGAGCGAGATGGTGCACGGAAGATATTGAACTGTTATCCCTATCAATGAGGCCTACATATTTGCCTAGAGAGTTCGGTCAAATCTTTACAACGGTTGTTTACATACATCCGAAAGCAAACCCCAACAAAGCGGCCGATGTACTGTCCGCTCACATCAATAAGCTAGAAACAATTTCACCTGATGCACCAAAATTGATTCTGGGAGATTTCAATGGCTGTGTTTTAAATAAACTTCTTCCGCATTACCACCAATATGTCACTTGCCTCACACGGAATAGAAAAAGCCTGGATCTGTGCTACGGAAACATTAAAGACGCTTATAAATCTTATGCTAAACAACCACTTGGTCAGTCAGATCATAACTCTGTCTATCTTGTACCCCAGTACAAACAAAAACTGAAAGCTCAAAAGCCAATTATAAAATCTGTTCAAGTTTGGAATAAAGAATCTCTGGACCAACTCAAGGGCTGCTTTGACTGTACTGCGTGGGAAACCTTCTGTGAAACATCTACTGATTTGGATGAGCTGAACAATCTTGTAACAGATTACATTAAATTTTGTATTGATGACATTATTCCGTCCAAAACGGTAAAGATCTTCCCTAATAATAAACCGTGGGTCAGTATTGAGCTGAAAGGACTCCTTCATGAAAAGAAGCGTGCTTTCTGCTCAGGCGACAGAATACGAGTGAAAGAGATTCAACGGGATATCAAACGTGTAACAAAAAAGTGCAAACTTGAGTATAAAGATAAAATTGAGAAGGAATTCCGATGTAACAATTTGAAAGCAGCGTGGAACGGAATTAAAACTATGATTGGTAACGATAGTAAAAATAAGTCTTTTAACAAGCAAAACGATGTTTCATTTGCTAGTGATCTTAATCAATTCTATTCTAGGTTTGATATACATGACTTCACCCAGAGTAGGAGTGCTTTCATTCAAAGCCTGCCCGAAGACGATGACTTAGTCATAACGGATACTGATGTAATGTTAGCATTTAGAAAGATAAACATTAATTAGGAAAGCTAGTGGCCCGGATGGAGTACCTGGCATTGCACTTCGGGAATGTTGTGAACAGCAGATGGGATTTTCAGAGTGATGTTTCAGATGTCTGTTGACACCCATCATATACCAACAATATGTAAAACGTCACATACAATCCCAGTTCCGAAAAAGTCCAAACCTTCAGTCCTTCATGACTACCGCCCAGTGGCTCTAACCCCAATAATCATGAAATGTTTCGAGCGTATTATCCTGAACCTAATTAGACAAAATACTGGACATCTATTGGACCCTCTTCAGTTTGCTTATAGGGCTGGACGCGGTGTTGAGGATGCACTCATTTCTCTTTTGCATAAGATCTATATTCACCTAGAGAATTCAAAATCATATGTAAGAATACTATTTGCAGACTTTTCTTCTGCCTTTAATACAATCCAGCCACATCTTATGATAACAAAATAATTCCACATGGGAGTAAACAGTAACATCATCAAATGGATAGAAGCTTTCTTGGTTAATCGTCCTCAACGTGTTCGAGTGAATTCTACACTCTCTGATACCAATCTCCTAAGTACCGGTGCTCCTCAAGGATGTGTCCTGTCTCCTGTCCTCTTCACTCTCTATACAAATGACTGTGTATCTCAACTATCCTCTTGTTTGAATTTCAAATTTGCAGATGATGCTGCTTCGGTGGGCTTTATTCATCAGTCGTAGAGAAAATATTGAATCGTTCATTATATGGTGTAAAGAATATTTCCTTTCTCTGAATATTAGTAAAACAAAGGAAATGATAATTGATTTCCGTACGAAAAAGGAAAACCTAGAGCCAGTTAATATTGACGGGCAGGAAGTTGAAATAGTAGACGAGTATAAATATCTGGGTACGATAATTGACAACAAACTTTCATGGAAAACTAATTCACATCGTGTACATGCAATGGCACAACAAATGTTTTTCTTCCTGCGAAAATTACGATCTTTTGATGTAGACCGCAGTATTCTGAGATTATTCTACCAAACTTTTATCAATAGCATTCTGACTTTCTGCTTCCATGCATGGTATGGAAATCTTCCTCTAAGACAAAAAGATTGACAAAATTGTAAACACCTCCAGTAAAATTTGCGGCTTCAATTTTGAGCATCTTTCATTCCAGTTTGATTCTAGAGTTAAAAAGAAGGCACTAGCCATTCAATCAGACCCACCGCACTTTCTAAATGAATATTATGAATTTCTACCATCTGGACGACGTTTCAAAATCTGGCATTAAAAAACTAACAGAGCATCAAAATCGTTTGTCCCATACAGTATAAAAATTCTAAACCTTCACACCAAATAGCAATTATGTAACTCTTGAAACACGACATGGTTGATTAAAGTATGGTATATATATATATATATATATATATATATATATATATATATATATATATATATGTCATATTTAGTACCCATCAACACAATGTATGTTATTATTGTTTTGGTTTTTTATATTGTATTCATATATTGTTATTTTGTATTGATTCTACCAAAGACTCTTTGAGTGTAAGATGAATTTGCCATCTGGGATAATTAGGAGATAAACCTACTAAATGCAACTAATGAAAGTCACTGATAAGTATTTTTTCTTGAAAATAAAGTCTTATGAACGCAATAGTTTCGAAATTAATAACATAAAATAGTGTATGCGGTACAAACCGAAAGACACTTTGATTTACGGTGTACCGAACCGAAAGCAAAATACAACAAATTCAAATTATGTAGACCTAATTGTAAACGGTTCAGCCTCTACAGACCGTTACTAGATCTATAATAAAGATGTTGCTGAACCCCTGACGGGAAACCATCTAGCGGAGGTACATACAGAGTGATGCAAAAAGTAATCGGACGGTGACGTTATTTCCAAAGACTTGCATGTTAATTTAGTCTTTGATAAATAATTTTCATGAAATAAATTCTGGTTGGATCAATGTCAAAAATTCCAGCTTGATTGGAAAACATCTCAGCTTGAAGTACATAATTTGGATTAAATTTTCCGACGACAATTGAACAAATGTCATCCGATTTACCTACGTGTGTACATTAAATAAAAACGAGTCCCATAGATCGCCATGTTAAATGTTTTCACAACTATGTATATATGTTGATGAAATTACTGTCATTTCCTATATATAAAACGGAAAATTAAACATGAATTATGAGGATGTAGCCAAGATGATTCCTCACTAACGTGATAAATGTGAATAGGATCAGACAAAAATCCTATCTATGAAAATTATTTATCCCAGACTAAATCAACATGTAAGTCTATGGAAATGACGTCACCGTCCGAATACTTTTTGCACGACTCTGTAGCTCTTATGTACAGTGAAAACGATAGGGAGAACGGAATACCGCTATGTTGTTCTCTGAGCTACAAGTAGAACCGTCAAACCACCTGATTCAGCATCCAGTCTGACTACCACCGCACTACTCCTGGCCCATGTTCAAGAGAGGTTTCAAAGTAATCGCTCACTGAACGCGATTGCTCAATGTAGCGCTACGTAGCAATTACAATTCTTTATTCTCGAAAAACCACCATGGTGGTACAAGAGCATATTTACAAGATGTGATATAATATAAATACAAATATTGATTCAAAACAACAGATAGTCGAAATCTAAATAGTGACATGGTTCGTTCTAACAAGAGAGGAGAGATGTACAATATATTTTGATAAATTAATTAAGTCTTGGGTTTTTTAGTAGATAACATTGTTATGAATTTTGATATAGTCGGAAAAGATGTTAGAATACTAGGTAAATATTGTGTTCTCAAATTATCAAGGGCTACACAATTAAACATGTAATGAAACTCATCTGCAATGCTTTTAGACGTGCATAATTTACGCGTTCTTTCATCTCTTGGAACATTATACCAGCGGCCCGTCTCGATAGGTAAACTATAGCAAGGCGAACAAACTAAGAGGAAGTTGCACCGTGTCGTTCAAGAGAGAATGAGCGCTACTTGAGCGCTACATTGAGCAATCAATGAGCGATTATAAGTGCTCGCTGTTATGGAACGGAGCCCGGCTTCCCGGTGGTGATTATAACTTATATAACTTGTATTGTGTAGTCAAGGAATATATACACATATATCCTATATCAATCCTTTGTATAGTACAATATGGTCATCATCCAATATTTACAAGCGTATCATTTGGAAACAGGGTTACATATTCAGACATATCATTCATAGAATCGACAATTTGAAGTATACATCAAAATAAAATGGGAAAGTAAAATAATTTAGTGACTCTAAAACAAATACAGAGAGGCTTATATATTATGGGTAGGTTGTGATTCTGGATATAGAAGTGTCCAGTGATGTCATTTTTTTAAATATAATTTCCATTTTAAATTGTGTGTAGAATTTTTTGTTACATGCGTTGAGAGCGTGTATACACATATAAATATATACATACACATAAGAGAGCAGGGTACAGACAAAAGACAATAGTGTAATACAACATGTTAATTGACAGAAATGCCGGTTAATTGTGTCAGTTATGTACAAAGTAGTTTCAGCATGAAGTATTTTATGAATGCTTCATTGAAATGTCGGAGTAATACTATCAGTATCTATTTAAGTATTGTCACTTTCTAGTAAAGTGGCTAAATCTTTCTTCTTTTTTTATATTAATAAACCTTTCAGCATAAAATAGGTCTTTAGCAATGTAAGAAATCGTGTTAAATATATATCCTGTTTAAGGCTTGTAATATAAAACATTTTCTTTGCAAGAAGTAGAATGTGATTCAGCACTTGGTTTTGTGAAAACATTTCAAACAAGTAGTTGTCACTAAGGTGACATGATCCCCCGCCGCAAATTTATACTTCAAAATTGAAAAATAATGTAAAGATCACCAAAACTGTCCGTCGAACATGTTGAAAAATTCAAAGTTCAACTGTGACCTTGAGAATAATTTCAAGGTCACCAAAATCGAATCAGTCCTTTGTCTTCCTTAGGAGGTGCTTTGTGTAAGATATGATGAAATTCTGGTGAATGGTTCTTGAGTTATCCCGCTGACAAGCTTTACATGTACATTATCACTTCGAAAAATTCCAAGTTCCACTATGACCTTGAGAATAACGTCAAGGTCACCAAAATCTAATCAGCTCGTCGCCTTTCCTTGGAGAAACTATGTGTAAGAAATGAAGAGAATCCAGGGAATGATTCTTGAGAAATCTCGCTGACAAGGATAAAATGACAAAGTTTCATTGTGACCTTGAAATGAAGGTCAAGGTCACAAACCTCTGTAGGACCATTACTCTTCCCATGATGAACCGATATGCAAAATATCCCAGGGGTGATATAGCAGAGAGTAACGGAGCATATGTAAAACTCTGGGTACCCGAGGATGGCCTTCAGAGGAAAGAAGACAAACACAAACAATTTCCAAATTTGCATCTCTTTATTTTTGTAAATAATCTTTCATCATAAAAATACACCGAATTCAATATCTGAAAATTTTCAAAATTAACAAAAAATGATGACGACAAAACAATTCTTCATATGATGCGGATTTTCATATGATAACAAGTCCACCTGGGATATAGACACTGGGACCATTTGCACAAACATTCTTTAATCAAAATCACATACAACAAGGTAAGCCATGAGCTGTTTTAAAACAACTTCCAGAGTGCGGTGCCACACGAACTTGCATGTGTAAATGTTTATATTATAGAAATAAAACCCCAAAATAAGTCAGAAATTGTTTCTCCTCATCTCATAGTGTAAGTTGTGCTTACGTCAACATTATGTTCAAATTCATACATTTGTATTGTACTAAGAACCTCTACTTGATTTAAACGTAATAGAGGCCTCATGATCAGTGTGTTCCTATAAAGGGCAAATTCTTAAACAACACATAACACAGGTTTTACCATGGTGAAAGCACGAAGCTAATTTTGCAAAACAAGAGACTGGCAATCTTCTCTATCACATCAATAATAAAGAGTCACTCCCATTTTCTGATGGAATAAATATGGGAGATCAAAACAATTCTGCACCAAAATCATAAAATACATGTATATCATAGAAATAAGCATTTAATGGCTTATCATATCTGAAAAAAAAATGACAATAGCAGTTTTGAATGAAATAAATCTTCCATTTTAATAAGCCATAACCAGATCACATCAACGTCAAATAAAAATAAAAGCTGGAAGAAATAAAGTAACACAACATTGTATGATGCCATTTTTTATCTTTAAAGTAGTAGTTGTTAGTAAATCCAAGGAAGCAAATTCTAGTTCCATTATACAAACAAGATCTGTTAAATAAATTAATTTCCAGAATATGTTCTAATAAAACATATTTTGTTTGTTAACACTTAAGCTGGTGAATAAATCACCAAGCCTTCTGGAAGGCCAGTTTACAGGAATCTTACCTTGTTAAAGGGGCAGTAGCAAGTTTTTTCGGTGAAATAAGTCGATGAAATGTAATTGAAAAATAATGTCACTAACAGTAAAACACCCTTCCCTCTTGGGAAAATCAAGCTGAAAAATTTGTGTATATGGTTCCGTAAAGCCATGGGAATAGTTTTTTGTCATAGGAAATAATAAATTGTGTTCACAATAAAATGGCCGCCATGCAATTTTTGTTTTATATGCAACACTGTTTTTACCACTACGGGTATTTGGTTTGTTTAGGAAGATATTTTACCCTCTAAAGTAAATATAAATGACATAAACTACCATTTTGAATGGGAAATTTGAAAAAATAAAATTTGCAAAAAATGTGCTACTGCCCCTTTAACAAAGGGAATATCCATGGATAGGGCCGGGTTAAAGACAGGCTATGCCAGGATATAACTGCTATATCATCTGTAGTATTCAACCTTGAGGTGATAATAACACCCCTGCTCATATTCATTAGGTCAGACAAATATTGAACCAAGACTGAACCTTGGAGTAATACATAGTTAAACAATATAAAAGATCACTTTTCTGATTGCAATAACTTTAACATGATGAATAGTTTTGCATGAGAAACATCGACATCATTTGTGTGAGAACCTTAGATTCACAGTGATTTTATTTACAGGGAATAAAAATTCTATATATATTGCTCACATACATAATTTGATAATCTTACAGAGTGTACACAGTGGTTCTAAAATATTCATAAATTTACAAAATATACACAGTTAAACAATCATTCATGTCAAAGATTGTATTAAAAGCAAAAGTCTTCCTTACGGCGTTACGCTTTTGTAAAAATGTTGTAATTAATTTTGCTCTTCTCATCTGTCTAGAGATAGATAATTGTCTGATATTTGAACCTTATTCTCATTAAGCAGTAGTTTTAGATGATAAAAGATTTCCTCTGCAACAAGGTTGCTCTTTTTGTCCCTTGTTATTGATAGAAACAATCAAAATGATGTGTTCAATATAAAACCAAAACTCAAGGGGGGATGTATGACCCCTTCATGCAGAAAAGAAATGTAATTCTGAAGAAAATAGGGGAGGAATTGCTTTAAAAGGAAAGTCTGTGGACAACCCTTGAAATCCAATTTTGAGATTTGCTGATTTTTTAAAACTTACTTTGTCACCTTCTAGGTCCAATGTTATAAATAGGTATAATATAAGCAAAAGTCACTTTACAGCAGTTATTCTATTATACGCCAATATTGATTATCAATATATACACACCGTTGATCTATCTATATACATATATTATCTGGCAGTTGTATTAGAAGCTCATACAGCAAATGATTACTGGTAAGTATGTACAAAACTGAGAAGGCGAATGTTGATGAAAGTAAAATAGGAATGTGAAAAAAAATCCATCAAGTGATACATATATTATCAATTATTATAATTAATATATATTATTATTGCAATGTTGTTTTGTTATGAATCTGACTAGAATACTTTTTATATGAAAATTTAAACTTTTACTCCCTAATTTATTGTTCACTAGAATCCAAATCAATCGAAAGAAACTGACATTTGGAACATCTAAGCTTACATTTTGGATCTGCAGTTAGGAAATTATAAAAACAACATTTTGTAATGTTGAATATCACAGAGCGTTCTCAAACTTTCTACCGGTAATAAATGTTATCAAAACGGTGAAGGTTGTTTTCATATGTTTCTATAGTCTTAAAAGTATCATAGATTATCATTCCAACTGTTCACTTACATTTCGTAAGTATAAAATAAGATCCAACTGGTACATACAAATATGCCTTAAGGTCTTACAATATCTTTCACTTCAAATTTGAATTTTACAATTTAAAAGACGACCATGACTTAATAATTGTTTGACACCTACACACAAACATGTAATTAGATTATGAGGTAATGATTTCACTTATTCATAAATATAATACAAAGGAAGCAAATAATTATTTTGGCGTAGGACCCAGTTTTTTTAAAAAAGCACATGTATACAATTTATACACAAGGTATTATAAATGAAACAAACAAATGTTTATCCAGTGACATTATTTACCTTCCAGCCAAGTAATCTTGATCTTAATGATAATTAAACACCTCTTTTCAAGATTTGGCTCCTTTAGTTATTCTAAAAATTATTTGAATACTTTCCCAGGGTAGGAAATGGCCTAGTAATCCATCTTGATCCAACATTGTATTGTGTCATGTCTTATATGCATCATGAGACATCTCTCTACTCCATATAGAAACAGCATAAATAAGTTAGATCTTTAAATTATTCTTTTTAACAAAAACAATGATCTAAAATATAAACTTTTTACAAAAGCTAAAAAACTAGGTGAGATAAAAACGCCTCTCCTCCATTGATGTACACAAGCTCAGTCAGTACTCTGGGTACACCATTGGCAGTACACGAGCATAGTATATATATATACATATGTATGTGATATGAATATGGAAACCACGAAGCAAGAGAGTGATCAGGACCGTCTTTCACAAAACACTAAGGTGATCTTAAGTCACTAAGGTAACCTTAGCGCAATGCTAAATAATGTGAGTTAAGGTTAATCTTAATAATAATAATTGAGTTCTTATATTGCGCCTTTTCCACACCCTAAGGTATGCTCAAAGCTCTACAATTATTACCCTGAAGGAATTGTACTTTCAGAGCTGCTACTAAGCGCTTCATCAGTACTTAGTAAAGGTTGCTTTGTGAATGGAGCCCTGGTCCTAATGTCAATCAGTCTGGGTATGGTCTTCCTAGAGACATAGTCATCTCAGTATCATTGTATTGCGGACAATAAAGTGTTATTATTATTATTATTATCATTCTGCTCTCTGAAAGTTAGTTCCTCTTCCCCTCATCCCAAACATATGGCAGTTATTGTAGATCATCCCTTGGAAGAAACAGCTATTCTTTTTATAAAATAAAATAGCAATTAATCTGATTATATCCATCTTCCCACGGCAAGGTGAAAATGTATCGAGATCTCTCCATTTTTTACCTTGCCTTCAACCTATCAAGTGGTGAAACGAATCAGCGACACCTATTGTGATCACGAGTTACGCCCCTTACCATCTGCTAACATACAGCCAAGAAATCGCTGTTACATTCGGAACCAATTCAAAATAAGTGCAATCGACACAATCATAGAGGCAATTCAACTGTCTTCTGATTGGCTTATCCGATTAGTCTGCAGTACATTAAAATCTTAGCACTGAAAATGCGAGGGTTGAGGTCAAGGGCGAAAGGAGAAGATATGAAAATCTTTTCGTTGCGCCTGTGACATTGTGAAGATGGATTATATCTAACCTATCTCATTTTTTTTCAGAATTGGAAGTAGACTGAGCCAGCAGCGAAACCATCCGAAACATTTCCCAGCAAAAAAGTTATAAACAATTAGCACTCTGATCTGATCAAGACCAGATTGAACAGTCACCAAAAGATAAAATTGGGCCTGCCTCTCACATTCCTATCTAAGCAGGCAAGTAATCTTGGATTGATAACGGGTATAAATTAGCCTATTCAGTGAGAAAAAGTTCAAGAGATTTTTGTGAGGGTTTCTGAACACTGTGTTTAAAACAAGATACGTTCTGCAAACAATGTATTACAGAACAATGTTTTACGTAAAATGGGGCTGGTATTCCCTGAACATTTCTGAATCAATTGCCCGTAATAATGTAATGTAAACACTGAACCTGCCTTCATTAAATGTCAAATATAATCACTTCCTGTAGTAGACATTATTGATAACAATGCAACTTCTCCAGTCTTGCACATCTTCCAAGGATATTCCTGATAAGCAGGTCAAGAGTTAAATGTCAAGGGTTAAAGGTTAAGGGTAATGGGTCAAGGGTGAAGGACACGTGGTGTCAGTTGCTGTCCGGGTCCAGTATGACGGAGTCGAGACTAGTTGTGCTAGGTAGGGAAGGTAGCATCTTCTGTTGGCGGCGCACGTTCCAGTGGAGACAGTCGGCCAGACCGTCGAACCAATCGTCTATCTGGTTCTTGGCGCACACTGACGGGACTGGGTACATGGCGGTCGTTATACGCAACCTTGGAATAAAGAAAATACAGTATGTGACACAATCTGCAACCTTTCAATAGAAGATACTAAAGGATAACATGTACATCTGGGCTCCGTTCCATAACAGTGAGCGCTTATAATCGCTCATTGATTGCTCAATGTAGCGCTCATTCTCTCTTTAACGACATGGTGCAAATTCCTCGAAGTTTGCCCGCCTTGCTACGTAGCCCTACATTGAGCAATCACGTTTAAGAGAGGTTTAAAGTAATCACTCATTGAGCGATTACTTTGAAACCTCTCTTGAACATGGCCCTGAAGTGAGCGATGAGTCTGATATCACAAGATTGGCAAGTCTTGTTGCTCAAATACTTCAACATCAAACAGAGAAGTTAAAACAATATAGAAAAATAAACGCAGGCCATGTTATTTAGCTACAACTTGCAATGTTCAACTCATCAACTGATACAATACAATACAATACAATACAATCGCAAAGCAGAAGTTTTAATGTTAGAACAGAATTTTCAAGATCTTTGGAAAAAATGTATGTTGGGCTTACTAAAGTCAGAAGTTTGTTTTTACATGTTGGAAAGCAAACGTATTCCTGAATACCGTAATATTTTAACAAGAGTCATCAGAAGATGATATATCCCAACGGTCCCACAAAATTTGTAAAACACATCTTTGACAGATACTTGTGTATCTACTACTGGAATTAAGTTAGTGGGTATTACAGATGCTGAGTTTCAGGTATGTTAAGGGTTTTGGACCGCTCCAGAGGCAGTCAAACAAAAACACGTTTCTATGAAAACAGAAAAAAATTAATTCAGAATACAGGTAATACACAAGGAAAGTTTCAAAAAGATATCATGAACAGTTTTAGAGTTCCGGAAGCAAAATGATTACGGCCTGACGGACGGACTGACAGACGGACAGGGCGACGACTATATCCCACGGTATTACATACCGGTGGGATAAAAAGCAAGTATATTCTAAATTTACTTTGATATCAACACTGTGTATTCAATATGACCAATCGAGTTGTAAACTGACTGTACTCAGTTGGTTACTCACGTATCACCAGGTTGGATTTCTTGTCGGTTCCTGCCGTCGAAGGACACCCAGGCATTGTTCCTCGCTTCAGGGGACACCATTATCTGTCACACATCGAACAGCCTGGGTTAGTAGAGCTCATACATTAATAGCATTAAAAGTGTGAGTTGAGGGTGAGTTTTGGTTTTAGGCCCCCCAAAAGAATTTGTTTCTGGTTTCAGTTTCAAACCCACGCCTCAGGTCTTTTTTTCTAGGTTTTCAAAAGTAAGGGGCAGATAACTTTAATTTTTTAGCCTCAGAAAACATTGGACATAGAAAATGTCACTCGTTTCTTTTGAGAGGGAGTGTAGGGGTGAGATTATTGACTATTTGGAATAGTAACACATATTTAAGAGGGTTTGTGCTTTATTTATATAAATAATTGTATAATTGTATTGTCATTCCCAAAAAAAAAATGTCGTAAAAAAAAAAAAAAATTGCGCCATCGCATAATTTTTGTCAGCATGTTAGACCAGAAACATTTTTTTTTTAAGGCCTTACACCTCTTTCAAGAGTATTCCACTTATATCATGCCGGCTTGCATTACATCATTGTGTATATGCAGTGCTTTGAAACCTGTGAGCATTGACTCAAACTAATACAAGTTGTACTGTATTGAAATTAAGTGTACCGTTGCACCAAAACTTTACTTCATGTAGAAAAGTTTTCTGCAGCAGACGAAGTTACAGAGCCCCCACTCTTTTCCACTCAGTTCTTCCATCTTAACTTCTGTTGCATATGGGCAATATTTCATGAAGCCCCCCGAAAAATCACCTGGCAATGAAAGTTTACAGCAACAAAGGTAATGACCTTATTTTTGTACAATCAAACATCGTTTACATCTGCTACAGTGAGTGAGTGAATTCTTTCTTAACGCCGCTTCGGCAGTATTGCAGCCATTAGCACGAGCACATCTGCTACAGACTCAGTCTGATTAAAATCGACCTGGTTTCGAGGAATAAAATTTGCAAAATAATATATCTACCGGGATACGAACAGGTTCTGTAGATTCCTCTCCACAAGGTCTGAGAACATCCCGTATAGGCGTGTGTTCCGAAACAGTTTAGGGCAGCCAAAGCCCAGTCAAATAGCTGACCAATCACATCATAGTTTTTAAACGGTCGCTGGTTTGAAAGCATTTGGAACAGACAACAGGATTGTTTGGAGTTATCTGCCCCTAGCTTCTCGCACCGAAAGCTTTTGTTGGAGGTCTTGTGATTGGTTTACTGAATTGTGTCAGAACATGAGACTCTACGGGCTGTTACCAGACAGTTTGGCGTGGAAACCTCCGGGATATGATTTCGTATCCCGGTAGATGCACTATTTTGCAAATTTTTTTCCCGTGGAATACCGTCGGTTGTAATCAGACTGCTACAGACTTCTCTCTGTGAACAATGTGTGCATCACACAGATGCAGTAACTTTAGCCATTTTGACAGTTACAAGAGTTCGAAGTTCGAAACAATGTCACTGAATGCACAAATAACTTTTGATACAACCACACAGGATTCTGTTATTTATCTGAGAAAGTGCTCCATATGCAACAGAAGTTAGGATGGAAGAACTGAGTGGAGTAACCTCTGGGGAGAGTGAATGCCGTGCCTCCAACCGAACATACAACTGCATCGTAACCATACTAACACCAATATGGAGCTGAACAAATCAAGAAATAAATATTAAAGGTGAAACTTTCACATTAAGATGAGGTATATAACATGTCTTATTACTCACCCGTTGAAAATATCATGGTTAAATAAATCTAGCGTGTTATTACACATTGCGTTCTTTCGATTGTCGTGACGTCATAATGGTTAAAACATGACGTCACAATATCAGCGCCGCGAACGCAATGAAGTTTGTCCCATTTATTGACGAGTTCGCGCGTAATAAATAAAATACTTAACTCGGTCCCATTCAATAACATATTTATAACTCGTGAATGATATCGGTATCTAAATAGCAAACCACTCACTTGTTTCATAAATATGTTATTAAACAGGATGTCATTTAGTATTCTCTTTATATAGGCTGATCAGGGAACAACCAATCAGAATCACACCACTCTGTCACATGCTCCTAGCGCCAATCATCCCTACTTGCGTCCCCTTACATTGCCAAGAGACTTTTCTTCAGAGTGCAGTATATCAAGCAGTGATGCAAATTCACTTTCTCTTATTAGACACTGGAAATCAAGGACATAAACCTCTGAACGTGGGTGAGGTGAGGTGAGTTGGGGTTTAACGGCGCATTCAAGAGTATTTCACTTATATTGCGGCTGCTAGTATTATGGCAGGGAGAAAGCCCACAACCCCAAGTGGCTATGCATTGAGATGAAACCTGCGAGCAGCGGCTGGACCTAGGGAACCATGGGTGCTACTACGCTGACATTCAGTGTAGCATTGCACCCAAACATTACTGCGTGTAAAACAGTTCTCTACTGCAGACAAAGTTGCCATCCCCCTGGCAGGATTCGAACCCCGGACCTCTTGATCCGAAGCAGAACGTGCTAACCACTGCGCTATCCCGCCCACCTCTGAACATAACTCACTTTGATTTCGACACCGGCGGGTACGACGACAGGCCTGAAGGAGAGGGAGTGAGGACAAATGGGGGTGATCAGGATACATGGCACGTTGGGGTGGATCATCGACGCTCCTGCCGCTACGGCGTACGCGGTGCTGCCCGTTGGTGTTGAGATGATCAAACCTGACAAAGAAAATAATATCAAGATACTGAACATAACACTTGCAAACTTTTACATATTAAGCCCTGTTTATACGGCGAACGTTTGCATATGAGTAAATCATTACATATCTGCAGATTTGCTCATATGAGCATAATTCGCCGTATGGACGCATTTGCACATATGTATATTTTACTACCGTAAGCAAATGTTCACTACCGTAAGCAAATTTGCACCTAGTCAGGGGCAGGTGCAAATGTTTACTACCGTAAGTAAATATGGTATTTTCACTATTCTAGTAACAGTTCGTCGTATACAGACATAGTGACTTCACTCAGGTTGAGAAAATCTATTTGAGAACTTTAGAAACTCTTAACATTGTTTCAAATTCTCTATGTAGAATAATCTCCTTCTTGCACACGATGACCTTCGAAATCCATCTGACTATCCGATTTTCAATATAAGCCTTGTTTATACGGCGAACTTTGCACATATGCAATATTGCTTATAGTAGTAATATACACACGTGAGTAAGAGTAAATTTACTTTGCGTTCATATGTGTTTAATGTCTGTCTATGCAAATGGGTTTCCACCTCTTTTAATATATGAATAGAGAATTCCTGAAACATCCCAATTGATATGTATTAGATGAAAACTAAATAAATGACATTAATTTATATATCTGTCAACATTGGTTTGACTATATCGCCCTAACTATATTGAAAATCGGATAGTCAGATGGATTTCGAAGGTCATCGTGTGCAAGAAGGAAATTATTCTACATAGAGAATTTGAAACAATTTTAAGAGTTTCTAAAGTTCTCAAATAGATTTTCTCAACCTGAGCGAAGTCACTATGTCTGTATACGACGAACTGTTACTAGAATAGTGAAAATACCATTTTTCCTCACGGTAGTAAACATTTGCACCTGCCCCTGACTAGGTGCAAATTTGCTTACGGTAGTGAAAATTTGCTTACGGTAGTAAAATATACATATGTGCAAATGCGTCCATACGGCGAATTATGCTCATATGAGCAAATTTGCATATGTGTAATGATTTACTCATATGCAAACGCTCGCCGTATAAACAGGGCTATAGTTAGGGCGATATAGTCAAACCAATGTTGACAGATATATAAATTAATGTCATTCATTTAGTTTACATCTAATACATATTAATTGGGCTGTTTCAGGAATTCTCTATTCATATATTAAAAGAGGTGGAAACCCATTTGCTTAGGCAGAAATTAAACACGTTTGAACGCATAGTAAATTTACTTTTACTCACGTGTGTATTTTACTACCATAAGCAATATTGCATATGTGCAAAGTTCGCCGTATAAACAGGGCTTTAATTTTATTTTAACCGGTTTTGTGTTTGTGACTAATAAATATCATACATGACACAAAACATCTTTGAAATGCTTTGAAGCTGACATGGAAGCAGAGGAACAACTCTATCTTCGAACTCGTTGTTCCTCCGCTTCCATGACATCTTCTTGTTGAATACAAACGATCCAAATGCACAAGTATGTTGTTCTATATATATTTATCCCATTTATGTATTTAACGTACCGTCTCCCTGCACTGAAGTGACGAGTCGGCGTTCTATATACAAGTCTATGTTACACAGGTAGGAAGAGGGTCCCCGGTCTATAACTACTTCGTTTAAAACCTGAAATATCAAACAATGGATATATGGCAATGTGATACTACAAAAAGAAATGAACTACAAAATTCAATGAAATTGTGAATTTATTAAATATATTAAAACCTGAAGATTAGCTGACGTAATGATACTAATTTACAAGAAATGAACTACAAAATTCAATGAAATTGTGAATTTATCAAATATATTAAAACCTGAAGATTAGCTGACGTAATGATACTAATTTACAAGAAATGAACTACAAAATTCAATGAAATTGTGAATTTATCAAATCTATTAAAACCTGAAGATTCGCTGACGCAATCATAGACTGTTATACTCAGCAAAATTAGGAAATTGCGATATATTGCAATACATACAACCTGTATTGCAATACGTATTGCAATATATTGAGTGAACTCTACATTCAAGTTTTATGCTTCTGTTTGAAGTTTAAACATTACAAATTTAGTAAAAATATTTTTAAGCCTTTCAAATCTTTCGGAAAACAGACCATAAGTCAAAATGATAATTTAATTATGATGGCATATATTTAGAAAACATTTGTAATACAGGTCAACACATATTCTTGCACCCCAAAAGAATATTGTAACAAGTTAAGCTAGTAACTATGCCTAGAAACAAGATATATTAATAAATTTCACTAAAACATTGTTGGTGCGATATACTGCGATATGATAAGGAACCCTTCTCTTAAAAGGCAGAGTTAAAGTTCTGACAGGATTCAAATCCCTCATCCGACATTCTGACTTCAGTAGGGCTTAAGTACTTACTAATATATGAGCTGTTCCACATTTTTGGTCTATATTTTTAACGTGAGGTATTCTGGAACACTCGGACCCCTGTTTGCACACGACACACTTCAGTCTGTATCGTAATGATAACGATGCTTCACCTGTAAAACAAAATGATACATGGTACAAAATGATACATTTACAACTTACACTGAGCATAATCATCAGACATCCAGGATTGATGCTGTGGATTCTATGCGCGTCAAAGATTACTTACTTAATCCTCTTCGTGCCTTGTACACATAAGGCTGCCAAAGATTAGTTGGTTAAAAGGACACTATCCTTGGGGTATAGCTACAGAGGCGTGCAAAAAGTATTCGGACGATGACGCCATTTCCATAGACTTACATGTTAATTTAGTCTAGGATAAATAATTTTCATCGATAGGATTTTTGTCCGATCGTATTCACATTTATCACGTTTGTGAGGAATCATCTTGGCTACAACCTCATAATTTATGTTTAATTTTCTGTTTTACATATAGGAAATGACAGTAATTTCATCAACATATATATATAGTTGTGAAAACATTTAACATGGCGATCTATGGGACCCGTTTTTATTTAATGTACACACGAAGGTAAATAGGATGACATTTGTTAAATTGTCGTCAGAAAATTTAATCCAAATTATGTACTTTAAGCTAAAATGATTTCCAATCAAGCTGGAAAATTTTACATTGATCCAACCAGATTTATTTCATGAAAATTATTTATCCAGGACTAAATTAACGTGCAAGTCTATGGAAACAAGAAAAAAGTGAGCATGGCTCACATACCCCCGTCATCCGCTATCCGTCCATTGAGAATTATAGATGTGAAGGTTACTATGTTTAAAAAAAAGCTTCAAGCATCATAATATTGTCCAAAATAATTTTAGGAACTGACTGTTATTACAAAATTTAATTCACCCAGATGTAATATTTTTCAGGTAACTTAATTTTTCCCATTAGGGCATCACACCGGTAATTTGTACCAAGTTCAATTACAGATTAAAGGGCTTTGAAATAATATTGCGGAACTGGACTGTGAACTCGATAAAGAGTATCATCTGGACTACCTACATGTAAAATTGCAAAAATTGTAAAAGCTCTTTTGGTACAAAGTTCAATTTCAGATTCAAGGGCCATAACTCAGAAAAAAATAATATTTCGGAACTGGTTTTCGAACTCGATGAAGAGTATCATCTGGACTACCTTCATATTAAATTTCATTCACCTAGATGTAATAGTTTCCGAGAAAACTTGTCCCAATTGGAGCATCACAGCTCTTTTGGTACAAAGTTCAATTTCAGATTCAAGGGCCATAACTCAGAAAAAAATAATATTTCGGAACTGGTTTTCGAACTCGATAAAGAGAATCATCTTGACTACCTCCATATTAAATTTCATTCACCTAGATGTAATAGTTTCTGAGAAAACTTGTCCCCATTGGAGCATCACAATTCTTCTGGTACGAAGTTCAATTTCGGATTCAAGGGCCATAACTCCGTAAAAAATAATATTTCGGAACTGGTTTTCGAACTCGATGAAGAGTATCATCTGGACTACCTCCATATTAAATTTCATTCACCTAGATGTAACAGTTTCTGAGAAAACTTGTCCCCATTGGAGCATCACAGCTCTTCTGGTACGAAGTTCAATTTCGGTTTCAAGGGCCATAACTCTGTAAAAAATAATATTTCGGAACTGGTTTTCGAACTAGATAAAGAGTATGGTCATGAGTACTCACAACCAAAATTTCATTAACCTAGGTTGAACAGTATCCGAGAAAACTTGTCCCCATTGAACACAATAAAACTAAGTCCAAAAAGTGACGTTTCCATGGAAAAGACAAAAAATATCAATCTCAGAAAATTGAAAATTGTCTGTGCCCGATCGGAAGAACATGGTTAACATCTGTACAAAGTTTGGTTGATGTAGCTTTGACGGTTTTTGAGAAAATTGACCGGACGGAATGACCGCTATATACCCCCGCTTACTTCGTAACGGGGGTATAATAACGTCACCGTCCGAATACTTTTTGCATCACTCTGTATGTTGTTGGCGGAGATATATCATGCATTGTGTGAAACAAAAACAAATACCAAAAATTGACCCTTTCCAGTGATAAAAGTATCCTAGGTCTCCAAAATTCAAGGGAAACCAAACCCACATGCATCCTCGGTTACCAAAGGTTTTATATATGCTCCTTTAATCTCCACTATATCACCCATGGGAAACCTCAGGAGAATCTGTACTCAAATTACCTGCCGTTGGCCGGCGTGAGCCAATCAAACTGCTATGTAGTTTGGACCTACGAGCCAATGACAATTCATATCACTTCGTTTCAAAGCAAGCGAGGTCATCGTGTTAGCCATCCATCACCGGTTATCTCCCTTGACCATTTCCGTCTTATCCCATTTCTTTGGTTACTGACTTCGTCACGCTGGCCAAGGGCGGGTAATTTGAGAACAGATTCCCCTGATAAGGTTTCCTATGGGTGATATAGTGGAGAGTAAAGGAACATATATAAAACCATGGGTAACCGAGGATGAGTCACATGGTGAGCAACCTTCTCCGGGATCCACAAGAACAGTACTGATTCCAGCACAACTCACCAGACTTGGTGGTAGGCAAATGGTAAAAGTATCTTATGTCTTCAAATTTATAGTATACTACTTTCTTCTGGAGCCCCTCTAGCAAATCACTGGTTGCAGCATCATATGGTGGTAGGCAAAAAATCAATATCGAGATGTCTATGATCTACCGTACCTTGCAAGACATTTTCTACTTGTTCCCGGAAGTTACAGAAGTGGAATGGTGTGAGGAAGCCCAGAGATCCCATGTTGAAGGCCATCACTGGAGGAACACTTTGCTGTGGATAGACACAATATACAGGTTATAGGTACTATATGGTGGCACGTGGTCCTGTGCATAGCTCAGTCGACCGCTATCAGTGATAGTCGACCGCTATCAGTGAAGTTCAGCAACAATGGGCGCGGCTTGCCGCATGGGTGGGTTACCCGCTTCATTGCTGAATTAACTGAGAGTTTGAAGGGTGACTCCCTGCCCCACACTGAGACATGAGTGGAACGACTTATGGTGTCACCCTGGGTAAGTGACTTTATTCAACGTGTGCCTCTGTTCACCCAGCAGTAAGTGGGTACCTGGTGTAGGATGTGGAGGAGGTAACCTTTAAGCGCTTTGCTGCAGCTCAGGTTAGACCAGGGTAATAATGTGACAACCATGCGCTGTGAGCATACCTTTATGGCGTGGATACTGCGCAATATAAATGCCACTATTATTACTATAGCTTATCCTCAGGTATAGATACTGTAAATATACTGGAAAAATAGTTATAGGGATTTATTACTCACCCGTTGAAAATATCACTGTTTAATGAATCTACAAAGTTATTACACATTGTGTAATAACATCGTGTGCTTTCGATTGACGTGACGTCATAATGGTTAAAACATGATGTCACAATATCAGCGCTGCGGTCGCGAAGTTTGTCCCATTTATTGACGATTTCGTGCAACTTAATCAGCGCGTAATAAATAAAATACTAAACTCGATCCCATTTAATAACATATTTATGAAACTCGTGATTGGTATCAGTATCTAACTCGCTTTCGCTTGTTAAATACCAAACAACTCACTCGTTTCATAAATATGTTATTAAACGGGACAGATTTATTTATTCAATGGCACACTGATAAAATGTCAATCATTAAATATTAAGAAATTGCCCCCAACCAGAAGAACAAAAACGGCAGTCGCTATCGTTAATGTAACCACAATGCTAACACTGCGTATTACAAATCGGTGAAGTTACAGATACTCCTTAATGAAGACTATCCCATCTTTGTTGTCAGTTAAGAGAATAATGTATATGCAAGAGCTGAATGAAATCCTAGCTCAGCCGTTTTCTACAATCTATGTTTCCCATTTTGCACATCAGCGACTCTTTCTATTCGTGATATCCCTGAGTGACTTCGGCCGTCTCAGCTATTTAATCATTGACTACAGGTCAATTGTAAAGAATAATAAGTATTTTATTGCATCGAAAGGAAGCTAAAGTGAGTTTATATGCCCTCGTATGACCTAAAATAGCTTATTTGAATGCGAAAAGGGTGCACTTGTGCCTTTAATAGTAGTAGTGGCATTATGCTCAGTTTATATCTCTTGATGTGTTTTGGTGGGGAACTCAATAATATTTTCTAAACCTACTGATTGCCCTGACAGTTAGCCTAACATGGAAGTCAATTTACAGGAGGTTCTTCGGATAAGTCGAAAATGCCAAAGTGATCATATGATAGACAGATGCTATATAGAGCGACAAACTAAACATAACAATGTGAGAAGAGAGAATTGACCAATGACCACCCACATGGAAGAGAGAATCGACCAATGACCACTCACATGGAAGAGAGAATCGACCAATGACCACTCACCTGGAAGAGAGAAGAAGCATACAGGAGAGTTCCGTCCCCTCCGAGACACACGATGAAGTCGATTTTGTCCGACAAATCTTCTTCTCCTTAAGGAAAAAACATAGTTCCCATAAAAAACAGAGATGCATAGTTCGTTGGGTTATGATTTGCACAATGGGTGAACAAATTGAAAGTTGGTATTATTGAAATTCTTTTGTTTACTGATTTACAAATGAAAACCTTTGTATAAATATTATCTGTTCAATTTTAAAATTGAATTGTCATCAATTAATGGAAATATTAAAGTATGAAAGTTGTCATAGTTGAAATCAAGAATCAAAGAAAACTAACTTACCTTCTTTAAATGTTTGAATTTTGGACATAATTTCAAGACCATCTGCACTGAACTGGCGACTTGTTTCTTCTAACACTTTGGCTTCAACATAAACCACCATGTTTTTTTCCTGAAATAGATTAACATTTTATCTCAGTATGTTGCAAGAAACAGGACAGAAAGATCAAGTATAATGACTTTCAAAAGAGAATGATTTGAGTTTGGACAGTGAAGCCATCTCAAAGTGCATTTATGCCAATATTTAAACAGAATATTATATTTTTCTAGAATAAGGCAAAAGTTCAGGTTACAGGTGTTTGTGCTGGCTTGTTTGGATACCAGGTGCACTGGGATCACCAATGAATGACTTCACTTATCATTTTTTTTATTTTGAATGAATGTGCGCCAGCCTTTATCAAAATATCAAGTCATACAATATAATCCCCAGTAACATGGTTCTTCTGGATTGTATAATAAGTATGTATTGAAAACATATATGTAAACAGGAATATTCTTGAATTTCGTTTTCACAAAAAATATCCTTTTTGGAGAAGGAAAAAACTCCTTTTCAGACTGAAGACCATATGAAATGCTCATATAACAAGAATTAGAAACAAACAATAGTATGTTCCAGGAGGAGTGAATTTTAATTTTTATAATAGTTTAGGATAATTTTGCAGTATGAAGTTTAATTGTACCAGTCTGTGTGTTACTAAGGAGAGTACAGGATCTGCCCATATATTTAACTTTTTATATTTAATTTATGATCGAACAAAATATCTATATGTACTTAATTTAGATATCACATGTTTGCAATTTGGTAATATGATTAAATAACTATATGATATGATAGATGTTGTATAAGGTGTGTATTTCAAGAACATACTGTAAATATGGCTGTGGTCACTAGGGTATTCTATTACTTACATATATAAAATTACATTATTTATTTTATTGCAATGGTTTTACTTACAACATACAGGCTATGTTTATATATTTATGTTTCACCCGGTATGTATCTATTTCATTCAAAAGGCAGATGTTAGAAAATCACCATATTTTATAGTCATAGTTTTGACAACAGTATCTGTAAAATCCAAATAAATTACTCAACTAATTTGATGTTATTTATGCAGAATAACAACAGTTTTGATTTTTTTTAAAATCAGAATCAATGACAATATCTCTGATCATAAATTCATAAGGACTTTTATTGTTCGGGATCATGGTGCACCCGTAATGATGTAACAGCCAATGCCATTGCATAATTTCCTTGAACTTTGAACAAACATTTTGTTACAGACTTGCCAATCAGAAATATTGTTCCAGTTTATTGTGTACTACAATGCGACCTTGATGAAGCTACCTAGGAGAGGCAGATCTATATAAAGTATTAATGATCAGCATTTATACAAAATGAGTTCATTAACATTGTGTACATGTGAAATAATCCTATCTAACTAGTAAGGCTGTGCAATATTGCAATACCAATATATTGCAATACAGAGTTGTGCAATACAAGTATTGCAATACGATTTTCATATCGCAATTTATTGCACCAACAAATATTAAGTCAAATTTATTCATTTATCTTGTAAAGGCACATTTACTGGCTTAACTTGTATTAAGAAAATTATTTTGAAGTGCTAGAATGTTTGTTGTGCTGTATTACAAATGATCTTTTTAAAGATCTGAAAGTCATTTTAGCAAATGTGTCATGTTTAAACTGCAAAAAGAAGTATAAAAGTTTAATGTCGAGTTCATTTAGCATGTTGTAATGTCATTGGCACTATTTAAAATTGTTTCTAGAGAAATATCTCATTGTCAGAGGATCTTGCAATATATTGTGGTACATACTGGAATACATTACAGTTCAGCAATATGTATTGTATCTGTACTAAAATCGGTACCCGACCTTGACCGGCGTAGTGAAGTCAGTAACCAAAGAAAATACTCAATATGATAAGATGGAAATAGCCAAGGGAGATAGCCGGTGACGGATGGCTAACAAAATGACCTTGCGTGCTTTGCAACAAATTAAATATGAATTGTCATTGGCTCGCAGGTCCAAGCTGCGTAGCGGTTTGATTGGCTCACGCCGGCCAGTACAGATTTCTCTGATGAAATTTCCCATGGGTGATATAGTGGAGAGTAACGGAGCATATATAAAACCCTTGGTAACCGAGGATGCAGCCCTACCAACTTGCAAGTTTATTTACCTAAACTTAACCAAAAACACCTTAGTTTACACTAACCTACAGGGCAGGTAACCAACCAGTCTCCCCTAAAATATACAGAGCTCTGTCGCTGCAAGCAAGAAGAATTAACAAGCCAATAGCTAATGCTTGGCTGTTATTGTGGCAACATTTTTGTGTCATATAGTTAAATCCCTCTATTATCTTTATATATGATGCTACAGACATGAAATTGAACCTGTTTGAAAACTGTTCACATTTCTAATATGATTACATTGACAATTTTATGAAATGGTAATATGTAAGCCATCAAAGGGGTGCACCACTACAAATTTCACCCCTGCCATGCCATAGGGTAATGAAATTTGGGTGGACATCCTGCACCGCTAATAATTGAGGGGGGTCAAGACTAAATGAACAAACTTTAGTCTCCATGTAATGAAGTTACTATTCTTTCTATCCAACTGGTTTCGGAGAAGAAGTTGTTCAAAGGTTAATGAAAATGCCTACCACGCCCATATTTGAGGAGAGGCTAGGACCAAATGAACTTTAATCCCCTAGGTGCAAGGTACCTCCCCACAAAATTTCAACTTTGGGGTTGAAGTGACTGCAATTGTGGAGGAAAAGTTGAAGATGTGAAAAGTTTACTGATGATGCCCGATGACAGTTACCAGACTTAGTCCATCCAGGCACTCAGCCCTGATGAGCTGAATTTTATAGACAGAAATAGCAATTTTCAAAATAATGTTATAAATTAAGCAAGTTTCTTCAGCACAAGTATTTCATTATTAGTCAACAGACATTTAAACTCGCTAAGGTGTAGCCTGGTAAAATAATTACTATCAATAATTAACGTTCACGGTTGAGAGCGACGCACTGAAGCATATAATGGATATCTATACCGTTCATTATGTTATATAAATTCAGCAAAGCTTCTGTAAAAGGATGAAATTAAAGCATTGATTTTAATATTATGTGTTCTGTTATTTTTATCGAGTGCGTATAAATATTTGTTATTTGTTAACCCTTAACATGCGGGTCCCGGAATTATCCGGGCGGGCTATAAGCGATTCCGAGGTACCTCAATACGGATCCCGGATCGCTTACTTAGAAGAATTCACGGCTGTCTAAGTACTTCTCTATCCCCCATACCGGGTCCCGAGTCGATTGTTTCCGCGACTCGCTGCATGAGAATGGCTGTATTTATGCCTCGCAGCCCGCAATGAGAATAAAGCTTTCTTCAGTGTCTGGTCAGAACGTCCAGCAAAATTCACACCAATTTGCGTGTGCATTGTTGACCCGTAACGCATCGATAATTAGCTTTACAAAAGGCCAATTTTGTCCTGCTTCGCTCCGATGGCTACACTGCCCGGCGGCTAATTATCACCTAAGTGTCTGCACTGCCCCGGGGTGAGATAGGCCCGTACAGGCTTATCTGTCTCGCATCCCGCCACATGGGCAGATAGCCTATGCTTATCTGTCTCGCATCTCGCCACATGGGCAGATAGCCTCTAATTACGGGAAGATATTGCGATAAGCTACCTTTCTCTCGTACTTCGTATCATATGAACCAATTGGTTGTTTTCATTTTTTTTATACCAAAATAAAGAGGAAAGAATGGCCTTTATTCCCATATAAAAATCGCAATTGCGCTAACATAACTGAAAATACAGCAATCGCACAGAGATAGGCGACTTTCGCACTTTTGAATTTTGATACATGTGGCGCATTTACCCCAACATGCCTCGGCGCTCTATTTCTAAGAAACTACTTGGGATATTTTCATAATTTTTTTATCAGTATATAGATAAAAGAATTGTCTTCAATTCCATATAAAATACGTGTATTTTCGGCAATAACTTTTGATGCGCCAGGTGTCGCGCAGAAGGTGATATTCGGCTTTGAATAAGTGGCGCTCTTAGCATATACCATCATTACGGGCTTTATAACTTGTGAACCGCAAGTCCGATTTTTAAAATTTTTACATCATTGTAAAGAGAAAAACATTGTCTTCAATTCCATGTATAACGGCATGTTTTCAGGAAGAACTCTGCATGCGCGAAGCGCCGCGCCAAAAGGTATAATTTTCGCACTTCATAACTTTTGAACCGCAAGTCCGATTTTTATAATTTTTACATCATTGTAAAGAGAAAAACATTGTCTTTAATTCCAGATGTAATGCGCATGTTTTTGGGAAGAACTATGCATGCGCGAAGCGCCGCAATATTGATGTACGCATAAGTGAAGAAGTATGATAATATATAACTAAAATACTGTTCTTTTGATACGCAAATATAGAGCTTTATAAACGATGAACAACTGTCATGACGGAATTTTGTTTCCAGTTTTGGAAAAAAAAATATAACATAAAAGCGAAAATGTATTTGAGTACGGACCCGCCCCTCGGGGAAAAGCCTTTTCGTGGGAACTTTTCGGAGTTTCTAAAAATGCGTGAACATTTTTGTTACTGATGCCATTTGCGAAAGGTTTTGATTTCTAAAATTCAAATGCGAGGGCGCACCTTTCCAAACCATTTGAATTGAATTTATTATTTTATCTTTTACATTATTGAATAAAAGACGTTTCATTCAATAAGATTTGAAGAATTATTTATATGTGTAGCGGACTGAACTGAGCAGATGGAGAATTTGATTCCTCACCACTTTTATTACCAAAGTTCTTTTGTATCACAATTACTTTTTTAGGTATTAGTTTTTTCGTGAGCAGGGGAATTTCCGACGGGATTCGCCATGACATAATGAGAAAAAATTCCCATGAACATGGGAGTGGTCCGTCATCTTCGGGACCGACCCACAAGTATAAATATCTACCGGGGGGTGCGCGGACCCCCCCGCTTTTGGTCGCCACCCCCCAAACTTTTTGTGCAAATTATTTTTTTTTTTCTACTTTGAAATAAAGGTTCGTGTCATTCCGAGGTATGAAGGTTTCTGCTATATATGTCGAGAGGGCATGGGAACCCATTCCCAATAGAATCCGGGGTTCGTCCCATAGGATTGTTCTTTGGAGTCTCTCGTTCTCAAAAGAGAACATGGGAAACCAGTCCCGCGATTGAATCCGGGGTCCGCCGCGGAAGACGGGGACGGGAATTCCCGGAGAGCATGGGAGTATGCTCCCATGGGTCCGGGCTCCGCCTCGAGAGACCGCTCCTTGGATGCTCTGCTTCTTGAAAAGAGAAGTCATTCGGCAACTGACAACCCGAGCTTCCCTGACATAGTAGTTTATTTTCCGGGCCTCGCGCCCGGTGCTACACGTCGCCGAGGAAATCAGAAAATGGTCCGTTTGACATATGCGTCGGAAAAATCGGCGCGATGTCAGAAGCCGTCAGCGCTTGCGGCGCAGTCGTCCTAGATGCGCCGGGAGGTTCTGAAACTGGCAAATGAACGTCCATGAAGCTCACATTCATTATCTCTGTATGTTTATTGTCTCTAATCACATGTTATATGTTGCTTACATCTAACGCATTTTCAATCATTTACAGGTTGAAGCAGAATGCTGCGCGGACGTATGATCGGGACACTGTAATAGATAGTGAACATGGTGACACATATGCTCTGAGTGATATAGAGACAGAGATTGCCAGAAAGATTCTAGCCGCCGGTAATTCCACCGAAGAAGACTTTAGTGGTTTTGAGGAGGAGTTTGCCGAAATACCACAATATAATCAAGATAATTCACAGACGTTTGATGAGTGGGTGGATGGTCCGCGGCCACGTGTAAACTTGCCTTTCACTGGTCAAACTGGGTTGCGCCAGTTCATAGAACTTCCTGAGAACCCTGAACCTATTGACTTTTTCAATTTGTTTATACATAATGATGACTATGAGGATATGGCAACGGAAACCAATAGATATTTCAAACAAGCAATGGAGGACAAAATTCTAAGACCCCGTTCAAGAATGCAACAGTGGCAAGACACTAATGCAGAAGAGATGAAGGTATTTGTAGCCATGACAATTGCCATGTCATTGGTTGTGCAGAGAAACTTTGCTGATTACTGGTCAACAAGTGATGTTACCTCAACGCCTTTCTTCGCCAAGTGCATGCCCCGAGACAGGTTTTGGCTTCTTATAACCTACCTACACTTGGCTGACAACAGGAGGATGCCGGGCCGTAACACCCCGTGCTTTTCACCAATAAATAAACTGGGACACTTGTATAACCGGATAGTTCACCGTTTTTCAAGAGTGTATAAACCGCATCAAAACATTTCAGTCGACGAGGGCATGGTGCCCTGGAAAGGTAACTTATCTTTCAAAGTTTATCTTCCCGACAAGCCTAAGAAGTATGGGATAAAGGCTTTCATGTTGTGTGACTCGCACAACGGATACGTTTGCAAGTTCAAACTCTACACTGGAAAAACGAATGAACCGGTTTCTGAAGGTGGCAAAACTTATGATGTAGTCATGGACTTGGTGAACGACTACGTTGGACAGGGGCATCATATCTTTATGGACAACTACTATTCGTCCACAAATCTGTACATAAATTTGTGGGAGCGGGGAATAGGTGCCACGGGGACGTTGAGAGCCAATCGAAAGGGACTTCCTGATTCAGTCAAGAAACCTAAAAAGAAAGCCAAGCAAGGGGACATGACAGTTTCTCACAACCATGGCCTACTCGTTCTTCGCTACGAAGATAGAAAATCAGTGCTTCTCATGTCTACTGTTGAAGATACACAACTTGAACAAACAGGGAAGAAGAACCGGGCAACAGGGGAACCAGTTCTCAAGCCGAGCATTGTAAAAGCGTACAACAAGTACATGGGAGGTGTTGATCGGGCCGACCAGATGTTGTCGTACACGCCGTTCCGAGTGAAGACCCTGATGTGGTGGAAACGGGTTTGGTTTCACGTTCTCAACGTTGCCATGTTGAACTCTTACATCGTTTATAAAGAATACAGCAAAGATAAACCTCTAAAAACAAGTCGGGAATACAGGAAGGCTTTGGCGCAACATATAGTAACATTTGCGGACAAGGAACAAGTTCCATCACTTTGCAGACGTCCCCGTGGTCGGCCGAGCACAAGCGACGAGAGTGTCACTTCATGTCTTCATGGACGTCACTTTCCGACGAAGATTGAGCCTGTCGGAAGGAAGAAAAACGTCACAAGGATGTGTGTGGTATGCTCTAAGGCAAAACGCGCCGTCCTCGCAAAACAGATTGAAGAAGGCAATGGGCCAGCAAGGAAGAAAAAACGAGTAGGCAGAGAGTCTTCTTATGAATGTACAGATTGTAATGTTTCTCTGTGCGCCGCACCATGCTTCAAACTGTACCACACCGCCACTGACTATTCCAGGGCTTACATCACTGCCACGGAAAAAGAAAGAAATGAAGAAGGGAATGAAGAAGAAGAAAATTGAAAGTAAAGAGAGCCGAAGTGTGGACAACCAGTATATACACATTATATACATACCTTGTTAGGTCCCTAAAGCTGTTCTGCGCACAACCGCAGGTAAATATTGTGTATATTTGTACATAAATGCATTGGAATTTCATTGTAATACATGTCATTGCAAATAAAATATTTTTTATTTTATCAAAGAGACAGAGAAAGTGAATGCGAGCTTTCATTGGAAGTTCAGCCAGAACCGCATCATAAAAAACACCCATAAATGCTGAACCGGGTGGCCGATTTTCATAAAACTTACATGGGGTAAAGAGGAAAGATTCGGCTTTGATTCAATATAAAATTTATACATGCGCACGAAAAACTAAAGTTGCGGCACGTGCCCCGATATGCGCGATAGTCAAAAAGTTGCCTCAAAGTACCGAGGGTACCTTCATTTGGCACGCTATAGCTTCCGAACGAAGTTGCGCATTTTTTTCTTTTTGCATCATCGTAAAGAGCAATAAATTGTCTTCAATTCCATGTATCATATGTATATGCGCAGCGAAAAATAAACATGCGGCAAGTGATGCGCCAGATGTCGCAAAAAGTTAGTTTTTCAAAAATGAATTTTCTAAGTACTGGGGGTGCCTTCCTTACGCTCTTCATATATTGCGAACCATTTGACGTATTCCAATAATTTTTATATCATTGTAAAGAGGAATAAATTGTCTTCAAGTACATACGTGTTTCGCATGCGCCCGAAATAATTTACGATTTTATAAAGCTGGAAATAAAGACAAACTTTACACCGCGGCACCATGTATTGCGTTCGCCGCGGTGATAAGTGTATGCTGTGCTTATTAGTACCCATTAGTTCCACGCGCGCTCGGCTCTGGCACCCTCGGGGAGGTCTCGAGGAGGTCTCGAGGAGGTAACGGTACTGTAATTAGCACAGTCCCGGGGGGACCAAGCAGTGCCAGTAACTTGGTGCGCGTCGGGACCATTCACGTGGTACTGTCGGGGTAGCGTCACTCTCCTTTGGTTGGTTATATTTTCTGAACCATAAGTCGTATTCTAATAATTTTTATGTCATTGTAAAGAGGAATAAACTATCTACAAGCACATATAAATTTCGCAATATGCGCGCTCAGGAGTTTTGATTTCATAAAGCTGGAAATAAAGACAAACTTTAGATGACAATAGAATTATAACCATAGGTCGCATTCTAATATTTTTTATATCATTGTAAAGACAAACATCTGGTCTTCAAGTCCATATAAAAATTTCAGTAGCGCGCTCCAAATTCATGATGTTATAAGGCCCGAATTAAAGACAATCTTTACAAAGTAATAGAAAAGTAAAGAAAAATCGTAAAAAAATAATTCAAAGATGCGGGTATAAAGCAACCATTTGTGTACGGGTGCCGCGACTTGAATTTGTATTCAACGCCCGTATATAGCCCGTATTCGCCATGTAGATGCGGTATATTTCGTAAAAACGGTACCGGAATCGCCGCCTGGAAATTCCGCCAGCAGAGCTCGTAAGTGCCTAAGCTCAAACTACTGCTGCGAGCTGCGAGCCTGTAAATTCCGCCACAGGGGCTAAAAAGGGTAAAATATATATACGCAACGTAAGGGTTAATCAACATAGGTTCATTGGTTGGCAATGAACAGTTGTCTCCAATCACTACTTTAATATAAAGGTTCAGTTTGTGTTTCTGATTGGATTGGATCAGTCCATTTTTTAATAATAGGTTAATCAGGTTATTCCATCTTTCTGTCAGTGCTGACATTATTCTGAACACACCAGCTGATTGGGATTGGCTGATTTCAAATCAGCGGGTCAAAGTTTTGTTTTCACTTGCACTTCATTACATTGTACACAATATTCTAATGGTCAGAAAATTGTATTTCTGGGTCCCTAATTAGAATGCACGATGGATGCCGAGCGCACTTAGTATCTTTATTATAATCATAACAGCACATTTGTATAGTACCTTTCCATGCTGGCACACAATATAAGAATAATCAACGAGTTGCAAAGAATTACCCTATCTGTCCCAAATTAATTATTGTGATAAACTCCGAGCTTTAGCGAGGAGTTTGACATAATAATTCACGAGGGACAGATAATTCGTAATTCCGAGCACCGAGTTGGTTATTCTTTTTCTTACCCAAGATCATTTTAATGCGTAAAAATAAAAAAACAAGACCCGAATTAACGATCTTTGATTTGACTGTAAAATACAAATTGTAGTCATACGCCATTCATAAACTCTTTCACACCTTGAAGATGCGCATATCTAAATAGTTTGCAACTTGCTCTATTTTTTTCAGAACTATTCTAAAGTAACTGTTGAATTTTATTGCCAAAACGGTAAACTGACTTAGTAAACAACTCGTTTATATTGTAAAATATGTCGCAGAATGAGAGAAAATTAGTGAAAACGTAAACTAACAATCGCACTGTTGGAATGCAAGATAGGAGTGTAATTACGTCACCAAATGACGTCATGGTTAATGACGTCACAAAGCAATGAGGTCACGGCAGTGCAGCCGGCGACTCTTGCATGCTGCTTCGCCTTGCAAGTTTAGTACTGTCATTACGGTCTCGGAAACTTAGGTTGAACATGATTTTATATTACCGTAGTGTCGCGGGTATAAGAACAGGGGGCTCGGCAAACAAACATCTTGAAAACATGGGGGTGGTCTAGTTACCGAGAAAGACCCCAACTCATGAGACCGAATTGACTCAATCCAAGATGGCGGCTCGTAACTAACACAAATAGGCAAGGCATGTTACCGGCATAAAGAATATTGTACTTTGATGTTTTAAGTCTTTTAAACATAAACACGATATTATTAATATTCATTCATGTTATTTTTTTTATATATGATAATTATATTATGCACTAAAACATCATTTTTGTTTTTCAGAATTCTATGATCGGCGACTGCAAAAACCATGAAATCATTGCCATTAAATTTTTTATTTATGAATTTTGTATGCCATGTGTTGGGTTTAAAATGGTGTACAATGAATAAAAACGATAACATTCTTGAGTTGCGTTGTTGATAGTTACGTACGTAGTTGACAAAATAATTCAGAAAAATGTAAATGTTTGGGATAAAATTTAGCTACTCACATCATACATCGACGTAAGTTACACGTCCCGATTTGATATTCACCATCATAGCTTAATTATAATGTTGTCAATAATGTTTATGTACGTTATGTAGTCATAAATTCCAGAACAAATATCGTAATTTGCTAACAAACTATTTACAAATCAGTGTTGGAAGCGTCAATGCATGTCGACTGAAATGGCTTTTTTTCCAAAGGAAGTACAATATGATTGGCTGCTATATTAGTCTTGACCAATCAGAGCAGACTATCGTCATGACGGAATTCCCTTCCCGCAAGCGATGTCACTCTCTCAGTCACACACGATCTGTCACTAGGCTACATCATGTTGTTTACGATATTGTTTTGATGTTTTACTTCATAACATAACATTAACACGATATTTATTTATGTAATTATGTTTATAAAACCGTAACTATATTCATTTAACGCACAAATACATCGTTTTTGTTTTTCAGGTGTAGCTACGATCAGCGAAGCCATGATACTCTAGTTACTTTTTCTGTGAAATTTGTTATTGTCTTTGAATTAAAAAATGGTGTACCATGAATTAAAACGATAACAATAAGCTGTGATGTTGTGTTCTTGACAAAAAAATCAACAAAATGTTTTCACTCTGAAGCTCGATTATTCAAGAACGAGTGCAGAATATAACGAAACAGATGGCAGCGTCGGAACGAATGACTAATTATTTATGCGAACTCTCATTGGTGCATAATAGGGTGTGTCACCGTTTTCGAAATCTCATTGGCTGATATTTTTGGCGACTCAATAGACGTACGATACTTACTTCCTGGTTCGAATCAAAGTATTTAGACATTATAGATATATGTAATGTATGCAATTATTAAAATACATACGATAAGCTGTCAAAATAAGAACAAATATGCAATTATTAGAATATAAACGATAACTTTCAAAATAAGAATATTGAAAACAAAACACAACACGATATAACATGACAAATCAAACTTTATTGTATGTCCGAGAAATCGAATCTGTGCATGAATAGTTTGACCATTGAACATCTGGCAAAATGGGGGGTGGGCTATAACAAGAGAATAACCCCAACCAAGACAAGCCTCAGAAAAGTGGGGGTGGTCTTAGGCTCAAATATGGTCTAATACCTGCGACACTACGGTAATATGTTTTACTGACGTGTGACTTCAATTAGGTATTCTCGAAATTGTTCAATTATGTGATTTAGCTAAAACAGGAGAGCTAAGGAATTCATGAATGAGCACAAAGTAGTTCCGTCAACCAATCAAAACGCAAGTGATATTTAGAAAAACTGTAATTCCTATGACCATTATGAAAACTTTAATACCCGGCATATCTGTGCCCGCTTGGGTAAAAATTTGTATTATCACCCTGATGGAATTTTACTTGCGGTGCTTCTACTTAGTGATCCACATGACTGTATAGGTCCGTATGTTCCATGTCCAGGTACCCATGTAAACAGCTGGGTGGACTGACAGTGAGTGAGTGCAGTGTGGATGAATTACCTTGCCCAAGGATACAACATAGTATGAGACCCAGGTAAAACATTGTAGGTGTCTCTACCAGGATTCAAGCAGGATGAGAGGTACTAACTAACTACGCGAGACAGCTGTAGTGTACTGCAGGGAGAATGTCTGCAACACTACTGTGTCTATACATTAGGGTGAAACCTGTTCCCAGAACCACCTACCCTTATCCTTATGTGTAAACATACTGCATCTAAGAGTGGTTTGTAATTACCGTATTTCCTCTAATAGGGGCCCGGGCCCTTATTAACATGTAAGGCTCTTAGCCCCCGGCGCTTATTGGAGGCCGGCTCTTATTTGAGGCCCAGCCCTTATTTAATTTTTAGCGTTGACCAATACACCTGATAATCTTCGATAACTCACTAAAATTTCTTAGAATAACACAAACTCCTTGCCATTTGACGTAAACTTAATTTAACATGGTAGTTTAACCCCTCTTAGTGCCTGGGAACATATATATGAGAAGTATATCTAGTAGGGGATGACCATTGATGTTATAACAATTTTCCACCGGTCAAAAAAATAAATTCATACTATTATGTATATAAATAAAGCATAAACCTCAAGTATGTGTTACTATTCCAAATGGTCAACAATCTCACCCCTACACTTCATCTCAGCAGAAACTAGTGACATTTTCCATTTTCAAATAATAACAGTTATCTGCCCCTTTGGTTGAAAAAAACCCCCAAAAAACCTGAGGCGTGGTTTTGAAACTGACGCAGGCAGAAACCAGAAACAAATTTTTTGTTTGTTTTGGCCTTACAGTGAAATTATGATCTGCTACAATGAGAGACAAGCTTGGGCAATATTGCAGCCATTCGCGGCGAGAAATATTTAGTTAATTGCCTAATTTAAAAATAGAATTGCTAAAGCAAACAAGAAACGACACAAAGGTCGTAAAAACACCAGCAATTTATCACAGACGGTTAGTTAAAATCTGTTTAAGAAAATATAAAAGTTATAACTTATATATGGATGCGAGGCAGAGATGCAGAAATCGGTCTATTTGCCGGACATGTCCGATTGTGAATCCAGTTTGTCCAAATGGAAAATTGACCTATCGGACATTAGTTGACCGATTTCAGAAAATAAAATGAAAACTAAACAAACACGCCTTACAAGCATTAAATAAAGGCAAACCGCCCTGCTTGTGTCGGTCATAATTGTTTATGAAATTGAAATACGTTGATCCAGTCAAGAAGTCATTTATTCTTCACAGCACGAGGCACGACATCAATCACTATCATTATCTTCAGTAGATTAAATGTCCGACTGGCAAAAATTTGAATCTGCATCCCTGATGCGAGCAGACAATTTACAAAGAGGAGGTAAGGCCCAAAAAAAGAAAAGAATTTGTTTCTAGTTTCCGCCCGCATCAGTTTCAAACCCATGCCTCAGGTCTTTTTTTTCTAGGTTTTCAAAAGTAAGGGGCTGATAACTGTAATCTTTTAGCCTCAGAAAACATTGGACATAGAAAATGTCTCTCGTTTCTGTTGAGTGTAGGGGTGAGATTATAGACTATTTGGAATAGTAACACATATTTAAGAGAGTTTGTGCTTTATTTATATAAATAATTGTATAAATTTTGTTTGTTTAACTCTTCATTCCAAAAAGAAATAATCATCGCGTCATCGCATAATTTTTGTCAGCCTGTAAAGACCAGACATATTTTATTTTTAGGCCTAACTCTTACCTCTGTCAACCAGATGATGAGTTCACGGAAAGGGATGGCAATAGAGTCATCAAACATCTTCCTCACAACGAGGACGGTCAGCGGAGACTTGTGCCATTTTAGTTTCTGGCAGCCCGGGTCTGGAATGGTTCTGAAGTAATAAAACTCCCACATTTCAATACATGGAGGATACTGACAAATTCCATTTTATATTATCATCATTAAACGAGTTAATGATTTGTATAAAACGAATGAAAATGATACCAAATCATTCATGATGTTAAAGGAGGCACTTGACACCCTGTCTAAAAATAGTTCCATTTAGGATTCAGAGAAAGGGCCAACAAAAGTATGTATGCAACTCGCTGCGTGAGATATAGAGAATACTAAACGACGTTCCGTTTAATAAAATATTTATGAAACGAGTGAGTGGTTTGTATTTAACGAGCGAAAGCGAGTTAAATACAAATACCATCTCAAGAGTTTCATAAATATGTTATATTCAACGGAAACGAGTTTAGTATTTTATTTATTACTCACTGATTTAAATGCCACTTAATTCCACAAACTCGTCGATAAATGTGACACACTCCATTGCGACCGCGGCGCTGACATTGTGACCTCATATTTTTGCCATTATGATGTCACATCAATCGGCAGCACGCGATGTTATTACACCAAGTGTAATAACACGTTAGATTTAAACTGCGATATCTTCAACGGGTGAGTAAAAAAGAGCATTTGGTGAGTAATAAAGAGCATTTGGACGACAGAAGTTTCTGTCTACACTGAGCTATGCCTCACAATTTTTTAGTTCTGGTTCAGAAACAATATTTTAAGTTATGTTTCCATGGAAGAGGGTGAAAATAAAATTCCAAAGTAGTTTCAAAGTATGGGTCCATGGAAAGGGCTTACGAATAAGTTCTGGTCCGGAAACGAATCCCAGACACAGACGGACGACCTAGGTAACTTTCTGTATCCCCAGACAACTTTTTTGTGGCGGGGGATAACAAAAGAGCCATGGGCTCTGTAGCTGGCGTGGATAACAATGTTTTCAGGTTTTTACAGAGAGCGTCAGATGTGTAAAATTGTAACAATTATGACACATGGGTGTCTTATCTCCATAGTAATTAACACAATATTTTAAAATTAAAATAACATATTTTATAAACTTATTATTGCCATAATAAATGATTAATTAATGTAATATTTTTCAAATATCAATTGTTTTACACTTGTCTAATAACAAAATGAAGTTCTAAAATTGTACTACAATTTCAAACTAAAATTATTTTGTCAATAATTATTTATGCAGCCAAATTTTACATCACTTTGTTCAGAATTAAAATCTATTCCAGAAAAAATTTATAATGACGATTTGTGTTTTTCTTCCTGAAAACAAGAACTTACTGTCATAAACAATGTGCATTGTTTAAATAATATTCCGATGTACAATTTATAAGGAAGGATATTCTTTAAAGAACAATGCATGTGCTTCCATGTGAGTTATTTCTAAAATAACACATCGTAATATTTACACAAAAGATTAAAATATCTATTCACTTTACTGTTTTCCAAATATAAGCATTGAATTATTAAAGGGGCAGTAGCACGTTTTTTGCCAAAATTTTTTTTTTAAATTTCCCATTTATAATGATAGTTTATGTCATTTGAAATAACTTCAGAGGGTAAAACATCTTATTACACAAACAAATTATCTGTAGTGGTAAAAACTATGTTGCGTATAAAGCAAAAATTGCATGGCGGCCATTTTATTCTGAACACAATTTATTATTTTGTATTACAAAAACGATGCCCATGGCTTTACTGAAACATGTATACGTACACTCATTTTAAACTTTATTTTCCGAAGAGAGAAGGATGTTTTACTATTGGTGAAATTATTTTTCAAATAAGTTTCATCAACTTATTTGAGCGAAAAAACGTGCTACTGCCCCTTTAATATATTTCAATGTCAAACATTCATCAACAATCATGTTCCGTTTGTCACAACACCGTAAATTCGCCCATTCAAAAACTAGTCAAAATGACCGAAATGAACAAACCAATACCACTGATACCAGTACTTTACTGTAGAAACATCATCATTTATAGTATCATTATGAATATTAAAATGTAAGTATCAATATCATCATAAAAAAAGATATAAATCATCTGATAAAAGAACTAGCCAGTGTTCATTTGTCATCATAAATGTGATATATTTCTAATCAAAAAACACTTTTTGTCATGTGCCTCATAGGCCCAGGATCGAAGAAAGGCATTTATTACACATACGTGAGTGAGAACATTTTGAGATATTTTTTTTATCCAAAATAAGTTTGAAACAGTGAGCAATGCATCTGATTGGTCGTTCTATGGTGATGACCCAAGGTCACTAGGGCGGGACTTATTTTGCGAGTCATAAATTTTAGTTACTTTATGAGAGATACAAATTGAGGAATATCTGGCACATTATACGTGAAAATAATGACTAAGCCGAATGCGTTCACTCTGCCGTGAACTGTCCCGTCACACACGGCAGCTGCGAGTAAACACTAAGTTGTCTCCCTTCATCCGTCACTTTGACCGGTCAATCTCACCCTGCTGTTACTCGCTGCTCACTCCATTTCGAGACGCTCCGATACAGTGAATAATAACTAAATTCCTCTATTTTCCTTTTTTATAATGCAACATATATTGAAAGCTATTTACATTTCCAATAGGATTACACTGATCAAAGGGAGTTATCTTAGTCATCAAAGGGGTGCATCACTTTAAAAGGACGGTTCTATCGGGGTATTTTTTTGTGGAAACGAAATTCGAGAGGATATTCCTGTTTACACATATATGTTATTAATACATGACTAAAACACAGTCAACTTGAAAGATACTAATGAAAGTAATATTTTGATGACTTTATATTTCACAAATTGATAAAGGCAACCGCACACTTGTTGAAAAATAAAACGATGAGAACTGAAGCCATTCGTCAGCGCTGCGAGTGGGGAAAACTTCACTACGGTCTAACAGCATATTATTTACTAATTTTATTATGTGTTATCTGTTACTATGTGAATTTTCTTTCATTGTATATATTTTATTTTTTAGAAAGTGTAAAATTGGGTTAAATATAACATATTTTCATTTCACGTAATGCCAAGAATCCAATATAGCGAATGCTGCCGATAGAACGGTGATAGAACTTTCCCTTTAAATTGCACTCCTAAATGCCCTTAGTTTTACGAGAAGGGCAATGAAATGAACAAATCTTAGTCTCCATCAAACAAAGATGATACTCTCTATTTGAGCTTCATAACATTCCTAGTAATAGTGAGAAGTCGAAAAAAGGTTTAAAGGTGGACACCCTACCACGCCCATATTTGAGGGGGATCAAGACAAAATGAACAAACTTTAATCATCATGTAACTAAGTTGTTATTCTGAAAATTTAAGCTTTCTATTCCAATCAGTTTCAGATGTCATTGAAAGCTCTTAGATAAAATACACGCCATGCCCAATATATTTGAGGACAAAATGAACAAACTTTGACTCCCTTGGTGTGAGATACATCCAATTCAGCTTCGGGAGTGCAGCGGTTCCTTAGAAAAAATTGCAAATGCAAAAGTTTATGGATGACAGTGAACTGGTGGGAGACGGATGGTGATCTGGCTTTTCCTTCCTAATGAGCTTAAAATAATGTCAACGTCACCAAAATCAAGTTGGCCTTGCATCTTCGAAAGAAGAATTGAGTGGTAATGTACAGAGAGCTCAGTGAATGGTTCTTCAAAGTCACATGCGGAAACTTCAATCTTTCACCAAAATGTAATCAGCTTTTGTCTTCTAAGAAGAGGTGAGGTGAGTTGGGGTTTAACACAGCTTCCAAGACTTTATCTCTTATATCTTGGCTGCTAGTATTATGTCAGGGAGAAAGCCTGCAAAGGCATATGACTATGTATATACATTGAGGTGAAACCTGGGAGCAATGGCTGGAGGTGAGTTGGGGTTTAATGCAGCTTCCAAGACTTTATCACTTATATCTTGGCTGCTAGTATTATGGCAGGGAAAAAGCCCGCAACACCATGTGGCTATGCATTGCGTTGAAACCTGTGAGCAATGGCTGGAACTAGCGAACCATGGGTGGTTCTACTCTGAAATTCAGTGTCGCATTGCACCCAAACCTTACTGCGTGTAGAACAGTTCTTCCCAAGGAGAAGTTTGTTTGAGATATGAATGCCATATATGATTAATGTTTCAACATAGACATATTTTTTTTAGACACAATCTATTACCTTTTTTAAAATCCTTTTTTCAAATGTTAATTATTTTTGACATTTCACATTTGAGAATAAGGTACCTGTTAATGAAGAATAAAGAATCCATGTGAATACGTCCATTCAAAATAGATGTTGGTTACAACATAATCCAAACTGCACTGAGCACTATGGGTATGTAAATGTAACAGCTTGCCGTTAAAATAGTATGATGATGGGGACATTGAGTCATTCATGACGACTAGCTTTCAGTAATAAATGGACGGCAGGTATTACCAAACACACATCACAGGTAAGATCATAGAACACAACACATTGTGTATACATCCTTTTTTATCACAGTTACATTATATACATGTTTCTAAGGTGTTGACCTGATTTAAGTTGTCTGGGAGCGTGTAAAATCTTGTGTTTTGTTGCCAATGCTGTTGAGTCACTCGGGTCAGAAATATAGACATTATGTACATCATTTATAAGATCTATAGATATCATATCCAAATAATAACAAAGAAGTTGTCATTGGACTGATCAACAAAGTGTCTTGTTATGCCGCAGCAAACTGGTCTACACTCGTTAAGTGCCGATGAAACAATCAATTTCTCATTGTTTTCATTTTTTAATGTATGTTCCTTGTCAAATACGTCACATCGATTTGAAGTACTTATCACATGAAGTAACTCACGCCACAAACATTTGTTATCGTTTCACTCCACTGAATGCAGGGATGCAGAAATCGGTCTATTTGCCGGACATGTCCGATTGTAAATCCAGTTTGACCGAATGGAAAATGTATCTATCGGACATCAGTTGACCGATTGCAGAAAATAAAAGTAAAACTAAACAAACACACCTTACAAGCATTAAATAGAGGCAAACCACCCTGCTTGTGTCGGTCATAATTGTTTATGAAATTGAAATACGTTGATCCAGTCAAGAAGTCGCTGAAAGTGACTGAAAGATGTGACCCATTTCACAACATTAATTACGAAAAAGATTTCATTCGGTCTGAATGTTTGTAATACATTAACCCACGAGGCAGGGACCTCCATCCTCGTTATTATTCACAGTTCATTCAAACTTTAAAAGCATTTGAGATATTTTTCAACAATTTTATTTTCTAAATAAGGCAAATAATTTAAACAGCTAAAAATAAGTTCTTTTAAGTTTATAAGCTCCAACAGTTTCACTGAGTCGGTCAAGCAGCCACTCCATGGTGTGAACTGGTTCAACATCTGGATAAATGTATCATACTTCGGACTTCATCGTTTGTGACATGCGCACAACAATACTGTCAGGTACGTGAGCAATACAGCATTATGGCTTGGTTCATACATAACTGTAAAAAGCAGTGTTTAGCGTTTTGGGTGGTGATTTCAGTTCAACTCCTCACCTAAATGAAATACACCATCAGGTTGACCGAGCACTGAGATACAGGGGCGATGTGTACTTACTTTATTTCTAATGATGTCGCTCACTACATAGATTACGGTAAAACTTTGTAAACTATAACAAAATGACTAAACAAATATAATCAAAGAGACATTACTTTGAAGATTAACTTGTATTACTTATATGCCTTACAGTATACCATACCACCTGTAACGCAATCAGTGATATTGGTTACCTGTAGATACCTGTAATATAACCAGGTAACCTGAGTGTGTGGTGAGGCATGAAGCAGCATTAAAACAAATGATTCATTCAATAAGATACAAGTACCTGCTCAGAATATTGTTGTTGCTGTCCATTTACCTTCAACAACATCCACTGTTTACACATGAAATCAGGAAGTGAATTGTACAGTTGGTCTCGTGCCATTGACAAGTTGATAGAACTGCATGGCGTGACTGAGCAAAAGACAGCGTTGCGTTACGTCATGCCTGAATACCCATTGAAGTGATCCTCGTTTGTTGCATAATGTGTTCCCTCATGTAGAGAGGTATAAACTTTTACCTATATGCCTCACATAGAAAGTATTTGTAAAGAGTTTGTCTGCTAAGGGAGACAATTAAACTGCCAAAATCTATCCAGTTAGAGACGACCCGCTCTGAGACAGGGAAGTTTATATTGTGAACGTTTACATTCTGTACAGTCACAACTCTTCTGCTTGATTATGCAAATGAGGATGTATTGTCGGTAAGTAAACTATTTCCATGGCAACTGATCATGTGTCAATATGATTTAAGTTACTGAACTATTTGCTGAAAGCACAACACTATGCTTCATTAGTGCAACGGTCGTCTTGTCAATCCTTACTCTCATTATTATTTAGCTGTCCTTTTTACGGAAAATCATTAGATTGTTTTGTCTTTATGTTAGCAACAATTCTTCACTTGATATTGATAATATCGACTTTTATATATGGAGATAAGCTGAGCAGCCACAGAAGAAATCAACGATGGTCATAAAAAGCCTTAAGTACTTGCTTTATTGCAAATTCTTCAATCACGACAATTTATAAAGATAGAAATCTTACTTCCTTCTTGATAGTGTCTAAATATATCAATGAATAATGTCATATAAATTATGATCATAAAAAGATTAAAAGATTTAAGACAATAAAGTAAGTGATATGGGTATTTGATTATTCTCTCTTTAAAGAAGTATGATTAAATCTTGTAAGTCTACCTTATATAAAAGTTAATCCAGAAATAAAAGATATATCTATGTTACTTTCTTTTTTCATATAAATATTATCACCAGGTACCCAAGGTAGATATGTCACATTAATTAACCAATTATTAAAACAAGACTGGTATTAATGGAGTGACACAACAAATGTCAAACACTCTGATATGGAGACAGAAGCTGTTTTAAACAATATTTATTCAGGTACTCAGGGGGATCAACAAACAGGGTTTCCTCTAAATAAATGTCTCTCCCCAAAAGAACAATACAACAGGATAATTACATCATCAATACCAGCAACATGTGTACATCGATGTAGAAAAAAACATCATTTAAGAGATATTCATGAGAAGCGTTTGCTAAGAGAAATAAACTTATGAACAGACTGGATTATTTGTGCATTAATATGATTTGACAGGGTCTTCTTACCAAATAGTACGGTATTCAGGTCGTAACCATGAACATAAAAAAAGCTTACATGGCGGATATTTGTATAATTTGGACACATGAATAGATAATGATGTGCATCTTCATATGCATGGCCACAGGAACATCGTATATCAGACAGAAGCTGATGGAATCTCCACATGCAACAAGACAGAGACTACCGTAGTACCCGGAGATGTAAAGCAGAATCATCTAGAGCCTAGAGAGTTTTAATATTTAAAAAAAACAAAAAACTTTATTGTCCTCATTACAACAAAATCAAAATTTCTTGTTGTGCCGTTGGCACCCGACAGCCTCAGTGCAATCCTTATAATGTTGAGCACTAAGCAAGAAAGCAACAACTCTTTTAACATCTTTTGGTACGATGCCCCCGGGAATCAAATCCCAACCTTCCACGTGATGAGCCCACTGAGCTACATCCCCGATGATATTTGACACTGTAGACAAATGTTCTACAGCCTGTCTTCCTGTTACCACAATTGGTTTGTCGTGACCTGAGCGAACCAGGAAGACAAACAATATTTCTTACATCAAACATTCATTCACTGAATATTACCTATGTACACAACAGAAGGAATACATCCGGATTCCCAAGATAAAAGGTTAAACTGACCTCCAGTGTGTTGGTGAATTTACAAACATAAGCCTTCACAAAAAAAGTTTCATGTTTCTCGTGCAAGGTAGGTTGGACTTGGCTGGTAGGTTGGTATATTTCATTGGAAAAAATAATGATGTTGGAGGATTAATTTTTTTTTCACCATCAAAATATAGCTTGATCCTTTAGTTGCGTATTTCTATTTTACCCATTTTAGCCCCTGTGGCGGAATTTTCTAACCATCTAGCTCGTGGTGAACTGCAAGGCATTAATACAGAGCTTCTCATGGAGCGACTCCCGTAGACAACTCGACTCGCAGATCGCGGAGGGAGCTAGCTCCCTGGTAGACAGCTGTAATATTTTCTAAGTCTAGTATCCGGGATCCGGTACGGGGTACCTAGGAATTGTTTATGGCCATCCCGGACTAGCAAGTTAAGGGTTAAAAGTGGTAGAAGTATACAAAAGGAAGCATATTTGTTCCTGCAGACCAGTGTATTTGGTTGAAAAATTTTGGGGATAAAAATGATGTGCCAATGCCCGAGAAACATTTCATTGTTTTACTTAGCCTAAGTTGTACTGATTTTAATAAAAACAACTTTACTAGGAATGTTTTAGAACCATTGATTAACCAGGTTATGTTGAAAAAATATAGCAAGACCTTCAAACCTTGTCACCTGCCAACCCCTGGTGACAAATTTGCATTTTCAGGAATAGTTCTAGTTCTGGCCTCCAATCAGAAAGAGTTGCACAGCATGTATTTTACTCAGGGTAACAGCCGATGTGTCCCAAAGATGGCCTCAGGTCACATTTAATTTGACCCGGAACTGGTTGAGGGAGAGGAGGAAATGATGAAATAATAGGGTGTTCTGGGATATTTTTTTTCTAGATTTGTTTACATTGGAGACATATGTTTCCGGATTTCATGGAGAGGTAAGATTTGGTCCTTTCAGCTGTAATTTAAAAAAAAATTTGGAGTGAATATTTTTGGATTGGTGAGGGTCATAGATTGTGCATATTTTGGGCAGTTTCATGTGTTTTCTCTGGCATGCCAGTGTTTATTTACATTTTTCATTCATATTTCAAAATCGGCCTGGTCAACACATGTTTAGTCTGCGATTTTGTAGTGTCAAGAGTATGTATTTTCATTTCAAAACAAGTCCCCCAGTCCCGCAATGTCAGGTAGCTTTGCAGCGACCCATATCACTAATGATAGATGCACTGGAAATTAATTGTGGACTGAGGCCAGATCTTTGCTGTGAGAAGACTTCGTTAATCCAGAGGAGTAGTACAAGGCTGGAGGCTTATTTATCAATAATGTAAGGCTTAATTAGTCTTAGGCCTAAAAAAAATAAGTTTGTGGTCTTTAGAGGCTGACAAAAATGGTGTGATGACACAATTAAAAAAAAATTTTATGACATTTTTTTTTTGGAATGAAGAGTTACACAAACAAAAATCATACAATTATTTATATAAATAAAGCACAAACTCTCTTAAATATGTGTTACTATTCCAAATAGTCTATAATCTCACCCCTTCACTCCATCTCAGCAGAAACGATTGACATTTTCTATGTCCAATGTTTTCTGAGGCTAAAAGATTACAGTTATCTGCCCCTTACTTTTGAAAACCTAGAAAAAAAAAAGACCTGAGGCGTGGGTTTGAAACTGATGCGGGCGGAAACCAGAATTTTTTGTTTGTTGGGGCCTTACAGAGATTGAAATACGCCTATATTGTAATCAACCAGTACGCTCTTCGTATGCTTCTTTACAAATGTTGAAATTATTTTTACTCTTATGAACAAATTAAGGTAGCTTGCACCTTCATTGAAAAACATGTCTGTGGATAAGTGAATGATTTGACAATATAAAGGTAATTTAGTGAGCCGCATATAGTGGACAGGTTATCTCATGATCCTTGGTACAGTACCACAATACCTACACGGAGAATATTAAATATAGATCTTCATGATTACAAATTGTACTTTAGATTTAAAAATAATTATTTCATCAATCAAGCTTAAAAGGATACATTCACGTTGTACTTACAGAATATTTTGGGTCCTCACACCAATCATATTGTATTTCATTTCTAAGGATAAGACTGGTACTGTTTTGATACAATTCAGCTTTTGATGTAAATAAAGTGGACAACAGGTGTAGTTCTACTCTAATAAATTCCAATACTCCTGCAGTAAACGATCTATACAAAACAGGTCATCCATGACAGCATGAGAATATACCACAATTCAGACAAGCTTGAACGATTACAGGCAATAAAAGAGACTTATAGGTACAATGCTAAGTACAGGCGAGGACAACAGTTAATACACCGACCTATCTCAAACTGTCCATTATGCAAGGAGAACATTGCCTCCATTCGTAAGATGAGACTAATGACTTACAAAGATAGGTAATAAAGGTAAGAAAGACACTGATCATTGTAAGAATTGAAATTGCCGCAATAACTGTTTATAAAGAAAAGCAAGATGTTTACGTAGTTTAAAAGGTCACAAAGTGCACATTTTAACCCTCTAGTAGGGCCTCTACCTGCCATAGAGAAACATTGGCCTATCCAACCAACAAAAAATAGAGCCATGGGCTCTGTAGCTCATCAGATTTTATTTTGTTTGATGATGAAGACAGAAATATGTTGTCTCAATATAATGCACAATCCCTAACCCTGACAAATCTTAGTCTTAATTGAGAGAGAGCACTCAGCAAGGTCAACACACAGGAGATTATGCAATATTCTGGTTACAAGCCAGCTGTGTTTTTTGTGTTTTACCGCCAAATTATGTAATAGACTCTTGCTTGCACTAAACACTGGCAGCACTGATCTAACTGTATAAGGCTTAAAGAGAACAGGCAATGTGATGAATCTCATGGTACATAGTACAATTTTGAATCACCTTGGCTAAACAATCTCGGTTCTAAGCCTTGTCATCCAAACATCTAAACATTCTGAACAAAATATTCCTTCTAGTTTGTTCTGGATGAAAACAGGATTTTAGGTAATGGCCTACAGGGCTCTTATTTGGGGCCACTGGGTCACCAAATCTACAATTTAGAATCTCCATTGGCTAAAGACTCTTTACACAACATGACAACCTTCTAGGTCTTTTCGTTCTGGAGAAGAAGATGAAAATAATCTTATCTTATCATTTCATCACCAGTCATATGCAGTTCACATATTTCATGTAAAATAAAAGAATTCTTAACTCCTCTTCAATTTAGTCCTTTATGCCTTGTCACAATTTTCAGTTCATAGGCTATTCAATAGTTCTCATTTCACATTGATTACATCAATTTGACAAACATGTCCACAATGTAGATTGTTATCTAAAGTCAACATACATTTCAAATAAAGTGGCTGAAGTGTCATAAAATATCAGTTCAAAATTCATTTTCAAAGGTTTTTTTAGGCTGTGGCCCATATTTGGGGTCTCAGGGTCACCAAATTTACAAGTTTGAATCCCCATTGGCTAAAAAGTTTGCATACAATATTACAGCCTTCTAGATCTTTTTGTTCCGGAGAAAAAGATGAAAACAGGATTTTAGGTAATGGCCTACAGGGCTCTTATTTCGGGCCACTGGGTCACCAAATCTACAATTTAGAATCTCCATTGGCTAAAGACTCTTTACACAACATGACAACCTTCTAGGTCTTTTCGTTCTGGAGAAGAAGATGAAAATAATCTTATCTTATCATTTCATCACCAGTCATATGCAGTTCACATATTTCATGTAAAATAAAAGAATTCTTAACTCCTCTTCAATTTAGTCCTTTATGCCTTGTCACAATTTTCAGTTCATAGGCTATTCAATAGTTCTCATTTCACATTGATTACATCAATTTGACAAACATGTCCACAATGTAGATTGTTATCTAAAGTCAACATACATTTCAAATAAAGTGGCTGAAGTGTCATAAAATATCAGTTCAAAATTCATTTTCAAAGGTTTTTTTAGGCTGTGGCCCATATTTGGGGTCTCAGGGTCACCAAATTTACAAGTTTGAATTCCCATTGGCTAAAAAGTTTGCATACAATATTACAGCCTTCTAGATCTTTTTGTTCCGGAGAAAAAGATGAAAACAGGATTTTAGGTAATGGCCTGTGAGGCCCTTATTTGGGGCCACAGGGTCACCAAATCTACAATTTAGAATCTTCATTGACTAAAGACTCATTACACAACATGACAACCTTCTAGGTCTTTTCGTTCTGGAGAAGAAGATGAAAATAATCTTATCTTATCATTTCATCACCAGTCATATGCAGTTCACATATCTCATGTAAAATAAAAGAATTCTTAACTCCTCTTCAATTTAGTCCTTTATGCCTTGTCACAATTTTCAGTTCATAGGCTATTCAATAGTTCTCATTTCACATTGATTACATCAATTTGACAAACATGTCCACAATGTAGATTGTTATCTAAAGTCGACATACATTTCAAATAAAGTGGCTGAAGTGTCATAAAATATCAGTTCAAAATTCATTTTCAAAGGTTTTTTTAGGCTGTGGCCCATATTTGGGGTCTCAGGGTCACCAAATTTACAAGTTTGAATCCCCATTGGCTAAAAAGTTTGCATACAATATTACAGCCTTCTAGATCTTTTTGTTCCGGAGAAAAAGATGAAAACAGGATTTTAGGTAATGGCCTGTGAGGCTCATATTTGGGGCCACTGGGTCACCAAATCTACAATTTAGAATCTCCATTGGCTAAAGACTCTTTACACAACATGACAACCTTCTAGGTCTTTTCGTTCTGGAGAAGAAGATGAAAATAATCTTATCTTATCATTTCATCACCAGTCATATGCAGTTCACATATTTCATGTAAAATAAAAGAATTCTTAACTCCTCTTCAATTTAGTCCTTTATGCCTTGTCACAATTTTCAGTTCATAGGCTATTCAATAGTTCTCATTTCACATTGATTACATCAATTTAACAAACATGTCCACAATGTAGATTGTTATCTAAAGTCGACATACATTTCAAATAAAGTGGCTGAAGTGTCATAAAATATCAGTTCAAAATTCATTTTCAAAGGTTTTTTTAGGCTGTGGCCCATATTTGGGGTCTCAGGGTCACCAAATTTACAAGTTTGAATCCCCATTGGCTAAAAAGTTTGCATACAATATTACAGCCTTCTAGATCTTTTTGTTCCGGAGAAAAAGATGAAAACAGGATTTTAGGTAATGGCCTGTGAGGCCCTTATTTGGGGCCACAGGGTCACCAAATCTACAATTTAGAATCTTCATTGACTAAAGACTCATTACACAACATGACAACCTTCTAGGTCTTTTCGTTCTGGAGAAGAAGATGAAAATAATCTTATCTTATCATTTCATCACCAGTCATATGCAGTTCACATATCTCATGTAAAATAAAAGAATTCTTAACTCCTCTTCAATTTAGTCCTTTATGCCTTGTCACAATTTTCAGTTCATAGGCTATTCAATAGTTCTCATTTCACATTGATTACATCAATTTGACAAACATGTCCACAATGTAGATTGTTCTTTCAAGTCGACATACATTTCAAATAAAGTGAAAGAAGTGCACATAAAATATCAGTTCAAAATTCAATTTCGACAGGTTTTTTAGGCTGTGGCCCATATTTGGGGTCTCAGGGTCACCAAATTTACAAGTTAGAATCCCCATTGGCTAAAGAGTTTGCATACAATATTACAGCCTTCTAGATCTTTTTGTTCCGGAGAAAAAGATGAAAACAGGATTTTAGGTAATGGCCTGTGAGGCCCTTATTTGGGGTCACAGGGTCACCAAATCTACAATTTAGAATCTCCATTAGCTAAAGACTCTTTACACAACATGACAACCTTCTAGGTCTTTTCGTTCTGGAGAAAAAGATGAAAATAATCTTATCTTATCATTTCATCACCAGTCATATGCAGTTCACATATCTCATGTAAAATAAAAGAATTCTTAACTCCTCTTCAATTAAGTCCTTTATGACTTGTCACAATTTTCATTTCATAGGCTATTTAACAGTTCTCATTTCACATTGATTACATCAATTTGACAAACATGTCCACAATGTAGATTGTTCTTTCAAGTCGACATACATTTCAAATAAAGTGAAAGAAGTGCACATAAAATATCAGTTCAAAATTCAATTTCGACAGGTTTTTTAGGCTGTGGCCCATATTTGGGGTCTCAGGGTCACCAAATTTACAAGTTAGAATCCCCATTGGCTAAAGAGTTTGCATACAATATTACAGCCTTATAGGTCTTTTTGTTCCGGAGAAAAAGATGAAAACAGGATTTTAGGTAATGGCCTGTGAGGCCCTTATTTGGGGTCACAGGGTCACCAAATCTACAATTTAGAATCCCCATTGGCCAAGGAGTCTGTACATATAATTTCAGCTCTCTGGAGTCATTGGTTCCGGAGAAGAAGATGAAAATAGCTTTATAGCTTATGACCCCTGTGGCCCTTATTTTGGGTCACATGGTCACCAAATCTACAATTTAGAATCCCCATTGGCCAAGGAGTCTGTACATAAAATTTCAGCTCTCTGGAGTCGATGGTTCTGGAGAAGAAGATGAAAATAGCTTTTAAGGTTATGACCCCTGGGGCCCTTATTTGGGGTCACAGGGTCACCAAATCTACAATTTAGAATCCCCATTGGCCAAGGAGTCTGTACATAAAATTTCAGCTCTCTAGAGTTATTGGTTCTGGAGAAGAAGTCGAAAAAGTGAAAAGTTGACGGACGGATGGACGGACGCCATCCCATGCCATAAGCCCATCGGGCCTTTCAGGCCTGAGGAGCTAAAAAGCATCAAAACCATATAATTTTTGATTATATGACCAGCAGTGAAATAATGGGATTTATCAGTGAAATAAACTGCACGTCTATCAAGCTACAGTGAAAATAACTCATTAATATTTTCACTGTGACCAGTGACTGATATAATTTGACGTCATAGAACAATGGAGTCACGCGGTGAATTGGCTCATGACGTCACAGTGTTGCTGTGGTGACGGGCTGTTCCTAGCGGCCGTTCGGCTAGAAAACGACCCTTTTCTGACGTAATTATAAGGATAACTTAATTTATTAATCACCCGTTGAAGATATCGCAGTGTAATAAATCTACCGTGTTATTACACTTAGTGTAATAACATCGCGTGCTGTCGGAACTACTTGCACTTGGTCACATGACCAAAACAATGTCAGCTGTCAATCACAACATCTCGAAGTAGCATTATTTCAGACATTTTTACTTTTACAATATATCCTTTTAAATGACTACCGCAGCATTGATATCTAAATAATAAATAATTATACAAATTAGTGGTCACAAGAACTTGCAGAGTATAAACAATTATTCTCACATCTCTGACAATCAACATCGTCAAATCAGCGACTTGATCAACCGTCCAGCTGATGCGGGGTCACGGGAGTGCACTGTTGTTGACATTGGTCCAAATCGAACAAGTGTTTCAAAGTTGCATACAAACACAAACACTCTAAATGTTCTCAAATGCAATCCCTTGGTCCTATCTTTGCAGGACAAATAAACAACTCAGTGATCCATGTTAACTTTCATACTTCTTAAAACTTTTCAAACTGTTTCAAACGTTCGTGCCACACGAACAGCCACGCTTCTTTGAGGCGGTGCACAACTTGAAAGCTATGATACCACGCACTTAAAAAATATTCCCGAGAATTGAAATTTGTGATTCAAAAAGTTATGTCAAGTTGTTGTTTTTTCACTAAATATGATGTTTGGTTCGTAAAATCGTGTTGATCTTTAATTGATTTAGATCGTTGTTCAGTGTTAACGTAAAACGGAATGACAGCAGCCTCATTACAATGTATTCATACGCCTGACCTAGTTATGCTGGCATAATGCACTCGAATCGGCCTTTCGTTTGCGCATTATTTTGTTAATGTTGGGTGATTAATAAATAAAATACTAAACTCTGTCCTGTTTAATAACATATTTATGAAACTCGTGAGATGGTATTGGTATTTAACTCGCTTTCGCTCGTTAAATACCAAACCACTCACTCGTTTCATAAATATGTTATTAAACAGGACATCGTTTAGTATTCTCTATATAATACCTGGTAAATGGAATATCCGTCAATTCTTGACAAATACCATGTTTATCTCATCTCTTGAGGTAGAACAGTTATATATTTTCATGAGTGGCGTATAACCTTTCTACCTCACTTGATGAGATAAACATGGTATTAGTCAAGAAAAGACAGATATCCTCTATTTATTTTAGGTATTTGAATTATTACACTAAGGTGAGGTTGTGTTAATTATGAAGAAAACAAGGATATATATGGATGATCAACTTCTTTATTTAACAACAGTGACATTATGATATATAGATCTTTTAACCTTTAGCAAGCATTTGATATTTCGATCCAAAAATGTTCAAAATAATTCTGCAGAAATTGACAAACAATCTGTCATTTTGTAGCACTTGGAGAATGACATCCCCTCATACACTATCAAACAAATTTTTTCAGGACAGCACAGATGATGTCCTGTCACAAGCACTCACAGATTTGGATTTCTTTGATTAAGATTTAGATTAGATGTCGAGCAACAAAGACAGCTTTTGTATCATGTTCTAGGTGAGGATGACAATGTTTCAGACTGCATGGTCTCCATGATATTGAACTAAAAAACATTTGACATTTTTGCAATTTTGTGAAAAATCATTTGCTGATGACTACTGACCTGATGTTACAATATAATTTACTGTGTGATCTTTAGATAAGCTTAATAATTATTGCTAATGAAATATAATGCTATTAGTTATAGATGTATGAGTATGGTTTCGTAACAGTTACAAAGCACTAACTATAGGATATGCATCACCAGCTATGGTTCTGTACAGTTAGAGGTTATTGTTCAGTATGATATACGGCACTGTAACTCTTGAATAATTGTCGGTCTTGAATAATTTTCTGCCTTGAATAATTTTCTTCCTTGAATTATCGTCTGCAAATGCCTTGAATAATCGCCTGCCTTGAATAAAACAATTCCTTGAATAATTGAATATCTTGAATAATTGAATACCTTGAAAAATAGAGCCACTGGCTCTAAAGCTCATCAGGAATCATGTTATTAATTATCCCTAAGGAAAAGGTTAAAGAGCCATCACGGATGTTGATGAAAATATCAATTTTTTTCCAAAAATCTATCTCCGTGAAATAAATACACTTAATTTTTCCCTAATTTTTCCAACTTAAAATAAGCCGAGAAATTGCATTAATTAGTAAAGGTGTTTTCCAGTCTAAATATAGATCCGGTCTATTATTTTCTAGCGCAAAGCATTATGGTCTAGCTCACACACAGTAAACAAAGACACGAAAGAATAACACAAAATATGAGCAATGAAAGAAATCAAAATATATAATTGGAATAATTGTTTTACCCAACTAGGTATTTTTCTTGAATTTTATAATTAATGAGAGTAAAAAAAAATCATAATTGCTGGTCTTATCTCAATAAAAAAAACATTAAACAGGAAATAATTTGTATATTCTCAGGACATTTAGAAACATACGTCACATTCAGTAATGTGTGACAAGGGTACTTTGCAAGAGAGACACGTGCAGCACGTGCAGCACATGGGTTGTTATGGCAACTTGCGCTAGAGACGAGCATTCACGTTTCGGAAGCGCTTGCTGTTGTGTAGTACGTATTACGCAAAAAAGGGGACTCTGTTTATATACGTCAGATACCCGCGCTAGTCGAAGTGATACTTCACTTTGAAACCAAATTGCAATACATTGTCGTGATATGAAAATGATTTAACATATGCCATGTTGTAGATAAAAGATTTCTCTGGCGAATGACGTTATAAGTATATTTTCCAAAAATTTGAAACACTAACATCCCTGATGGCTCTTTAAGATATCACATAATAAGTCATTGCTCAGTCATCAAATTTATTATCAAAATTGGTTACACATTAATCCATATTCATTCATCCTCGATAATCCAGCGCTATTGTTCCGATAAATCTACACACAAGCGCTGGAAAACAGTAAGGGTATTTATCCTTAACCTAGTTACCTCCCTTCGCAATGACTCAGCGAAACGCTTGCTTTCTAACAACCAATGAGATCACTTTAAATCAAGGGTGAAATAACAAGCACTCTCGTGTCAGGATCTTGGCTTTCGCAGATGATTGGGAACGCCTGGTAGCACAGGGATTTTAATCATTTACGTCCACCCGTTTTGATGGACATGAATACACCCTTCTTCTCGTACAGACTTCTTAAAACTTTCTTTTGAGTTTCTGTCAGGTTGTCTACGCTGAATTTGTTACAAACTTTATCGTAATCGAGTGAGTCGGCCGCCGCTATGTTTGTTTCTATAAACAACGGTAGTGATGCGTTTTGATTGGTAGTGTTGTTTACGCAGATAGTGTCTGCGTTTCGTTTCTGATTGGATAACATGAACCCAAGAGGAGGTATGTTACTAGGTTAGGGATAAATACCCTTACTCTTTTCCAGCGCTTGTGTGTAGATTTATCGGAACAATAGCGCTGGATTATCGAGGATGATATTCATTATAAATAATGTAGACCTTTGCAGTTTATTGTTTTACTTCCTATTTTTATCCTGGAATAATCAACATTTATTACATAATGAAAAAGAGCCCCTATTTATTTGTTTCTAAAAATCCTGTTTCTCATAGGCTCATAGTTTCATAGGATCCTTTTCAATATTTAATTAATAAATTCTATTGAGCATCCGAGTGTAAGACTAAATCAGTAACACAGCAGAGAAGTAACCTGAAACCTCAGTGAATTAGCAAGCTGCTGTTTGCATCTCTGCCAGGGAGTGGTCACTCCCCAGGTCAACACCTGCAATTATGCAACATGCAGACCCTGGACTCACAGCCAGTAAATTAAATATTTTAAATTTTGTTTTCCCCATCTTTATTTATTTTTCATTATTGTAAAAGAAGATGTGGTATCACAAACTCATGTAGCTAGTTTTAATAGTCTTATCTTACTTCATCACCAGTCATATTTAGTTCACATATCTAATGTAAAATAAAACATTTGTTAACCCTTTTTAAATCTTTTCCTATGCATCCTGTCACAATATTCAGTTCACAGGCTATTCAATAGTTCTTATTTCACATTGATTACATCAAACATGTCCATAATGTAGTATTACTCTTAAGCTGACATATGAAGTGCACATAAAATCTCATTATCTTCACAGTTCATTAAAACAGCTGTTTTAAGTGATTACCCCTGTGATCCATATTTGGGGTCACAAGATCACCAAATCTACAATTTAGAATCCCCATTGGCCAAAGAGTCTGTACATAACATTTTAGCTTTCTAGAGCTTTTGGGACTGGAGAAAAAGATGAAAAATGATTTTTAGGTTGTGACCCCTGGGGCCCTAATTTGGGGTCACAGGGTCACCAAATCTACAATTCAGAATCCCCATTGGCTAAGGAGTCTGTACATAAAATTTCAGCTCTCTAGAGTCATTGGTTCTGGAGAAGAAGTGGAAAAAGTGAAAAGTTTACAGACGGACGGACGGATGGACGGACGACATCCCATGCCATAAGCCTATTGGGCCTTTCAGGCCTGATGAGCTAAAAATAGAGCCATGGGTTCTGTAGCTCATCAGGATCTTTATTGTTTGCAAAACCAAAATGAATTGTTCTTAGCTTGTTCTAGAGTTTTTCATACTGGAAAAGAAATCGAAAATAGGTTCTACAATTTAGAATCTCCATTGTCTAAGGAGTCTGTACACAACATTTCAGCTCTCTAGAGAAGATGAAAAGAGAAGAAGATAAAATTGTTTTTTAAGGTTGTGACCCCTGTGACCCTATGTGGGGTCACGGGTCACACAATCTACAATTTAGAATCTCCATAGGCCAAGGAGTCTGCACATAAATTTTCAGCTCTCTAGAGTTATTGGTTCTGGAGAAGAAGTTGAAAAAGCGAAATGTTTACAGACGGACGCTGGACACCATGCCATGCCATAAGCCCATCAGACTTTTCAGGCCTGATGAGTTAAGAATTGAAGTCCTTGAATAATTGAATTCCTTGAAAAATCAAAAGCCTTGAATAATCAAATACCTTGAATAATCGATTACCTTGAATAACTGAATACTTTGAAAAATCAATACCGTGAATGATTGCTGGATCTAAGCCTTTGCTGATTTAAATAAACCTTAATAATCCTTAATAATCAAACGGTTAAATTTGGGCAAAACAAAAATTCCAGCATATATAGAAATATACATGTGATGTTTAACAACCTGACAAGAACTTCTTTTGCAATGTACACAATATAATACAAATAATATATAAAATTCCAATATTAAATATTTTGGTTCAATTTTCAAATACTGCATCCACAAAGTATGACTTTTTGAAGTTAATAATAATAATTGTTAGGTGATATTTCAAGGATTTACAGTACCGCTATGCATGTTTATTTTTTAGTCATGCTCTAATTACCATGACAATATATTTTGTGATATATATATGTAAATATCTAGCAGTGAAAGATGATTATCAACATCAATGATATTATAATGAGAGTATTTCATATCTATATTTATAAGGATATGAACTCATTAAATAGAATATGTTCTATGTTTATATTAGGAATGCCATTGTTTAGGAACCTTAGATCTTCTAAACCCCGATGTTTGATTCAAACGTTTGTTTGGAACAGAGTCAATTGCAAGTTCATTTATATGTGCTGTTAACCCCAAACATGCAATTCTTGGATAATAAATGAATCTGTCGTTCTTGGGGTAGTAGTTTTACTTTTTAAATGGAAAAGAGTACGACAAGAATAGAGCCAAGAGGCACAGGGTTGGATACTGAAGGGGGTTCTGACAAGTCTTCTATCATCAACCAGGTTGGATCGATGTTCATAACACTGCTCTGAGACTCCCACATCCATTATTAGCTTTTAGTCTCCTACATTTACTGGATTAGCAGGTTAAAGGTTAAATCCAAGATTGGTCTAGGTGAGGAGAGGTGAGGTGAGGTAAGTTGGGGTTTAACGCCACTTTCAAGAGTATTTCACTTGTATCACGGCTGATGGTGTTATTGCAGGGAGAAAGCTTGCAATGCCATGCTGGTTATACATTGGGGTGAAACCTGTGGCACATCGGCTGGAAGTAGAGAACCATGGGTTGAATGGCTGAAATTCAGAGTAGCATTGCACCAAATCCTTACTGACAAAGTGACAATCCCCTGATGGGATTCAAACTCCAGACCTCTGATCTGAAGCTGAACACTCTAACCTATGCACTATCCTGCCACCACTTGGACTAGTAAGAATAGGAAAGGTTCAGATCATCAACAATGTTGGACAGGTTAGCCTAGCCTCTAAGATGTTGTCACTGGCCTCCATGAAAATTCCATTTAGAGATCTCAGTTCTAGTTTATTGCATCAGCAGGTAAAGGGTTAACAGGAAAGGTTCAGATCATCGACAATGTTGGACAGGTTAGCCTAGCTTCAAAGATGATGTCACTGGCCTCCATGAAAATTCCATTTAGAGATCTCAGTTCTAATTTACTGCATCAGCAGGTCAAGGGTTAACAGGAAAGGTTCAGATCATAGACAATGCTGCTGACGTTAGCTGAGATGCATTGATTACACGACAGGTCCGAGCATTCGATAATGAGATCTTAGATCGGGTTTATTGCACCAGCCCGTAAAGAGTTAAAGCAAGAAAGTTTTGACAAGACTCGTCACAGTCAGTCAACCATGCCCTCCTTCCAACAATAAAATGAACAGCTTTTAAAGTACTGAGTATATAAATAGTAGTGGGAATCACTTGCTGTGAGGGGGCCGCTAATATAAAAATAAAATCTTTTGAAATTACACAAAAGAAACACTCAGTTTACCTCTTATCCAAACACTTGAGATGAAACTGCTTCATCATTGAATGTACTGGTTAGCATGTCCCAGATCGGTCCTCATGGTGGATGAGATTGTCTCTCTATCACTCAACTAAACCAGTAGGTGTTCAGTGCTCAATGCACTCTGTTCAGTGGTTTACGAGCTGATGCACATAGAGGCATGGATGTACATAAACTCAGAATGTTGAAGGGAGGTTGACTCTGGGGTTCATCACATCTACATCAGGGATAGAAATTAGCACTAGCCCGCTACCCATGGCTAGTGAAAAAGAAGCTGGGCTAGAAGAGTGTAAAAACTGGTAGTCCAAAAGACTAGTTAAAACTTGAGGTGAAATGATCATGGAGATGTATTTGGCTAGCTGGAATAAGTCTGGACTAGTACTTTTAGAAATGCTACTGCATTGAAAAGGTTTCATTTTGACCTCTGTCGACTCGTTGAAAATTCTAGTCAATACTAGTAAATGGGAATATAATAATGTTGAAGTAAAATGAGTTAATAATTTGAAATTAAAGGAGTTTTCTGAATTAGCAATAAAGCAAACCGTTCATTAATTCCTGTGACACATTCCTGTCTGTTTGTTACTGGGCTAGAAGAATGTTGGCTGGGCTAGGAAGATCTGAAAGCTTTCTAGCCCAAAAGGCTAGTGACCATTTGAGGTTAGTTTCTACCCCTGTGTAACATGCAAACTTTTTCAACCCTATTTTTTCAAACCATTTGTAAGGTAAATGACAGTGTAACTATCATAGGAAACAAAATGGAATATGATCAATATATCAATCCTTGATATTTGAACAAATAGGAAAACTATTGGACTATATATACAAAGACTAAAAACTGTCTAAAGATGACATTAATCACTATCACTTTAGAGATGCATAGAATATTAAGTATACAACTAAACATCAACTTCCTTCATATACAAAATACTTACCTAGGTATAAGAACCTTGTTACAATTGTTTCCAAACATCCAGGACAAAAAATCAAATCAATCAGTTTCAAGACTGTCTGCTAGTCTCTAGTATTATAAAATCTCTCTACAGATACAGAATTTCCAAATAACACAATTCAGCAAGTCTAGGTTCTTCACATTCAGCATCCAAATTCACTGGGTATCCATTTCAAAAAGCTTCTCTGTATGTATTATTTCTGCATATTCCAGTTCGTTTCAATGTTGTGCATATTTTCAAGATTGTAAATGAGTATTTGTCAAGAGTATATATTTCAGCAAGAGTTTGAATCACTTTTAAATATAATTATTTTCTCAAATTTAACATCTAAATGAACAGAATCCTTTCCAATATTTTATCATTTCCAAATGAGTATATTTATGGACTCCAACTGAATGTAAGTCTATCTTAACACAACAGAGCAGCCACAAGTCACACCCGTGCCATCTGGTATAATAATAATCATTTTAATGTACAGTAGTTTCATTATATTTGCCATCACATCAATTAATCAATCTCTCTATTTCTGTCAACAGAACATGTCTCCATCATCTCATTAAATGTCAGTTAATAAATACGAAATACCACCATGTTTATACAGTTACTTAAATTAACAAGACCAAATTAGCCTTAAAGGTAGGGTTCTGTCGCCATCTTGTATATTTTGCATTACGTGAAATGAAAACATGCTATATTGTACCCAATTTTGCAACTTTTTGATAACTAAAGACATACACTGATAGAGTATTCACATAGTAACACATAACATGTACTACAACTAATAAACAAGTTGCTGTTGTGCTGTACAAGTTTTCCCGACTCGCCGTGTCGATGAATGGCTTCAGTTCTCATTGTTTTATTTTTCAACAAATGTGCACTTGTGTTTATCAAGTTGTGAAATATAAAGTCATCAAAATTTTACCTTCATTGGTATCTTTCAATTTCACTGTGTTTTAATCATGTATAATAACATATATGTGTAAACAGGAATATCCTCCCGAATTTCTTTCCACAAAAATACCCTGATAGAACCCTCCTTTTAAACCTTTATTCAGAATCTATGACATTTTAGATTACAAATTCAATCAATTATTTTGAAAAATTACATGTGATATTTGACATATTAGTGGGCGTATTTTTGTAATATGCATTGCATCAAACTAACTTGGTATGACAGAAGTTGTGAATGTAATTTTTAAAAAATCAGCCAATATTTAGATAACTAATAATACCATAGGTTTTTGATTGTCAGTTTGATATAGTGGTATGGGTTTTAATGTATGCTGACATCATGATGATAACGTGACAAGAATACAAAATGAAAGATAAACAAAACAAGTATCATGATAAGTGAGCACAGCTTGCAAACCCCTACATCCAAATATGGTTAACTGGTAACAAAACCTGGACCAATCAGCTTTGTTTTAAGTCCAAATATAGACAAGACAGGTAAGAACTTCGCAGGTGCCTTACCCCCAGGATAGTGAATGAGGACATATTCATGGATATATAAATTTATTATTCAAGAAGTTGTATATGCATAAAACTACCATCATTCTTCATCATCTCACCTTCTAAAAGGCTGAACACAGAAGTCCTGGACCCATATTTTCGAAGCTCTCTTAGCGCTAAGAAAGTCGTAAGTGCCATACATTAACATTGACTTACGACTATCTTAGCACTAAGACAGCTTTGAAAATATGGGCCCTGAGCAATGAAACAGAACCTTCTTAACACACAATGACATTAAAGCATTTTACATAGAGGTAAGACCTTAAAGGGACAGTAGCACGTTTTTTGAAAAAATTATTTTTCCAAATTTCCCATTTATAATGATAGTTTATATCATTTAAATTAACTTTAGAGGGTAAAACATCTCATTACACAAACCAATTATCTGTAGTGGTAAAAACTATGTTGCGTACAAAGCAAAAATTGCATGGCGGCCATTTTATTGTGAACACAATTTATTATTTTGTATTTAAAAAACAATTCCCATGGCTTTACCGAATTATGTACACTCATTTTTAACTTTATTTTCGAAGAGAGAAAGATGTTTTACTAATGGTGAAATTATTTTTCAAATACATTTCATCAACTTATTTGAGCGAAAAAACATGCTACTGCCCCTTTAATACAGCACTTTGTGCACATTCTGAAACCTACTGATTATGAAATAATAATAATTATGGTACTCACAGCAACGTGGCAGTGTTGTCCGCTAAAGATCCTTTTGGTCCGAACTTACAGTGAGGACTGACGCCATACAGGGATCGTGCCTTTCTGCAAATACAAATATAAGCAAGGTTAACTTCTTAGAGAATTTGACAGCAAATATAGGAGTAAAAATTAACTATTGAAATTATTAAAATTATGTCTATTGCATTTCTGAAACTACTTACCTGACCTATTTGCAGCCATCAAAATCAATGTACATGTCATAACATATTTAGAGGTTATATCGTCATTTTTCATACCCCAGATCAGCCCAAGACCCCCATATCAGCCCGAGTGCCGCAAAGGGATGATATGGGATATGGTATGAAAATGACATGTTGTAACCTTTTTATCATATATCATACTTCTTTTCTAAAGCACGACAAAAAGTTTAAAGAAATATTAAGAATATGATGTTTTCATTAGAAAATTTACTTTTAAGGACCTACAAGATGAATAAACCCTCCATTACGTAAGTTTGTTAAAAAATATTAGCCGTGCCTCTTAATAAACTTTCCAATTAAAAGTATAATAATAATGTTGACAAAATAAGTTAAAAGCCAGGGGCGGATACAGCTTTTTGGGAAACAGGGTGCACTTTTCGAGACCTTGAAAATGCTCTCAGTGGGGGGTTCTTGATGCTTAGTGAAAAATTTATCCTGAATATGGTGTAAATGTACTATCTCTGTGGCAAAAAGGGGGGTGCACCACTGTTTTGAGGTGGTTTTCAATCGTCATTTTGGAAAATGGCAAATGAATAGGGTGGGGGGGGGGGGGGGGGGGGGGGGGGGATGGTGCACACACCCCCTTTAGATCCGCCCCTGAAAGCGTCAACAGCATCCATGTTTGGAGACTACTCTGAAACGAGCTACTATGACTTTGCTTTGCTTGTGACGTTGCTCTGTGTTAGAGTGCCTGTAAACAAAGCCTTGAAAGGGAGATCACTCTAACCTAATGTTACCTGGGCTGATATGGCTGATATGGCTGATATGGCTGATATAGATTTTCGAACTGGGTCGCAATATTGGTGTGGTTTCCCAACCTCTATCACATATACAAAACATCCCATATCTTTGACAGATATATGATAATTCATTTTCACTTCCAGTAGTTGTGACAGATATAGCATCCTCGGTTACCCAGAGGAGAATCTGTACTCAAATTACCCGCCCTTGGCCGGCGTGAGCCAATCAAACTGCTACGCAGCTTGGACCTGCAAACCAATAACAATTCATATCACTTCGTTGCAAAGCACGCGAGATTGTTTTGTTAGCCATCCATCACCGGTTATCTCCCTTGACCATTTCCATCTTATCCTATTGAGCATTTTCTTTGGTTACTCACGCCGACCAAGGGCGGGTAATTTGAGTACAGATTCTCCTAATAAGGTTTCCCATGGGTGATATAGTGGAGAGTAACGGAGCATATATAAAACCCTGGGTAACCAAGGATGCAGATACAGAAGTTTCTGCAATATCAGCCCAGTATTGCTCAATCAAACTTTTGGTTAGTTCAAATCTTGATAGCTTGTCCTGCAAGGCATAACACGAACCGTGAACTTTTCTGTGTCGAAGATTTCTGAATGCATTACCAAGTCATGGTGCAGAACGACTATTGCAATTTCAAATCTTAATGTAAATAAAAGGAGAAAAATAATATATATGAAAACAAGATTATCTTCTCGAATTTCGTTTCCACAAAAAAAATACCCTGATAGAGTGAGTGAGTGAGTTATTGTTTAACACCGCTTCGGCAGTATTGCAGCCATACCCTGATAGAACCTTCCCTTTAAGGAAATTAACCCAAATCATAAAGGTGCAAGGTATAACCTGTACGGACTGATAGATTAGTTTTGTCATTATTATGTCATGCATTCATTAGTTCAAAACATGATACCGTATTTCCTCTAATACATCCCTGGGGTTCTATTTCGTTCAGCTCCCCCTTACCCTCCTGGTTCTATTAGAGGCCCGGGTTGTATTGGAGGCCGGGTTTTATATTTTTCAGGCTTGAGTTGACGTTTTCAACATTAACATATTCTTATTTACTTGTCGGACAAGTAAAATTACTGACCTAGTACTGCCTATCCCGTGGCATTTCTGCTGAAATTCATTTGAAAATTTGTTTGTAGATGAACACACTGTTATTAATTCCAGCATTATACAGTTGGTGTGAAATGTTTTCAATCGACTTTCATTTTTAAAGGAGAATTAATCTGTACAGCACAGATGTTTGTTATCATGGACCTGTTATGCTGAATGGCACAGTGACACGACACGCCAATACTTCCTAGCTAAACGAGTGTACAACTCTTTGCATGATCGAGTGTACAGGGATCATTTTTCAATTTATTTTGCAACAGGAAGTATTCAGTTGTTACGTCGAACCCGGGTTCAAATTGGAGACCTGGGTTTTATTTATCTCAGCACCTCCTCCCCCCCCCCCTCCTCCGGGTTTTATTGAAGGCCCGGGTTGTATTAGAGGAAATACAGACCTCAATTCTTACTGAGTTAACTTTTTATGACACCTATTTGAAGCCTGTGCACCATTCTCTTTTAATTAATGGCCAATTAATTAATTACACTGATTGAGTGGTACTCTCCCATCAAACCTATAATTCCCATTTTCCAGGTCCCGGAATAATGGTGACATGCTGGTTGTAAGCAAGCCTGACCTATATAATACATTGTGTAATCTTCATGTTTACACAATGTTTTACCTTTCAAAGTTTCATTTTTTATCAATGACTTGCACATTTCTTAAACCATACTGTACCTGCTTCGACGTATTTTGGCCTGTTTCTGCCTTTGAGGAGTGTTGTCAGTGCCATCATTATTATTTTTTCTAATGTCAGTTTTCAGCATTGCGTCTGAAATTTCATCCATATCGTTGTCATGATGGTTAAAATTGTTGACGATCTCGGACTGGGAGCGAGAAATCAGCTGTCGACCAACTGACGAGGCATCATCACCGTTTTCAGGCGGGCTAGGTGAGGACCTCATAAACATGGCGATCTGGACAGTCTGGCAAACGTTTTGCTTCTCTCTGACTGCACCGCAATTATCATCAGAAATCGTATGATTCTTGATCTGACATTTCTCCAGTAGCCTTCCGAAAATCCATGTTTACTTCCTGAGCTGTACTTCCGTTTCCGGTGACATCTGCGCATTGAGTAGGTGCGGATTTCAAGAAGCGAATGCGGATCTGATAATTTACTTCCTCGTTGATACGATAAGGACTTAGGTTGTATTTACGCTGCTTATAAACGTTCGTTTCCCCCTAAATAAATGTTATACGTATATCAGTGTAGCTACTGACAATAATTGTCTTGGCGATTACAATATTAAATCATATATATATTAATTATTATTTTTTTTTTTATGAGCGAGCTGTTTTTAAATGGAAATTAAGAAATCATAAAAATTTCAAGTGAAATTAATATTTTATATTCATATCATAATTTCAGTTTCATCATTTTAATAGATGATCTAAGCATGGCTCATGGAACATTTTCATTTCTCAACATGGTAAATGAACTACGTAGACACGTTTGTGATTACAAATTTCTCCGAGTTGAATTGTTCTGAGCCCATCACATTTAGATATCATTTAATTTCTTCCTATATAAACTTTAAAAACGACTTGTTAGTCATAATATTCTATTGAAATATATTTATTAGTAGAAACGTGCCTTTAATTGTTAAACATTTAGCTAAGATCGAAATGAGAATTGCTATAGTTGATAAATTAGTTTTAATAAATTTGATTAATAAATACCTAATAACTCTGTAACCCGGAAATCTAAATGGACCCGGGCACTTTTAATACAAGTCAATTTCGATCCATCTTAACCGCGATGATACAAGCTGATATCCTCTTTTAAATATGATACAAATATAATAGTTAAATACTAAAACAAATTGCAGATAAGAGAATCATGACAACATTTTGACGCGCCTTTAATCAGACGGATAACATTTTTGTAATGCAAAAATGTAGAGAAGAGACATTTATGAAATATGAATTATTTTATGTGTGCTTCAATGGCGTGTGCAGAACTATGAAGGTATCGATTGCAATGTTTTACGTTACCAATGAAAGTACGTCTTGGTAGTTATTACATTTTGTGAGTTAGTGTCAATTTCGAAATTCAACATAATAATCAGGAAAAGAACAAGTATAGTCAAACAAACGGAATAATTATTATAGGACAACTTCCCAACGCAAGGCATAACTCTTGCCAGTCTCCATTACTGGCTGATTTAGGCTTTGCAGTATTTCCTTAAGAAATCTGTGCTTAGAAATCAAGGCCCACTATGCATTTCTGGTGCAGCGATTCACTATCTAGGCACCAAAAAGCGAGAGAAATACCGGAAGGTTTAAATCAGCCAGTAGCCTAATGCAGACTGGCAAGAGTTATGACTTGCGTTTGGAAGTTGATAATAGGATTGTACAGCTGATCTATTCAAGGCAAAACTCCATTACAGTTTAGATATAATTTTAGACTGGAAAAAGCAGTGCAAATAATCTGAGCATTGTCCTAAAACTCTATAAGTAACAATTACAGCTACAAAATTTCCTACAGTATGAATGGGATATGCTTGATATTGTTTGAAGCGCCCATAAAATATTGAAACACCCGCTCTACAATCCGCTCCATGCAAACTTATAGCCTCACTGAACCACCGTATATTTTTAACTATGATTAAACACACATATGATGTTTTAATACGTATTTGTGAATTTAAAATGGAATTATAAAGAATACGCCTCGGCAGTTATTACATTAAAACTTTCAACCTTTCATGTCACTGTCTTATCATATCAACATGTATCTTGTTAATAACTTGCTGTTTCATTATTTCCACCAATATGCTTAATAACGGAAGGATCTATAACCGAAACCATTGTTAAAGGGGAAGTAGCACGTTTTTTCACTGAAATAAGTTGATGAAATGAATTTGAAAATTATGTCAACAATAGTAAAACATCTTTTTCTCTGCGGAAAATCAAGTTAAACAATGAGTGTACATGGTTCCGTAAAGCCATGGGAATCGTTTTTGTCAATCGAAATAATAAATGTGTTCACAATAAAATGGCCGCTGTGCGATTTTATGCTTTATATGCAACAACGTTATTACCACTACGGATAATTGGTTTGTGTAATACGATGTTTTACCCTCTTAAGTAAATATAAATGGCATAAATTATCTTAATAAATAGGAAATTTGGAAAAAAATTTTGGCAAAAAACGTGCTACTGCCCCTTTAAATAAAGAAGTTGGTCATCCATAAACATCCATGTCTTCTCTTAAAAATATTTAAATTAAATTAAATATTGGCTGAAGTTGATTGAAATGCCAAATAATAGAATACCTAAGAAAGCATATGAAATGTTGGTTAATCTTGATAATTATGGATACCCAACGTATGTCTCATCATTGCGTATGTTGCTGTTTAATCATGGATTTGGTTATGTTTGGATTAGCCAATCAGTTGGCAATAAGATGTCATTTCTTCAAAGATTTTAAAATGTAGCTATCAATATGTTTTACCAATCTTGGAATAGTATTTTACAAAGTAGCACAAGATATAGATTATATAAGGAGTACAAAAGCCTTTTGACACCAGAAAAATATTTAACTGCCATCACTGTCAGGAAATATCGTATTTTATATACAAGATTAAGATCTGGCCTATTACGTTTGAATGCAAATGAAGGCAGATGGTCGAACATTGATTATTGTTTAAGAATATGTCCACTTTGTAAATTAGACGTGGAAAATGAATATCATTTTTACTTACATGCCACTTCTACAAGGACATAAGAGAGCAGTATTTCCCGGTATTTTTTTGTAATAACCCAACTATGTTGAAGTTTAAATGGCTCATGATGACTGTCAATGATACACTAATGTTTAATTTATGTAAATATATATCTAATAGTCTTCAACGAAGGCAATCGTTACTGAACTTGTAATTAGTGAAAATGTTTTATATGAATTGATGTTGAAATGTACATGTACATATATATGGGCCCAAGGCCTAAAATCATGAATAAACCAACTTGACTTGACTTGACTCTAGTTATTATATTGTATTGAATTAGTTAAACATTATACTCAGACTAGAACGATTCAGTGTGATTAAGCAAACCAAATTCGGATCACAAGAAAATACAACTGAATTAAAGCCAAGAAAATAATCCACTGAATTAATAGCCAAGAAAAAAATCCGTTATAGTTGTACTGTATTGTTTGTGCTGTTGGATTGGACACAGGAATAGCTAGAATGGTTCACGTGACTGTTCAAGATAAGCAGATACAAATACGCTTAAACAAGAGATAAGAATTCGTCGACATTCCAAAGCATTACTAGAAGTCAAGATCACAAAATGAAAGTGTTCTCCTGTGTATTTGTTCTATTCCTGATTCTTACAGGTATTGTTTGTTTTTAAATATCTTAAAATTAATCATAATATGACTTGTGGTTTGTAGACATAAAGATGTAGCTGGACTCCATAGAATGTAGGCCTATGTTATAGATATAATAAGATGTAATGAACATTCGGTCAGTGAGACCCCGTTTATCCACATAATTTGGTTACAGTTGAAAATCACCAGGGGCGTGTGTCGCTTAGAAACAGCGTTTGAAAGACATATACCTATATAGACCTTATCCTATTACTATATAAAATGATATAGTAATAGGGTAGGGTCTATATAGGCATATGTCTTTCAAACGCTGATTCTAAGCGATCATGCCCTGTGGATGGCCGGGTTTCCGGAAATATATGTGGTCCGGGTAAACGAGGTCGGACTGGGCCGTGTTCAAGAAAGGTTTCAAAGTAGTCGATCATTAAGCGATTACTTTTAAACCTCTCTTGAACGCGATTGCTCAATGTAGCGCTACGTAGCAAGGCGAGCAAACTTCGAGGAATTTGCACTGTGTCGTTCAAGAGAGAAGAAGCGCTCATTGAGCGCTACATTGAGCGACCAATGAGCACTACGAAGCGCTTCATTTTGTTGAACCGCCGGCAGGTGTATAATAGATTGTATGGTACGTATCAGTCATTCTCTCGAGCTTATTCTCCTCATATATTCATACGTATTCTATGTTACAAAAGGACAATGTGTTGTCCTTTTATATAGTAAAAGGGTAGGGTCTATATAGGTATATGTCTTCCAAATGCTGTTTCTAAGCGATACACGCCTCTGTGGGATAGAGAATGGATGTCTGTTTAATGTTTAGTTGATTTCATACATGTACAACGTTATTTATATATATGCATGTATATCTAGTTGGTTATCGGTTGTGTTGCACCCCTAGAGTTTACCATCCAGAAAATATTGAAACCCCGCTCATGCAATCTTATCCATCCGAACTGAGTGAAGTGCTTGATAATATTAGCCGGAAATTTCGCCAAAACAGGAAATATGACACATACGACTCTTGTTCACACTTCACACACTTGTTCTTAGATTTCAAAATGTTGTACATTAATGTCAGTCAATCCAGTTTAAATCAGAACCTGTTTACTTTAGTGAAATGAGACATTAACAAGCTAACCAATAGCATATTGCCATTATAATCACGTATCTTCCTATTGGTACTCCATATATGAGGTATTGGCCCTCACAATTCTGGTTGGTCTGACCTCGGACCTTGGACCTTGGACCTATAACTAGGGCAATACGGAAATACGTAATTTAATATGCACCCAGCTGCCCGCACATGTAAACATCCATGGGAGGGAATAACAACTACAATGAAAACCATGGCTTGTCGTTGAAACGACTTAAAGGAAAAAGTTCCATCAGCTATGGCATTTAATGATTTATTTAGAAAAAATATTTTGAGTCTAAATTTCAATTGAATAAAATCCTCTAATGTGCGATAATCCACAAACGTAAACTTTATATTTAGTAAACTTGAAATAGTTCCTTTGTACTGAACTACCATCAAAACATAATCGAAATATCAATACAATTGGTATTGAGGTCTTGAAATAACTACAAGTATACATGAAATGATAAGTAATAAGAGTTTGTTTATTCATTTATTATTACATTATTATTACATTAACATAATTATCATAGACGACACGTACCATGAATAGAGTATACTGCAACAAAACGGCATTGTCATTAACATGTTTATATTTTAAAGTGTACTTGAAATAGAAATTGCAAAATATTTTCCTAATTTAATGAAAAAAACTAAGATTAAAGAAAATGAAAAAATGTCTAAACTTCAAACGAAAAGACATTAACTGCAACATCACCATCAACATTAAAGGTTACATGGCGTACCCATGGTCACTTTCGGGGTTCGTTGAAAAAAGGGGTTTCAATTTGATAATTACTCGACCTTTTTTCTAAAATCGGCCCGTAAATTTTTTATATAGGGCTTGTTAAAAAGTGCCTTATTAAGCCCCGGCGACTGGGATGAAAGTGGACGTAGCTGTGGTCCCTGAATCGTAAATATGAAGGTCACCATCACCGTCAAAATCAAACGTCAATGTCAACATCATTATCACTGTCGATATCAACATCACTTTCAACAAAATTGCAATCTGAATCTATTGTATTCAATCAATCTTACAGGAAGTCCAATGTGTTATAATTTCGGAAAAATTTGACTCAAATAATTCTATGGTAATCACAATTTGAAGTTAAATATTATCATTAGCGTTACCATCAATGTCAGCATTTCATCATTGACTCACATAGTAGCATAACAATAAAACAAAAAATGTCAAATACACATTCAGACTGAGAGAAAGACACCATTACATGTATAAATGATTACGGAAATACAAAACTTTCAATATTTTTGTATCAACAAATTTAAAGGGGCAGTAGCACGTTTTTTTCGCTCAAATAAGTCGATGACATGTATTTGAAAAATAATGTCACGAATAGTAAAACACCCTTCTCTCTTCGGAAAATCAAGTTAAAACTGAGTACACATGGTTTGGTAAAGTCATGGGAATTTTAAAATAATAAAATGTATTCACAATAAAATGGCCGCCATGCAATCTTTGCTTTATACGCAAACACCGTTATTACCACTACGGCTAATTGGTTTGTGTAATAAGAAACCCTCTAAAGTAAGTATAAATGACATAAACTACCATTATAAATGGGAAATTTGAAAAAATGAAATTAGCAAAAAACGTGCTACTGCCCCTTTAAACTTGATTCTCACAGGTAGCTGCGCCCTGGACACGGAGTGTGAGATGAACGGGGGTGTCTGTATGGACCTGTTCACTGTGGGGACCTGCACAGGCAAATACAACAACGACAACTGTGGGGCCAGGGCAAATCTCTGTTGTGATCTTAACTTTGCAGTTGGAAAATGACCATAAGACATGTCCATAACGATACCACCATTGCTTTAAGCATGATTCCTATTGCATGTGAATAACATCATTTCAACATGTGATTTAAGCATATAAAGAAGTTGTGTAACATGAACTCTCACGGTAGTACTTAGCTGTTCCGGTTTGGCCGACTATCCCATGTTTGATGGAAGAATATCACTGATCCTGCCCTGTCAAAACGGCACAATGTCACATTAATTTCTCATTGAATGTTTTACTACTAATCTGTCATGGCACCTAGGTGTGCTTCTGTGTCCATCCATTGAGTAGGTTTTCGTAAACAAGCAGAAACATGGTGCAGTTGTCTTTGGTAGTTTTTGATACACTTAAGTTCTAAGATCTTTTACTCTTTCTTACTCACTCAAGTTCAACATCAAAATTAGGAAAATGCCACGATCGTAATTGGGACACAGGGGCTTGTGTCGTTTAGAAACAGCGTTTGAAAGACATATACCCATATAGACCCTACCCTACTACTATATACCCATATAGACCTACCCTACTACTATATACCCATATAGACCCTACCCTACTACTATATACCCATATAGACCTACCCTACTACTATATACCCATATAGACCTAACCTACTACTATATACCCATATAGACCTACCCTACTACTATATACCCATATAGACCTACCCTACTACTATATACCCATATAGACCTACCCTACTACTATATACCCATATAGACCTACCCTACTACTATATACCCATATAGACCTACCCTACTACTATATACCCATATAGACCTACCCTACTACTATATACCCATATAGACCTACCCTACTACTATATACCCATATATACCTACCCTACTACTATATACCCATATAGACCTACCCTACTACTATATACCCATATAAACCTACCCTACTACTATATACCCATATAGACCTACCCTACTACTATATACCCATATAGACCTACCCTACTACTATATACCCATATAGACCTACCCTACTACTATATACCCATATAGACCTACCCTACTACTATATACCCATATATACCTACCCTACTACTATATACCCATATATACCTAACCTACTACTATATACCCATATAGACCTACCCTAATACTATATACCCATATAGACCTACCCTACTACTATATACCCATATAGACCTACCCTAATACTATATATCCATATAGACCTACCCTACTACTATATACCCATATAGACCTACCCTACTACTATATACCCATATATACCTACCCTACTACTATATACCCATATAGACCTACCCTACTACTATATACCCATATATACCTACCCTACTACTATATACCCATATAGACCTACCCTAATACTATATATCCATATAGACCTACCCTACTACTATATACCCATATAGACCTACCCTACTACTATATACCCATATATACCTACCCTACTACTATATACCCATATATACCTACCCTACTACTATATACCCATATATACCTACCCTACTACTATATACCCATATAGACCTACCCTACTACTATATACCCATATAGACCCTACCCTACTACTATATACCCATATAGACCTACCCTACTACTATATACCCATATATACCTACCCTACTACTATATACCCATATATACCTACCCTACTACTATATACCCATATAGACCTACCCTACTACTATATACCCATATATACCTACCCTACTACTATATACCCATATAGACCCTACCCTACTACTATATACCCATATAGACCTACCCTACTACTATATAGTAGTAGGGTAGGGTCTATATGGGTATATGTCTTTCAAACGCTGTTTCTAAGCGATACAAGCCCCAATGAATTTGGAAACAGTAATTCATCAATGAAATTTTCAGAAGTTGTGACAAGTGAGCATACTTCGAATAAATTTAAAATACATACAATCAAATAACGCAGTTGACCACAAAATGGATGTGATTAGCACAGTGCCAAGTATATATTTCGTTCACCTCCCACTTATGAATCTGGAAACACAAGCTGCTGGGTCAGAACACGAGAGTAAGTCGGCCATATACAGTGAGACCTCGTTTAACCAGACCCCGAATATCCGGAAACCCGATCATCCGCATGGTAGTATCTAAAATCTTTTCTATGCATTTCTATGCAAATAATGATTCGCTGGATTCTTGCTATCCAGACGATTTTGAACTGTAACTAAATTGTGCGGATAAACGGGGTCTGGCTGTATTATCTTACTTGAAGAAGAATCACCAAGGATGTATACGTTGCACCTGATGGTGCATACAGAGTTCAAGTCGTTCGATGAGCTGCCTGTGTACTTTCTACAGCTAAATCAGTACTTAACTACATACGCTTGATTGACAACACCACCGAAGCTACACTGGTCACGTGGTCCGCCGGAACATCTGAAACCAGGACATGCCCTTATTTGGCACTCAAGTGCACACTTGAAGCAATCCAATGAAAACTTGTTTGTAGATGATTTCAAACCAAACCAGGTGTAGTAAATGTCATGCACATCGCTCTTCGGGTTTTCATCTAAAAAAAAATGAAATTCAAAGTCTTAGAATAAAAACTCTACAGTAGGCCTACTTATACGGAACCCCACTTTTCCACAGCCTGAAATTTTTTGGGGGACCAAAATCGAGATGGCGTTCCCGGACTCTTTGCAACAGTGACTACAGACTGACCAGCACGGAGCCTCCTCATAGCACCTTGATATTCTTCATGTGAAAATAGCGGCATTTCCATATATCAAACATTTTTTAAATTTGTTTGTTTTCCAGTTCAAATTCAGTATGCATATTCACATACACATGTACTCGTGATTTGGTGCTTGCACGTACTTTTCATGTTCCTAAGTTAAGGGATGCTCGCAAGTTTACATTTTCAAGAAAATAAATCGTATTCACACTGTTTACTATTGTTAAAAATGTTTGAATTTTTATTTTATTAAACACAACTTTTTAAAAAAAATTCCAGTTTTGCTCAGTGTTCATTTTAGGCATTTTAGAAGCTTTAGAGATTTAAACACCTGACGGCATCATCCTGTTAATTAAACAGTTAATTACCCACTTTCTTAAAATCACGATTTTGCACAAGAATCAACAGGTTTAGACAAGCCGGAAATTATTTTCTGGGATCGGTAAGAGTCTAATGTACCATCATATGTTATTTGTAAGCATCCAAAATAAGATTACATAGTTACTGCAGTTTGTCTCCCCCTCCCTTTATTTAAGACCGAATATGATTATTATTCTGCAGCCAATGTCCATGATACTATTTGTAAAGAATGCAATGTTTAACACACAGACATACGAACTCATTTGCCTAATAGTACAGCAAAATGCAAAGCTAAAAGTTATATCTGTCGTATTTAATGTATACATTTACCTACACAGGTGTTGTTTCTGTAAATGTAACTGCTACCTGGGCATTTAATAATCTCAATTGTAGAGCTAAGAGTGTCACGATACATCATCTTCATCACGTGATGAAATCTGCAGGTGCGATCACGTGACCAGGTGACGGCAGCACAGTTTACCGCGTTGAGACACAAAGTCACACATTCTTGTTCAGCAGTGTTAGATATGGGGAATCCTCCGGCTAAATTGTAACTTTGTATTTTCCGCACACAAACTTCTGTGAAATGAGAATGAATGGACTTGCTTCTAAATATACACAAATATGGATAAACAGAAATTGGAAATTTAACTTTTGTGATGAATACTGCGCATGAGCAGACCAAAATACTATATTGGGCTTACTTACACGTGCATCTTAACTCACAGGAGAAATAAACATCAGTTACAAAAATACGACTGGCATATCACAATTGACCATGCAGTGACCACAGCTTTTATTACATGCTCATCAACTAGGTTAATCCAGTGTAATATGTTATGATAAAACAATTGTGATATTTTAGTCCATGCGGGTGGGTTTACATCTATCATTACATCATTAATACTGCATGATTCAGTTTATAGATATAAAAATGATACTGAGTTTACAACCAGCATATGAAACAACAGCGCACAAGATGCATGGTTTTGATCATGGTCGGTAATTTTAAAGGGGCAGTAGCACGTTTTTTTTCAAATTTTATTTTTTTCAAATTTCCCATTTATAATGATAGTTTATGTCATTTATATTAACTTTAGAGGGTAAAACATCTTTTTACACAAACCAATTATCCGAAGTGATAATAACGGTATTGCGTATAAAGCCAAAATTGCATGGCGGCCATTTTATTGTGAACACATTTTATTATTTCGAATGACAAAATAGATTCCCATGGCCTTACGGAACCATGGACACTCATTGTTTAACTTGATTTTTCGAAGTGATAAGGGTGTTTTACTGTTGGTGACATTATTTTTCAAATACATTTCATCGACTAATTTCAGCGAAAAAACGTGCTACTGCCCCTTTAAAGGTTGTTTCTAATTTGACGTTGCACATTGACAAAATCATGTTCCCTACTTTTCAGGTTAACTTTATACACTGCATGTATACATCCACATATGAAAACATCCGGCCTGTAATAGTCTGATTGAAATCGAACTAGTTCCGAGAGAAAATGTAAACATTGGATGTTCACAAACTCGTTGGCGATTGTCCCTACTATCACTCTAGACGCACTATTTTGCTACTTTATTACCCGGAACATGGTCGATTGTAATCATACATCCAACAGAAACACATTCTACTGGACGATACACTTGGTTCTCCCTTGCACTCTTGTTGTTTGATGGCCAGACATTTCTTATTGGATGCCGTGTATACAGATTTCCTTTTTCTAGTGTAAAAATTACAAACATTGTTTTCAAAGTCGACAATTTGAATCTTCTCATTTAGGAGTTTGGAATAACATTGAATCACCCTGGTAACATCAGAATCAGAACGCTTCCCCCCTCCCACAACACTGGCGTTGAACTGGAGTAGGGTGCATCTGTTGCCTGAAAAGTATACAGTAATAGATTGTTGATGTATTCACCACATTGTCATATCAATTCATTTGTTGTCTAACCTCCCATAAGGAAGGATGGATTACGTCAAAAGATGAAACAGGAAAGACATTGACCCGACCCGAACCCAGCCGACCCTAATCCTGAGCGAATCCCGGAGGGAAAAGAACAATAGGATGACGTCACAAGTGTAATTTGATGATTTGTCCTGGCCTGATCTGAGCGTGTCTTAACAACTTTTAAGACACTGATAGCTTTGTCTACCCATGACAACGTGGCTTTATTACCCTTTAGATAAATTTGTTGAATTGTGATTGGTCAATAGCCAATGCATACGAAACCGTGTAGGCGGATTTGCCAGGGTCTACCCTCCGTATGACCCGTTAGACAGGTCACGTGACTAACTACACAGGTCTTACGGATGACATTGACCTTAGATGGAATGCGGAAGTAAAGTGGTTGCTCGACTCGGAATTTCAGGATCGAAACCTACCTTAACAAACATAAGTACGGTGATTTCAACCAATATACATTATTTATTTTGTTTGCGTCAATAAACTAATTCAATAAAAATACGTGTCTCTCTATTATTAATCAGGTAATAATAATTCAAAAATCGATTATTTTTTAGCCGCAGAGTTATCTCCCTTGATATTGAGCGGTACACTCTTTACAGTGTTTTTTGCTGTTTCACACTGTGTGGAGTTTTTATCACAAAAGGAAATAGCTTTGTAGCCTATATATTTTATCGAAAAATGAGTGAAATAAGTACAAATAATAGATCTAAAGAGTAATAAATTCGTTACACGGTGTTGTGACAGGGTGTACGGGACTGTAAGACCCTTGTATATTCCGCATTTCCTTCGGCTGCGCCTCAGGAAAATACGGAATATACAAGGGTCTTACAGTCCCGTACACCCTGTCAAAACACCGTGTAACTAATAATGTTTGGTAAAATGTATGTGCAGTTACGGGTCAGAATAACGGGCTGTGTGTCCCTTGTAAACTATCGAGACTAAAACGTTGCTCTATAAGCTTGGAGTATCTAGGAGAAAAACAGTTTTCATAAATAAATTATATTCAAAACAAGTCTTTGGTTATTCTAATAATCAATGCGTTTCGATGTGTCCGCCAGATCGGAAATGAATGTCCTCTACACAATAACGTAGAATTTTGAAACTAATCATTAAATGACATACTGCCACAATTCTGTTGTTTTCTTGCACTGGTTTCGCCTACTTCAAGTTTATGCTTATAGTTGAAGGGCTACAGCTGAAGTCCGCATTTTCCATCTCTACAAAACCAAGAATCTGCCACAGAAGGTGGGTGTCGAACACCACAACCCCACCCAAACACCCCTCCCCCACCCAAACACCACAACCCCACCCAAACACCCCTCCCCCACCCAATACACCCCCGGATTCCCTCACTGTGAACTATCCTCTGCACCATAACGTAAATAGAAATTATTACCCGAGGTAGTGTGTCATATGACTTTTACGAAACGAGTGTGAATATTTGTATTGCCCGAGCGAGAGCGAGGGTTATTCACAAATTTGCACCAGTTTCGTAAAAATCATATGACACACTTTCGAGTGTAATCATTTCTTTATTACCCATTTTAATCCATTTTATTCGCGTAAGAATAGCCAGGAAACGGCCTACCTCTCTTGCGAAGTCAAGCTACAGTGACGTCACGAACAATCGTTTAATGACGTCACAGTGGAAAAAATACAGGAAGTCGCGGTGAAACAATGATGCACATGTGCTCATATCAATACTATTAACTCGGTTATTTCAACCATATGGGTAATAACGTTTTGAACATAATTATCAGAGAACATACTGTCACAATTCGGTTGATTCCTTGCACTGATTTCGCCTTCTTCAAGTTTATGCTTAAAGCTGAAGGAGTACAGCTGAAGTCCGCATTTTCCACCTCTACCCAACCAAGTGTAGGCGTCGCAGTCATTGGTTAATATACACACCCTGCGACACGCTTGTTCAGTCTCTTTTCCATACAAATAGGTCATATACCGATTACGATATGTCACTGACTCGAAGCAGTGGAAGTCTGGAAACGAAATATAAAATGAAATGTTGACATGAGAATGGGATCGCGGTCCCTAAATAAATTTTTTTCAAATTGAAAGATATAAATATATCCATTAAACTCGTTTCCTTTCATGCATATTTCATCCATAAATTTTGATTTTTTTTCTTTGTGAAATGACATGTTTGAAAAATAATTTTCATTATTCATAAGAAAGTGTTACGAATATCTTAATATTCGTTTAATGCGATATACCGGTAATGACATTTGATTCTACACCAATGCAAAGCAAGATTATTTACAGTGTTTTAAAGGGGCAGTAGCACGTTCTTTGCAAAATTTATTTTTTCAAATTTCCTATTTATAATTTACTAATTAGTTATAGTTTGTGTCATTTTTATTTACGTTAGAGGGTAACACATCTTATTACACAAACCAATTATCCGAAGTAGTAATAACGAGGTTGCATATAAAGCAAAACTTGCATGGCGGCCATTTTATTGTGAACACATTTTATTATTTTGAATGACAAAAACGATATCCATGGCTTTACTGAGCCATGTGCACTCATTTTTAACTTGATTTTCCTAAGAGAGAAAGGTGTTTTACTCTTGGTGAAATTATTTTTCAAATCCATTTCATCGACTTATTTGATCGAATATTTGCCCTTTAAAGATACTCAAGATTTGTAGATCAACATGATAATAATAAGACATTGATAAACAAGGTCAGCCTACTTAAACTCACCAACCATGCTTTGTTTGCAGCTCAGCTTAGTCATCGTCAAACAACCGTCACATTTGTTGGCTCTGGTACCCTTAACAATGGTGCACGTTTTATGGACGTGGTTGAAGACAACCGTTTGACATATCTGTTTGACTTCTGTGAGGCACTCATCAATACAGTCCACCAGTCTGGTAGAGTCCATGCTGATGAATCTATCTGGGTTCCTCTCCTCAACTTCTCCTCTTCTCTCACTCAGGGTCATACACTGACATGCTGTGGGGGAAATGACGTTATGAGAGAATTCACATGAGTTCACATTAGATGATTAGATTCTGATTTGTGACTCGATGGCTTTATGATACAATGAAATATGTATAATGGGCCGATGGTCTACATACACCTGAATAAAGATATATGTATGACTCGACAAAAAAATATATTCCGTGATGTCATACAACGTCAGACAGACCTTGAAGGATTGGGAGAATACAACATTCAAGGTCACAAGATTATTAATCCATTTGAAAAGTCTCATCATAACGGATGAATATGTCAAGTATGAAAGGCCTGCCATTGACGATCAAAGGTTATGGCCATAGTTAAAGTTTTTAGAAAAATTCTTGATGTGCCAAGGTCAAGGTCACAAAGTCTGATATTATGACCTCAATGGCTGATACATGTTAAATATCAGAGGACTATCTCTGACCAATAAACGTTATGGGTATACGGTTAACGTTATAACTTGGTTATATTTTGGATAACACTACCTCTAATAGTACAAATTATTGTACGTTTTCGGGCAGCGCCCTCAGAGTAAGGCAACTATCGCCAGCATTGACGGTACCAACAGCATTTCGCCTCGACAAAAATCGAGGTCCAACAATCGATAGTTAAGCTAATTTTACATTCAATACCCCTCTGATAGACGTAAATCGAACGTAAAATTATCTTAACTCTCGATTGTTGGACCTCGATTTTTGATTCGATAGTTGCCTTACTCTGAGGGTGTTCGGGTGTGAGGGTTCGAATCACGCATGGAGCTCGGCCCGAAAAAGAACAAGAATTTGTACTATTAAAGGTAGTGTTATCCCCAATATATTTTTTCACTAACTAAATGGCAAGTATTTCGAAAAGTTAACTTTGTTCGAATAAACAGACTGACAGACTGACGGGCGGAAAGGTGAGGAACAACAAAACCAATAAAACAATAAAATCTCCGAATCCGGGCATAAAACGAAAGTAGGTTTCAAAGGTCCCAATCAAGGCCTAAGAACCACCACTTAATCCTTATTTGCAACTAAAAGTGAGTGAGTGAGTGAGTTATTGTTTAACGCCGCTTCGGCAGTATTGTATTTGCAACTAAAAAGCCACAGACCTAAAGTTCATATATATTTATCTACAAACAATATTTTCGGCAGATGAGAATACATTGTTTTCTATGTATAAGGCATGATATAAATACATTGACAGATGTTTTACTAAAACAGGATAATAATGATACAAATCTATAATTATCGGGATGTGTAAATTAATATTTCTTAATATACTTTTGTGATAAGCTGGATATACACAAAGGAACTGATATTCATCTTAAATTAAAATCAAATTGCACATTTAACACATTCTATCTTCTCTTTTAAGGCAATGGGACCCAGAAATCGAACTCGCTTACTGCGAAATTTTGCGACAACAATTTATTGTTGTGAATAAGTCTCAAAATATATGGATTACGTTGTTTTGGGCATATGCTTACCTGTACACTAACGGGGAGCGCTTGAATTGACCGAAACGCCTTTACAACGGTCAGTTTACGACATGCCGCACAACCTTTCCGTCACCTAAATTCGCGGTAAATATGTTACTACGTGCGTATTCGAATTACATGCGTATCTCAAGTTAGTGACGAATTTAAATAGCCTGGTATAATCAACTGATAGTTGACCGTGTACTCTTAGATTGATACTGTTCAATAATGATTACACGGTAGGCCGTCAAAGTTACAATTGAAGTCATCAAAACTGCCGTGACGTCTGGTTTTTACGTTTATGTAGGTAATTTAAAAAATGACGTTAAAGTGATGAAAAACGTTCGGTGACCTCCTATTATTATTTCTGAAATCGTTTGTTCAGTTAACTGCGCACGTCATATATGAAAGTTTAATATCTAAAATATAGGTGTTAGTGATAAATCCTGTTGAATATGCGAAACACGATGATAAAAAAGCCGTTTTTAATTAAAAAGTGCTTAATTTAATTTTGTTGCTCTTTCCAACGTCATTAATTTTCAATATACAGATTTGCTTTGCATCCCCGTATGTGATTGAAATGTATCAGAAAGGATTAGGAGTTTATTCATTAAAATTGATCACTTAATTTAAATACACCAAATCAGTCAAAAATTATGTAATTTGATGACGGGTGTATTAATATTAATTCGGTGACCCCCAAATTTTTTCACATTTTTGGATAAAAGACATAATAAACTTGCTGTTTTGAAAATAAACGAATTCTAAAATATTTAATTTTATCGTCCTATCTCTCCTTCAACGGGATGAGATGAACAATAAGTGTCACGATAAGTAGCCTACACTCGTAAGAATAACCGCTCCCCGATCTCGGGAAGTCTCGTCACTAACTGCTCCTTAAGGATGTCCGCTCCTTCCGGTTGAACTTCAAAAATGAAATATGATTAAGTAAAGATTTTTTCTCATCTTTATTTACCTCATGACATTCTACATCATCTACATACTTAACATATGAAACAAACAAAAACATATGAAATAAAGAAAATGTGACTTTAGAACCTCTAAAAAGTGCTTAAACAGCATAAATGGCCTAAATTTGACTAAAAAAGGGAGTTTTCAGGTACATTTTGTGTCAAAGCTTAAAAAAAACCCACACTACCATATATATTTTTTCATCGATTTCGGTAGGGTAAAATGAACTTTGGAACATATTAAAAAAGGAAAAAAAGTTTAATACTAGAAATGTAGTATTTTAAAGTTTTTAGCAGTTTTTTCTCATTTTCCCATAGACTCCCATGTTAAAATTGTACTTCACCCCACTTTCTTTCAGGCGTCATATCTCGGAAAAAAACCCACACTACCCCCTATTTTATAATGCTGATTTTTCAATCATATACTTTGATCTTTTAAAAAATATAAGTTAGAAAAAAAGTTTAATTCTATAAATTTGAGGAGCGAACATCCTTAAGGGTTGTAGCAACACTGTCCGCCATACTGTCATGGTCATCCTCGGTTACCAAGGGTTTTATATATGCTCCGTTACTCTCCACTATATCACCCATGGGAAACTTCATCAGAGAAATCTGTGCTCAAATTACCCGCCCTTGGCCGGCGTGACGAAGTCAGTAACCGAGGATATGTCATGCAGGGCCAGCTATGATGTGTTCCACCAATCTCCGAAGATTAAACTATGTGTAACTGAAGTCTGAGACTATTGTATTATCACAAACATTGGTTTTTGGTCGCTAAATCTAAAGTTTATAATGCCCCATTACAGAGCTTTCCGATCTGAAGAAGGATCGAAATAGGTTTCTAGATCAAAAGCGATTTCTTTGTATATCTTGAAGTAGACGCGTACGGAAGGAATGAAACATTGAACACAAGTTTCAATACTAGGAGACAAAAGATTTATTCATAATACGTCTCCTTGACATTTCGTTTTACTTGCATCATTTTCATGTTTCACAGGAAAGAGGGTTTATATCAACGAAGAACGGAATTAGGAACAAGTTATCCAACTTAGATAACGTTCTCCGTTGTATTAACAAAACGATCAAGTTATGAAATCATACAAGAAATATGAACTTAATATAAACCCAATACCAAAAGAAACTTTGCACCCATCTTCTTGTCTTAATAAATCACATAATAGGCAACGATTGGATTTGGGTTTTTAAGTATTGTAATAATTATTCAATTTTACATTCGATGTATGAAAATATTCATTTCAAAAGTTTATTTAAATAAATAGTTTGGACGCATCAACATACGAGGGGTATCAAAATGTGTTTGATCAATTCGTCTGTGATTCGGTGGTGGTCTCGTACTCGGTGGTCTTTGCTAATGGGTAATATCAACGGACTTTTAACATCAGAAACTGTTTCAGTAGTGCGTTAGTCGCTTAACATGTGTGTCTTGTCAAAATTAAAAGTTTAATTTTTTAATTCTTTTTAAATTTCATTTTTTTGTAAAAACATTAAAAACTTCTGAAAAAAATATTTGACTGATGACAATACGCCATTACTTTTCAGTTTTAGTGTGCGATGTCCAAAATTTTAAATATTTGTAATTGAAAAACATACATATGATAAAATCAACTGAGATGCAAAGTTTCTTTTGGTATTGGGTGTAATACAGAAATAGTAGGAAGATATTGCAGAGAAATGAATACAAATGTATAAGTTGCATAACTTCATCCATTGGAATATTAATAAATGAATAGTTTCAGAATTAATATCAACGTTTAGACAAGGTGGACAAAACCACCACATCTAAAGCACGTGTACACATGATGTTAAGGTCACATTGTTTTGCAGTTGGTTATTTCCCTCAATATTCATAAAAGTCTTCACACACTAAAAATGTAAAATGTATAACAGTGTGTCAAATAATGTTTAAAACGTTATCTATTGTTATCATTGGACAGAATTCGTTTAAACGGGGGCGGGATAGCGCGTTCAGTTTCGGATCAAGAGGTCCGCGGTTCGAATCTCGCCAGGGGCACGACAACCTTGTCTGCAGTAGAGAACTGTTCTACACGCAGTAAGGTTTGGGTGCAATGCTACGTTGAAATTCAGCGTAGTACCACCCATGGTTCGCCAGTTCCAGCCGATGCTCGCAGGTTTCACCGCAATGAATAGCCACATGACGTTGTGGGCTTTCTCCCTGCCGTAATACTAGCAGCCGCGATATGAGTGAAATGATCTTGAAAGCGGCGTTAAATTCCAACTCACCTCACCTCACCCAATTTACGTTGAGAAAAATGTAAATCTTGAAGTAAAATGTTTTGGTGACTTTTTAAGCCATTCTTATTATTTTCCTGCAAACGCTTAAGTTTGAGGCAGTAAACTTGTACTCATATACATAAACATGTCTCATGTCTGAGACATTTCAGGTAACAAACTCGTGCTGAAATTACAATTTAAGCCCTTTGACATAAAAAACCAAGGCAAACACGGTTTGTATAAACTGATAGATTAGTAAATCGATACTAGCACAATACAGTATGTGATGATTGTCCCTCCTCGAACTGAATCAGGAGATCTGATTATACCCTAACTAACAACCAGTGAAGCATTAATGTCATGCAACGAGCTATGACGACTTGTAACTCGTCAACAATTGAACTGATTGATGAAGTTGTCAGCTCATAAACAATCTTCAATGTGCTTTTCTACGTGACCATGGCATGTCATAACAAAAAAGGAAAATGCAATTGAGAATTTCCTTGTTTATTGCAAACGATAGGGTTACAGATGTAAACACAATACAACATAGCTTTAATATCAAGAACTTTTTGTTCAAATACTATTTTGTTCGAAATTCATGTTTTATTTTGCAAATATATGTACACAGCATTTAATAAAATGAAACATATATATTTCGTTACATTGCCAGTTACTTGACCTAAAAAACTAAGCGGCGAAACAAATGCAACCACAAAAAATAGAGCCATGGGCTCTGTAGCTCATCAGGATTTCATTGATTTACTATCTAAAGTTGAATATTTATGTTATTTAAGTTATTGTTTACAAGCAAAAGATAGGTTCTTAGATCATGACCCCAAAGGGGTCACAGGGTCACACAATCTACAATTTAGAATCCCCATTGGCCAAGGAGTCTGCACACAACTTTTCAGCTTTCTGGACCTTTTGGAACTGGAGAAGAAGATGAAAATAGGTTTTTAAGGATGTGACCCCTGTGACCCCATTTGGGGTCATGGGGTCACAAAATCTACAATTCAGAATCCCCATTGGCCAAGAAGTCTGCACACAATTGTTCAGCTCTCTGGACCTTTTGGAACTGGAGAAGAAGATGAAAATAGGTTTTTAAGGATGTGACCCCTGTGACCCCATTTGGGGTCATGGGGTCACGAAATCTACAATCTAGAATCCCCATTGGACAAGGAGTCTGCACATAAAATTTCAGCTCTCTAAAGTCATTGGTTCTGGAGAAGAAGTCGAAAAAGCAAAAAGTTTACAGACTGACGGACGGACGGACGCCATGCCATGCATGCCATAAGCCCATCGGGCCTTTCAGGCCTGATGAGCTAAAAAGTATGACATTTAACCAACTCGTGATATAAACGACTGAAACAATGCCATATAATTTCTGATGTGATTCTGTTGAAGGGAAACCCCAAAGCTATAGAAAAATAAAATCATCTCTGATAGTGGTAAATTCCTTAAACATCTTGGTCTTGTGGGCTTTCCTAGGCCACCAGAAACCAAACATCCTGAACAGATCCAGACCTCAACCACCAAAATCTCACCAAATTCAAACACTGAGCTATATACAATATGCAGGTGAAATTTATCCTCAAAACAACGACTTAAACAACATGTCAACAACAGTCTCCAAGATCTACCGCACAATGGAAATGGACAACATACTGACAAAGTTGTAAGAAGTGTAATCACAATTGATACAGCATCGTTATTTGGTGAAATACAAACATTTGTTCTGATCTACGACGATTAACACTGTATTAATGAAGAACCGTCTTTTTACACTAGGTTAGTATAAACATGCTGAAATGACCTTTTTGATCAACTGGTTCAAATACTCCATCTGATTTATCCTGATTGTATATGCTAACGTCTTAGAAGGAAATTTATGGTTAGGGAACATAAGAAAAATCAATAATTATATGTAACTATGTCGTAATATGTTGGAAAGTAATTTTGGGACCACAGGGTCACCAAATCCACATCTACATTGGCCAAGAAGCCTGTACAAGGACTGACGCCATGCCATGCCACAAGCCTATCAGGCCTAAAATGAATAATAGCAAGCAGACAGTCGGCCATATCCCCCGCCATGTAGGAATTTTGAATATATTTATGCATTTTGAATATATAATGAATTTACTTTCTATATAGCAAAAGGCACATCTAGACTACTGTGTTGATACCTGTACAAAGTTTCAGCAAAATATATTGAATAGTTTTGAAGTTTGAGGCCGGAATATAGTTTTCCCTCTTCTTGGTTCTAAGTCCAGACTGTTTGCATTTGTAAAAAAAAAGAAGAAATTCTAAAAAATTTATATAGGAAAAGGCACATCTAGACTACTTGGTTGATACCTGTACAAAGTTTCAGCAAAATATATTGAATAGTTTTGAAGTGTGAGGCCGGAATGGAAAAGCCCGGACGCACGGACGGACAGACAGACGGACAGACGGACGGAGCTCATTTCTATATCCCCCGCCAACTTCGTTGTGGCGGGGGATAATTAATCCAAATTTCCATCAACCTACTCCCCGATTACAATACAAAAGAGGAAGTTGGTAAGAGTGTACTTTAAAAACTTGAAAGGTCAAAGTACGATTCCTAACCGCATCAAACCAAACGGCTTTAAAAGGTGGGATAAATATATATATATATACACACATATATACATACACATATTATACCATTTTTATTAAACTCGTGATGAATTTGATATCAAACTCTCTTTCGCTCGTTCTATACCAAATCGTTAACTCATTTAATAAAAATGGTAAAATAAGGAATTGAGCTTTGTATTCTATTTATTACTTGCTCAAAGTAATCAAGCAAAATTGCTGGCTAAGATCTCGTGAGTCATGTGCCATTGTGACGGTCATTGGTGACATCACAATTGTACACTATTGTGACGTCATATTTTGTAGAGGTATACACTAGTTTACTATTGCCGTATAAATATTACACTGCAGTATCTTCCACGGGCGAGTAATAACAAGGAGAACCTCTCCCACCTTCTGAGTAGCACGACCCCATGCATAAGACATGTACATGCACTGATAATAATAAATAACGCCTGCTAATCATAGTTGTCTATGTTACTTTAGATACCTTTGAGAACCTTTGCCACCAATTAAACATGTCGCCTTTGGATCAGCATAAACCATGCAACGTCCTTGCGTTTAGTGACTGCCCTGTTCACAAAGGACACAGCATGGTTTAAAAAGATTCCCAGACACAATATATGCAAGGGCACTCTATGGTAATCTAACATCCTACTTCAACTGTGTTACAGGTGACATTGTAGACGGGATAGCAGTCATAGCACACTGGTTTCGAAGTCTATTAAAGGGGCAGTAGCACGTTTTTTCGCTCAAATAAGTCGATGAAATGTATTTGAAAAATAATGTCACCAATAGTAAAAGACCATTCTCTCTTCGGAAAATCAAGTTAAAAATGATTGTACATGGTTCGATAAAGCCATGGGAATCGTTTTTGTTATGCGAAATGATTAAATTGTGTTCACAATAAAATGGCCGCCATGCAATTTTTGCTTTATACGCAACACATTTGTTACCACTACGGATAATTGGTTTGTGTAATAAGATGTTTTACCCTCTAAAGTAAATATAAATGACATAAACTATCAATATAAACAGGAAATTTGAAAAAATAAAATTTGAAAAAACGTGCTACTGCCCCTTTAAGATCAAGAGGTCCGGAGTTCGAGGTACACAAGGGGCTCGACAACCTTTTCTGCTGTGGAGATGCTCGTTCGGGTTCACTCCGTTTCATACCCACAGTGATGTTGCGGACTCTCTCCCTGCATTAACACTTAACAGTGATGTAAAACCCAAAATCAACGCACTTTTTGGGAATATTAAAAAGAGCTTTTTGATCAAATAATATTTGGAACCATCGAATTTTTAAAATATGTTTTTGATCTTTGATAATTGCTCCAATTAGGATGGGTTTTATAGGAGACGGTTTAGATGGTCAAATTTACTTTTAGTAACTCCATCGGTAATGTTATAATACCAAATGCAGTTCCCAAGACTGAGTGTCAGCTCCAACACATTGCAGTTGCTCACCTTGGGAGAATGTTTCTTCAAATATATAACAAGTAACGTTTTTAGATCTTGTAAAAACGATATCACTTCTGAGAACACATGGGTTATTTGTCATACGGTTTCGGAAATGCCAATATCGCCTTCGAATCCTTGTCATGGTACGCAGTGTGATACTCAGTTGAAAACACTTTCATGCCAACACTACAGTTATTGCGCACGTGCCTTGCTTCCACTTTATTTGATCCATATGTGGTGTAGAAGATAAGACTACCAACAAGGTAAGTGGACTTGACAGTTTTGAACTCAAAATTGCTTCTTTCACAAACAACTTTCCTTTCAGCATCAAACTTCGTCATTCTGATTGTATACACGTGTTTTTTTATATATTCAGTCCAAGCAAACAGTGTAACCCCATTTGGTGTCTATGGTTGACAATCCATATATGTATTTTAGGCGTCTGTTCTGTAACACTATTTGTTTTGATATAACGTCAAGGCATTTTAATATGTTTACATGTTTTTGGTGATTTAAATGGATCCAACAAATCATAGTTCCTGGTATAGCAAGATCAATATTAACTCCGAGCTCGAGTTTATGCCACATAGTTTCGTATTTATCTATTCCAGTCTTGTATTGCTCTATGTAAGTTCTAGATTTTCTAAGCACAAGAAGAAACAGTTTATCCTTGGAAAAAGCCAGTGTGTCAGCATCGATATTTGTTTGTATTAGTGTCTTAGAAGATTTAACGTTCATGATTTGACTAAAAACTCCATTCTCTTCACTCCAATAAAGAGTATTGGTTCTTTGTCGGTAAACCATTGAACGTAGTTGCCCATTAACAATCAGTCCAGTCTTCTCTGTTACATTAGATGTTGTCGAGATGTTCAAAACTTCCCGGACATCTCCATGTCGACCATTGTCGACTGTAAGAAACCATGTTAAGCCCTTCGGTTCTGCAACTGCCCCACCACTCTTCTTGCTAAGAGCCAGAACATAGTTCTTAAACAGACTTGTATTGAGGTTGCTTTCATCCTTTTTGTACAATTTCCCCGAATCAAGATCCCCTAGGACACATCCCGGGGTACTCATACATCCCAGGGCGCACTGGATAGCTGTTTTACAGGTGATTTTGGTCAGATAGAGATGGTTAGATATGTTCCGAGAACCGTTTTTCTGATGTTTGAATTTCAACGTTCTCATCTGGTCTGTGGCAGTGAAAGCAGCTAAGCAGAATGTAATGCCCATCATGCCAGCTTGATTCAGAAGCAATGGAGAGATGAGACTATTCATGATTGGTATCTATCATGTAGAGCTGTCTCTTCCAAACTGTCTCTTTCTATCTATGTCTTGCTTACTGTCTCTTCACATGACACATATAGATGACAATGGTAGGTTTCAATTCATAAATTGTTCTCCAAATAAATTATACAAATTGTATCTAAGATGTGAAAGCAAATGAACACAATGACACAAAGAGTCATATTATGTTCCATGGATGAAAATAGAACACCTTGTCAAAGTTTCATGAGGACAATTGTGCCAAGGACGAACTTGAATAAATATTTTTCTTTGAGTATAAATGTGCTCACGTCTAGAAATTCAAAGGTGAATAACTTGACATATAATATCGTTAAATTCATGGATTGATTTATTGTAAAAAATTTGCAAAAATGCACATACACACATAATAATGTAAATGAACATTAAGCCTATCGAGCACCCTACATTCAGCTGAAAACGCTGTTGGACATATTTTGATAAAGAAGAAGACACATATTTTATGGATGATCAACTTCTTTATTAACAATAGCGACGTTTCGGTATAGAGCCTTAAACAGTTATCAAGCATATGGGAGAGATGATAAAAACAGAGGTTATATACATGATACATGTTGGTATGATAATGAGATAACAACAACAAGATGAGATAACAATGAGATGAAAGTAGTAACAAGCAGGTTGTGATCACATGGATACCAGTGGAAGGTAAGTTAATAAACTTGGAATGGGGATACAATGGGGGCTGATGTTATAAACTACGCCTTTAGGCTGTTGTTTTCCTGTGGAATGTTTTCTACCATTTGTCTTAAAGGAGTAGTAGCACGTTTTTTGAAAATTTTATTTTTTCAAATTTCCCATTTATAATGATAGTTTATGTCATTTATATTTACTTTAGAGGGTGAAACATCTTATTACACAAACCAATTATCCGTAGTGGTAAAAATGGTGTTGCGTATAAAGCAAAAAATTGCATGGTGGCCATTTTATTATTCTGAATGACAAAAACGATTCCCATGGCTTTATGGAACCATGTATAATCATTTTATAACTTCATTTTCTGAAGAGAGAAGGGTGTTTTACTATTAGTGACATTATTTTTCAAAAACATTTCATCAACTAATTTGAGCCAAAACACGTGCTACTGCCCCTTTAATGATGGTTTTGAGTGGGGTGGCCGTGGTGAAGTATGTGTCTATGCCTTAGTGGGGACTATTTCGTTTGAGCACTACAATTACTACGAATTTAATATTATCTAAATAGTTTCCTCTATTTTATTAAAGGCACTGTATTACAGCACATTTTTTTGTGTTTAAACAGCGATTTACAAAACCCTTGTTCCATCAAAATTAAAACATTTGAATGGACTAACTCTAACTCTAACTCAGTTATCTCTAATTCAAGCAAACAGCAGACGACAAGACTGCAACGAGTTCAAAATATAGCATCAAGAATTGTGACGAGGACCAAAAAGACTGACCATATTACACCAGTACTGCAGCAACTACAATGGCTACCGATTGCAGCTCGGATAGAGTATCACCGCAAAGCATAGCCACATGGCGTTGCGGGCTTTCTCCCTGCCATAATACTAGCAGCCGTGATATAAGTGAAATACTCTTGAAAGCGGCGTTAAACCCCAACTCACCTCACCTCACCTCGGATAGAGTATAAAATCCTATCTCTTACCTTTCAGTGCTACGACCAGACAGCTCCAACATACTTATGCGAGCTATTTGAACATTATCACTCAAACAGACAGTAACGTTCTTCTGTTCAATGTCTGCTGTCTGTCCCCAAAGCAAGACTAAGGGGATTCGGAAAGAGATCATCGTCTACAATGCGGCTGTGTTGTGGAATGACTTTCCCTTGCCAATAAGGAAATCAGAATCACTGGACTCATTTAAAGGAAACATCAAAACATTCCTTTTCAAGAAATACCTATGTTGACAATGACAGATTTTCCAACTGTAGCGCTATGAGCATCCACATAGTGAATGGATTTAAGCGCTATATAATTGACCTTATTATTTTTTAATTTTATTATTATGACGTTGCGTTGTAAAAGCCACGACGGCGGGTCGCAACAAGAGCTAACAACAAGACTAACCGGCTGATGTCAGAACAGTCGCATACCCCTTCCTCCACTCCGAAATAGAGGAGGAGCGGGCCTCCTCCTTCGCCTCATGGCGCTAAGACCGGCGGCGTGTCCTTTCGCCAAGGGGGTCGGCCCAAACAAGGTCTCGACTTTCAGACTGGCCCCAGCCCTGACCTGTTCCCCTGTAGAGCGTCTGCCGCCTTCAGACCGGCTCGCCTTGACAGTGGAACAGGTCGACATTCTCATCTCCAAGGGGGCGGTGGTCGAACTCCCACTCCAGAACCCAACTCCCTGTTTTTCCCTGTTCGTACGGCCCAAGAGGGACTCGAACAAATGGCGGCTGATTCACGATCTGAAAGAGTTTAACCACTCCAAGGACGTTTACCACATCTTTATATCCATCAAAATACTTGACCACTCCTACCTCGTTTGGCCGCCATATTTTCAATTTTAATAGATCAAATGATCTTGGTAAAGAAACAGAATAACGAACTCTGTGCTTGGAATTACGATATATCTGTCCCCGTGAATTAATATATTATGTCAAACTCCTTGATAAAGCTTATCACACGAATTCACTCGGGGCAGATAATACACACTTTCTCCCAAATATTGCCAAAAATTCTGTATAAAATCTTCGATTCAGGATATTGACGAATTATTTTAAAATATACAAACTTGTCAAATAATTTTTTTAGATTTATACACTAACAAAATGATAAAATAATTGATTGAGCTACATCTCTTAAAATAATCGACCCATCGATATACATTATTGAATATCCATTACATTAATTTTTCAATTTAGTTAATTAAGTTAGTTAATTTATATAGCTCCTTAATTAAGTATTACTCAACCACTCCATTAAAACAAAATAAACCTATTGAACAAATCCATTAAATTGAGTCAAAAGGAACCTATAGCCAGTCTCTTTTGTTTTGTGGACATGAATAATTTTATACCAAAAGATACTTGCATTTTATGATGGGTCCCATGACAGTCATATCTGTTGCACTATTAATGATTATTATTGTTTTTAGGAACTATTTCGCTTGAGCACTGCTTAAAGATCTGATGAAATAAATTTTACCTCTACATATATTGTACATCGGAATCAATTGAGCATGAATCGAGACAATATACACTTGCAATTGATAATTAAAACGATCTTAATTCACCCATTTTAACACTAGCGCAATCAGTTGGACGATTCATTTTGTAAATGCTCACGGAGGCGTGACTATGATAAGCGACAGACGGGGCCGGCTAGACAGGTACTCCGCCAAGTCTCGTTAATTAATTAATGATGATTATCACTGCCTCTAAATTAATTAATGAGGTTTATTACATCGCCAAAAAGACATGTTTATGTTATAATTGTATAATTGTCATGTGCGGAATAACCTAGTTGGATATCTAAACATTCGATATATGGGAAATTTAAGTTGGTTTATTGACGATTTCTTTGTGAAATTAACAATCAAAATGTTGTCCCTTCAGGGGCCACACCCCCGCAGACTTTCATTCTGGTCGCCGGGGCTAAATAAGGCAGTTTTTTAAAAAGCCGTATTTAAGTAATTTGTAGACCGATTTCAGAAATTTAGATTCGAGCAATTGTAAAATTGACATCCCATTTTAATGAATCCGATTTTGACCATATGTCACTTCATCTCTCCTTTAACTACGAATGTAATGTTATCTACATCGTATCCTATATGTATTAAAAGCACTATGTCACTATGCCCTTTTCTTTTAATAAATAGTGTTTGAATAGTTATTTTGCATTTGAGAAAATTGAGTTCAAACTTTTAAATGGAACCCGACGCCACAGTAACAATGAATAAGAATATTTAACTCACGGGCAAAAGAAACGCTACCAGGTATTTTAATCTAGATTGAAGAATAAATAAAGAAGTCAGATTAAAAAAACCCAAAACGTTTATTAAAAAAGAACATGTGCCGATATCCTATTAATAAAAAATGCAACCAATCAGCTTCCGGTATCAACATCACAGTCTCCGATATTCGTCCAGGGGTCAAAGAGTCCAAGTTCACGGTTATGACTGATCCCGGTGCAGGGAAATCCAGACTCAATGTAACGAAAACAGTTCACACTAATAACGTGTATGGCCTCCCCTTGCGATGATACACGCAGTCACCCTCCGACGCATGGAGAAAATCAAACGCCTGACGTCATTACATGGAATGCGCTGCCTCTTGGAGAGCTTGGACAAGTTGCAGGCAGTGATGTGGAGGTGGTCGTTGTTGATGAATACGACGATCCATAGCGTCCCAAAGATGTTCGATCGGTGACATGTCAGGCGAGCATGCTGGCCACGGCAAAACGTCGATGTTGTTGTTGTTAGCAAGAAAGTGTTGAGTAACTCGAGCTGTGTGCGGTCTGACATTGTCTTGTTGAAAGATCACACCTTGTGCCTGTTGTCGAATAAAGGGACAGACGACGGGACGGAGAATGTCATCGACGTAACGCTGAGCCGTTAGATTTCTATTCACGATAACCAACTGCGTCTTCTCCTCACCAAGTTTGCCTCCCCAAACCATGACACTTCCTCCCCCGTAGGGCACCACTTCCTGAACGCAACATGCAGCTGTTCTCTCTCCCCGACGGCGATAAACACATACTCATCAATCTGCTTTGAAGAGACAGTACCGACTTTCGTCAGAGAAAAAGCACCCTCTGCCACTGACGTCGCTACCAACGTAACACCGTCCTTGCCCATCTCAGTCTTCGTTGGCGATGTTCGGCTGTCAACTGCTGTCCCCGGAACGGTCTGTATGCTCTGATGCTTATGGGACCTTAGATGTCTGGACACTGTGCATCTGCTTAGCCGGTGGCCCAGGGCATTTGACGCCGATGACGTCACAATCAAGAAGCGGTTCCTGAGGTGTAACGTGCGCATGTATCGGTTTTCCTGGTGGGTTGTGACTCTTGGTCGGCCTGATCTTGGCTTGTCTGAGGTCTGTCCGGAATGACGATAACGCTGCATTAGTCTTGGGACAGTTGTGTGGTGACAGCCAAACGTTCTTGCAACATGGGTGTGGGTGGCTCCCATTTCAATCATTCCGATTGCTCGCTCACATTCCTGTAAAATTAATCTTGCCATTCTTCAAATGTTTTTTTTTTTTTACAAAAGGGGTGTCTAACAACCAATTCGCATTGGTTTTATACCCGTCGGGCATGGGTCTTGTTTGCTTTGCATGAAATAGGCGAAAACCACAATTTGGGAAAATTTGGGAAAAGCATGCGTTTGATACGACAGTTCAATATGAAACAATCATTGTTGTGTTTGGGCGATGTGTTTTCATGTGGTTGGGTTTGAATCTGAGATTGATTTTTTTCGTAATTTCAAATCTTAAGTGGTAGCGTTTCTTTTGCCCATGAGTTAATTAGCTTTTTAAAAAATTGAAAGTTTTAAGAGTTTTTTTTCAAAAGTCATAGCATATCAAGCTATAATCACGTCACAATGCCGATATGTTTTGGAATACGTTTCATAAAGGACTTGTAGTACAGATACGTATACAGATCAGTATTAAAATATTTAAAATGTTTAATCGAAATATCGTAATGCACTACCTGGTGGTTTAAAATTGTATATGGTAGTTAAATCAAACTCAACTGTCGATCGCAGTTTCATTTTATTGTGACTTTTTGTAAATTGTGAATAAAATGCACTATTTATTATTAAGCTTGTGTTTTTTTTAAACAATGAAAAACTATTGAATACATATAACTTCAAAATATGGAATTTAACAAACGATACACAAAAGTAAAATCCAATTTGGCAATCATCATCAGAGGGCTATAGTTTTTGATGTACTGAAAGACATTTTAAATTAATTTTTAAAAACCTTTTTTTAAATTTCCCATCAGTTATTATATTAAGGTTTACATGTATACGAATGAGATATTACATACGTACAGAGATTGTTCTTTTATAATATAATTTGGTTTCCACAGGTTGTTGTTTGTGTAACTGTATCTGATACTTTGCAAGGCTTACAACATTATCGGTATCATCTTCACAACGTCACAGGCGTAACGAAAATATTTCCATATCTTCTCATTCCGCCCTTGACATCAACCCTCGCATTTTAAGTGCTAAGATTTTAATGTACTGCAGGCTAATCGGATAAGCCAATCAGAAGACAGTTGTGTTGCTTCTGTGGCTGTGTCGATCGTCGCTTATTTTGGATTGGTTCCGATTGTAAACGGCGATTTCATTGGCTGTTTGTTAGCAGATGGCAAGGGACGTAACTCGTGATCACAATAGGTGTCGCTGATTCGTTTCACCACTTCTGCCTAGGTTGAAGGCAAGGTAAAAAATGGAGAGATCTCGATACATTTTCACCTTGCAGTTGGAAGATGAACAGGTATGTATACAATTCCAAATTACTTCTACCATAAAACAAAGAATATTGTGTTGAGAGATGTCCAAATAACAATGAAGTTAGGCTCGGTATTGTTTCTGAAGGCAGCAAATTTACAAGTATGCTTATATCGTAATTTTTCCATCTAATCCAAAATTAGTTTTTCCCCTTTTCTACCCATAGGGTAGATATTGTGTTCCTGTTATAAACAAATGGTATTCAGTAGACAATTGGCCCTTCTTTAGAAACCTGATTACTGATATTAGATATAAATTGCAAAAAGAAAACATAAGTGAATCAATCCCTTCCCACCAAATACAACCATATCTTGTCATTGCCTATTATAACTGAGCTAACCCAATATTGAGGTGCATTTATTTCCTACTTATATAACAACCTAGTGATGTCTCAATATGCTGAGATGGTGTTTACCTAAGTAACACTTGCGTAATGAAATGTTTAATTTAAAAACATACAAAGTACTTACAAACGTGTGCATAAAACTTGAACGTGAAGAGGAGTTTTGGAAGCATTTTCAACAATCAAGCTGTAATACATGTGTACTGCTTTGAATTCAAATCCCGAATGTCGCAATGGCATGACATTGATAAATGATAAATTAAAGTGGTGAAATTTAAATCAATTAATCGATTTTTATCATTTTAATCAAACACTGTTGTCCAACTTAATTTTGATAATTGATATGAATACAACATTTTTCAGAAGATAATATGGACGTTTTTAGCATGTATATTTCAAACAGCAATAATTCAAAAATTATCTTAAGCTAAAACAAAATTTAATTGAGAAATAAATGCTTCAGATAAAGTAAAAATATATGACTAAACACATATATTATTTGTTGTAGGAAATCAGATAAAATGATGCTGGATATATTATAGAGGATACTTCAGGCTTACTGTTTCGTTTGGTAATACGTTTTCATAAGTTAGTAAAATGTTATTAAAAGAAAATTAGTTTGATTCCACTTCAATCAAGTAAAACAGGGTAATGAAGTGGTTTGTTTTCACCAAGATCATAACCAGTTAACTTAATGCTGGAGTATTGACAATACGATATAACCAAACTTAATTAAAATATTAGTGTGCTTCTATTTATTGATAAACTATTATCAAGACAAGAAAAAGATGTCGTGGTTTTGTTTTTCATATTGTGTCACCGTTTTTTTTTTGTTTTTTTTTATTCCACATTTTTTTGATACACAGGTTTACAAATATACACTCTTCGTTGGTTTCACAGATTGGGTACAGGGTACATTTGATACAAAACATTTGTTAGAAAGATTCGGATGGACATAAGGTAAATTATTATGTAACAAAACATTACGTAAATAAGTGGTGGCAACTCGACCAAAATTTCACAAATTTGTCGTGCTGACATGAGGAATAAGCTATAGCCTTTGTTATATCATAATAGTGTGATAACTCTCTTTGGATTCTATCCATAGTGAGATTAGAGTTTTTATTATGACAATTCAAGATAAGTTTCTTGGTTACAAGAATAATTACATTTAGAGGGTCATTGTTTTTGGCTAGATATCCAAGTAAAATTGTTTTCTTGGTGAATATTATTTTTAAATGTGCATTTGAATTTATCCACTGTTGGATATCTTTCCAAAGAGAGTTTATATGTGAGCACTCCCAAAATAAATGATCAATATCACAAATGCCATCTTTACAGAAAAGGCACATAGGAGAGTCAATGTATCTGATTTTGTAGAGATATGAATATACAGGTAAAATTCTATGTATAAGTCTATATTGAAACCACCGCAATTCGGTACATTCGGTACATCTGAAAGGCATTTCATTAATTGTTCTCCACTCAGAATCAGAGTAAGTTTCGTTCAAAATCTCTTCCCATTTCTGATGATATTTAAGTTTTTTAAAGGAATTGTCTAGTAGGATGTCGTAATAATGTTTTGATCCTTTAAGATCAGCCCGAAGTTGACGGTGATTGTAGGGCATTATGGGAATTTCTGGTATATGACCCTCCTCGTTTTCAAACGTATTCATGTACTCCTTAACTGCATTTTTGAGCCCTAAGAAGGTCACCGGATCACATTTAACTTTATAAATATTTATAAATTGTTCATATGATAACAAAATGCCTTTATCATTCACCAGGTCACTCACAAATTTTACACCAGCTGAGTACATCTTTTTATAAAAAACGGATTCCTTATTAATTTTTATGTTATCATTATACCAAATAAATTGGGAATATATATCCCTTTTTATAGATTTACATTTTGATAAATACATACTCCATGCTAGTAATGTATCTTTCCAAAACATGTTAGTTACCTTTGGAACAACAAGCTCCTTTATATAACTGGAATCCACCGTGTCACCGTTTTAATATCATCGTTCTTTCATCACATGTAATATATTTTTAATTTCTGCTGTTTCTGCTTTTTTTTATACTATCGCCAAACTTTTTTTTAGCTAAAGAACTGTAACTAAATAAACTTGCATCAAATACAACGCAAGAAAACATCTATAAAACGCTTATGTAATATAACAATATCATAATTAGGTGAATTTAATACACGTACATGTGTTTGTTATAAAACTTATTTATTGAACAAAGACATTCTAATTTAAAGGGGCAGTAGCACGTTTTTTGCAAATTTAATTTTTTCAATTTTTCCATTTATAATGATAGTTTATGTCATTCATATTTACTTTAGAGGGTAAACCATCTTATTACACAAACCAATTATCCGTAGTGGTAATAAAGATGTTTCGTATAAAGCAAAAATTGCATGGCTGCTATTTTATTGTGAACACAATTTATTATTTTGAATGACAAAAATGATTATCGGCTTTACGGAACCATGTACACTCATTTTTTAACTTATCAACTTATTTCAGCGAAAAAAAACGTGCTACTGCCCCTTTAAGAGTTTTCTAAAAGCCATATATACATACATTTACAAATTGGTATGTAGGAACTTTCTTACTGACATATTGAAAGAAACAATTGTTCAGTTTTGGGGCTCAAAACAATTTGATACTCGAGAACAGATAACCTGGGGATAAATATGACCAATCTTATTATGCTTAACATGTCGTCAGGCTTAATAAAGAATCGGTAACAACCACTCAAAAGAAAGGTTATAAACTAAACTACAATGTATGCTTTTCACGAGGGTTATAGGTTTCATTAACCATCATTGTACCAGTGTCTTCCGAGCCATCAGTCAAGGAATGACCTTGGCACACATATTGTATATGAGACCGTATTATCTGAGGGAGATAAATATATATTTACGTCATGTCAATCAAATTAGCATAAATATATATATTGGGTTTTGACTGCCAATGACTGATCAGCTGATATGGCCTGAACGACCTTGACCCCAAACGTAAAGAAAATGGTGTCATATGCCTCGACTGAATTACAAGTCGTGTAATGTATTACTACAAGCTTCTATATTCCTTGAAACGAGTTAATCTTAGTTTAATAGAGTGCGCAAGCAATGCCAAATGAAATTTGTTTCCAAACCATGCAGTAAATAAGGCAAATCTAAGATTGTTATTAATAGACCCGTAAATAGCTGATCGAACTGTTTAAAACTCTGTACACAGTCTGTTGTTGTATAATGTCATCTCGCTATTATGCGACATCTACTATTTGCTAGGAGCTGTTATTATTTGTACACAGTGAGAGTGACAGCATACATAAGAAAAAAAGTATCGACCGTTAGCCAATCAAAAATGAGTATTTTACTGTAAGGAAAGATAAGTAAGTTGAATCCACGAGATAGAAATTCATAGTTACCTCATGTCTCCTTAAGTCCAACAAAAATATGTTTTTAATTTTTGGAAACATTATTTGGTCATTTTTGGAGAGTGAGATACGATGTTTTGGTTAGTTTTATGGCCTCTTATGGTAATGATACGTCATCAAATTAAAATGCATAAAGGTACATTATGTAGACAACATGTAGATGTGAACATACATAGACATTTAAAGTAACATCTTTGATTGATCGATTTCCATTTAACAAATTATTTTGTCATCTTTTAGGGACAACAGTCATTTCTGCACCTCATCTGTCTTTGAACAGAATTAGAAATTAAATGTACCATCAATGAAGTTGTGAAAAGTGGTTACAAAAGATACTCTTATAAAATACATTTAAAACTGACTTCGTTGTTACTTGCAGCATTATTTGTTTTTAGCTTGGTGAAAACCTTGTGTCGTTAGTGATCTCTTTGTGAACTAAGTCGTCACCAGGGACATAAATAGAGGATATTATATGAGTGTCTATGTCATACTATGTTTACGACACGAGTGCCTGAATATTAGTATTTCCCGTGCGAGAGCGAGGTATATACCGATATTCAGACACGAGTGTCGTAAACATAGAATGGTATAGACACGAATATACTATTCTGTTTATTACCGAAGTCATGAACTTAATGAAAATACGGTAAAATCCACTTGTAATCACAGGCTGGCGACCCGCCGTTGCAGCATTTAGAACGCAACGTCATAGACGAAACGTGACGTCATGGCATTGTGTATGACGTCACGTCACCATGACAAAGTGATATGTTGCCCTACGGCATCGTATGAAAAATATGAACCTCGATATGTTTGCCCTCGTAGGTAATAAATACGTATTTGTTGGTGGATTCAGACGTAAGGAATTAAAAATTGAATAAGCTCAGAGCTGCGGAATACTATTTCAATACACAAAGACAAAAGCTTCATTCAATATGCATATCCATGACATTTCCCTTTATTTGCATCATTTCATACAAAGAGAATTTATATTTATTGTATTCAATTCTATACATTGAAATATCAAGAAATGAATAGGGACCACATTCTACAAATCTGTTTTCAAATATTTTTGTAATAGTTGTACGAAATATGGAGTCTCCAAAGTTAAATATATGGAAGTTATTGTTCAAAGGCGACTATAAACACCCACCCCAAGCACATTGTGGAGAATATTGTCAGAAAATGGCACCTGGAAACTTAGAAGCTATTTGGTATTCATTGATTTCCAGAAATGTCAGAAGATCACCAATGACCTAAAACACGATGGGAATGTCTTGTATTTCTAATTAAAAATTATATTTCACCAAAATAAAATCACTGCTCATTTTTCCACGAGTGGTTATTAATTTTTGGCTGTCCGGAACATACCATAATTAGAATTGGAATTTCAAAGACATTAACCATATTTAGACTCTCTGGGACATTATTGGTAAAACAGCTGCCGGGGGAATGCCTACTTCAAGCCAGGAGCTCTGAAAGTTGGTAAATACATTTTGGTATTTTGTCTAAAAGGATACCTGTCGAAGTGTCCAGGAACCCATGCCTAAACAAATAAAGGTACTGAGTACAAAAGGGAGTAATATTCCTCATTGAATATATTTTCTTGTGATACCAAATAGTGCTACAATACAAGCATTTATAAAATTGTAATGTGTGTCCAAAGTCATGTAAACATAGCAATTTACAAACTTTTATTCAGCAGCTGTACATCGATAATCTCGCGAGATTACAAATTGAATGCAGCTGTTGCAACGTGTGAAGGCAATTGCCTGGAACACAATGTGTGCCATATGTGTCATGACGTTGCACCGTGTTAACGCGCCTTAAATCAAACCTGTGCTTCTGGTAAGTGTGTATGGAGTCAAAATCGTCATGTATGTTAATTATTGACCTAAACGATCAGATGCTGACAATGCTAGATATAGTATGATAATAACGTTACAACGATAACCGCTGTATTGTGTTCCTATCTGATATACTTTAAAGGGGCAGTAGCACGTTTTTTTGCAAAATTTATTTTTTCAAATTTCCCATTTATAATGATAGTTTATGTCATTTAAATTAACTTTACAGGGTAAACGATCTTATTACACAAGCCAATTATCTGTAGTGGTAAAAACTATGTTGCGTATAAAGCAAATATTGCATGGCGGCCATTTTAGTGTGAACACAATTTATTATTTTGTATTACAAAAACGATTCCCATGGCTTTACCGAAACATGTTCACTCATTTTAAACGTTATTTTCCGAAGAGAGAAGGATGTTTTACAATTGGTGAAATTATTTTTCAAAAATATTTCATCAACTTATTTGAGCGAAAAAACGTGCTACTGCCCCTTTAAGGGGTTTGCTGTTGGTGAAAGTGGAAGATAACCTAACTCTATTAATGGACTTGTTGAGACAGTGTGTAACGACTCATGCATGTATGGATCAACATCACAGCTGGTTACTGTTAAATTGGAAAACTCTTTTGCAATGACTCGCTGTCAACTGAATAGTACTGATGACTCGGTTTCGTTTCAATTTGTTAATCTCTGTGGTTGCATTCTGTGGTTGCATTCTGCGGTTGCATTCTGTGGTCGTATAATGAATTACTGTTTGGTTTATATGGCTACATCGCAAATCGAGGTCCACCAAATAAACGTACGGGCAAAATAAAGTATATGGCTCAGCTGTATTTATCATATGTATAATTTTCAAAGTCAAATATCTCGAGTTTTCGACGTCGTATTGAAAAACGGACTAGTTTGTGATATTAGTCCAAAACATTAAATCAGTCAAATAATACCTCCACGCGGTTTCAATATTTTTTTTTATCAAAATTAAAAATTTTAATTTTGAAATTACCCCAAATTAATTTTGATAAAACACAACTGTTCATCGACATACAACACATACTCTGTGTGAAAATAAATAAATGTGCTTCGTCCTGCACACATTTACAACATTTTGAACATGGTAGGGGTCATGTTGGTGTAACTTTCATTTCTTACCCCTGTCTACTTTAAATAATGATATTTTAGCTAAAAAATAAAACAGTCACCAATTAAGTTATTCAAACTACTGCCGAAAGGTGTTATTGTATCGTGCCATAATCAAATGCATCTCATTTCTTTAAAATATCGAATTAATCGAAAACAAGTGTGTGATATACTTTCTTCACACACTTGTTTGTTCACCATCTCAATGGCATATATTTCTAAGCTTATATATTTTCCGATTGTCACACTACAATCACGGCCCTATCCCACAAGAGCCTCATTCAAATATAAGACATATCAACAAACACCGTTCGAGCCATACATGTTTAAATAAAAGTTTAAATTCGAAACCATCCCGATTCAGTTTCTGTATGGTCAATTCAAGTTTATACAGTGGTGATAATGTGAAAAGTATTAAATGTTTCTGTGACCAGACCAAACAAGCAATTTCAAACATTTAAGTAGATGTTGATCATCGACGCGTAGTTTGTCTAAACCAATTCTTCTACAAATCCAATTGTCATTTATACGTTTATTACATTAACATCAAATTTACTTTGTATGCAGTTAAAATATTTTACGCATCAAGATCACTCGTATTCAAAAGTGTGGGAACTCACGTGTAGATCTATGATGTCAACTTGTTATGCCATCTGTAGTTGCTCATCAGTTCGGCGATTGAAATAAATACCGTCTGTGAACCTCCTTAAGTGAAATACAAATGTTATGCCACAAGTTGCACCGTTTGAATGTGCCTTAAATTTGACAAGAGGTGGAGGACGGTGAAACGTTTAGATTTCCCATGCTATAGGTTCTATTTGATTAAAATCTATTTAATTACTTAATCATCATGTTATCATGTTTATGAATTTTAAATTTCATTTATTTAATTTCTACCGCATCGACAACAACGGAATGCGATGCATCACTCACTTGCCTTCCACAGTGTCAAAGAAACAGTTAAAAATACGCTGATTACTCGTCTTGAGACTAACATATATAGATTTGATGGCCCTTTAATCATTGAAAGTCTCACGCTGGTGGTTCGGCCGCTTTTAATCCAAAGTTATGTGATATAGGTCGAAACACATTTCATATCAAGAGGTTGGCGACGCTCAATACAGAAAAACCCTTTGACAATTTATCACTGGGATATTTATGTGTTTTAATCGAGTGGTTAATATACTGAAGCAGCTGTCAACTTCGGGATTCAATATTTCAAAGATTTTACAACAACATTTAAATAACCAGAAGTTTGTATGAATAGAATAAATGTTATATTGATTATCTATCCATATACTATAGACGTGGAAAACATATGTTACAAGGTGTTATTAGTTAAATGGATCTTTTATACATGTATTTGCTTGTTCATATAACCGTGTTTGACAAATGTGACTTAATATAGTCCGACCATTGAGGTATTTATTGTAATTGACATGTTTTGCTTATTATCATTCCACGCATCATGTTAGGAAGATTACACAGAAACTACTGTCTCAAATTCAACTCACACTTAATAAGCTGATAGACCCTGGTGTGGACTGGCACTGGTAAGCTTTTGACTTTAATCGGTCGAGCGATTTCATCCAGTTCAAATGTAGATGTCGAATTTTAACATGGGACAATTTCAATATTGTATTTAGAGACTTTAAACTGATACACAATATTGATGCAAAATACAAATAAAATCATGACAAAATCGTAGGTCTCGTTGTTTAGGCGCCAAATTGATTTTAGCGATTATTTGACCCCATGAATTGTTGGGAAACATATCCTCTTAAGGATGTTCGCTCCTCAAATTTATAGTATTAAAGGAAGACCGAAATATATTACTTTCTATTGAATTCTTAACTGCAATTGGTTCATTAGACTATTTTGTGAAAAACGAGACCCCCAAAAATTCATATGTTGTTCCTATATTAAACATCGTCTGCTTTTCACCCGCGAACAACAAACCAAAAATGGGGCGGGGCTTAGAGAGTTGGAAGATACCGGAAGTGACGTACGTGAAGGGACGGGGTGTAAACATTCGCTTACTATTTACAATGCCAAACACTGGGGAATCGGTCAGATAATCTGATATATCTATGCTTTGCAATAATGCCACATCGCTGTTCTGCTGTAAACTGTTCGAGTAATATAAGTTATCAAGTTTCACTTTACAAAATGTCCCAAAATATAGTTATATATAACAAATATAATTGATATGAATAGTGAATGACGGTGGATTCATAGACATTCGTAGACATAGGATAAATCAATGATAACGAGATATAAGATGACAAAATGAAACCAAGATATAGATATGAAACGAAGTATAGTTGAGACAACGAAATCAGATAGTCGTTATTGTTGTTATTGTTTTTTGGAGAATGATTGTGTTTAAAATAAAACAACAAACGTGAGATAAGCAGACTCCGGCGAAGCAGGCCCTACGTAAGCCATCGACAATCAAAGCACATCACAACATCCTGATTTTTTAACGTCGTTAATCTACCGACAACCTAATTTACTAACACTACATTAAAACAATCAAAGCAACTCACCAAATATTTTAAAACACCAAGGGAAGTTGGTTATCAACGATAATAATACGTTTACGAATCCACCTACGAAAACACCGCATCCCAATGTTACATTTTACAATTTAGTTATCACTTTATTTACACATTAAACATTCAGAATCTAATAGATAATAAAATAATGTTTTCAATAAAATTTGTGGTTAATCAAATCAAATAAACATCGTATTAAATTGACATTTTAGCAAGAGTGTCAATTAATGTAAGAAACTTACCTTATAAACGTATCCAAACGGACAATATGAATATCCAAATGCACATTAGACAGAAATTGTAAACCTATAAATCCATCAATGACAGTACTTGGAAAAAGAAGGTGGTCAAATACTAACCCTCTTTCAGCAAAAGTATTTTCGTAAATGGCAAGATAGAAAAACAATTAGACTGAATGTCGCGTTAAGTGTATTGTGTATCACCAATACAGGACGTTTGACAATAAACATATAGGACACGCCGGTCACCGACATGCCATTTGTTATATAATTGAATCAGTCCAGTAAACTTGTTATCTGTACAAACATAATTACACTCCTTCCTTCTCACATACTCAGCTTCTTAATTGAGTAAACTAATTTGCTGTAACAACACTTCTCCCCTTTGATCATGAAGAAACATCTATATGGTAGCTAAACTGAGAATTGTGTGTTGGTGTGCTGAAGTGACACTTTTTATTAAACCATTTCGTTTTCATTTACAAGATGTGCATTAAGATGCTACTGGTAACATAATTCTTTCATTCGATAATGGTCGTTGTCTATATCAATCTGGGTTATCATAATTAATGTATATGTTTGCGTGTACAATGCAGCAATCTTCATGTAAATTTCATCGAGGTTGTTGACCATCCAGTTCATGTATTTATTAATGAAAGTGAAGTGAAAATGGTTTGCATTGCCTTACATTAATGTTGTCTCGCTTATTTGAACAGCCAATCGTTCAGTGTTTATTAAATTATACCTACCATATTACTTTATTTATTAATACATACAAAACAAAATTAACCTGCCGATTATGGAACATAGTTTGATCAATTGATGCTACTTTATCTCTCTTCGTCCCGATTCCCGCGAGAGTCTTCTTCTCTTGTGTCAATGTCACTTGAACTGTCATTTGATTCATACAGGTAAGGCAAGGCATTGGCCACGTCACTTGAAATGACGGAGCTTGAAGACAAACACTCCATGGAAAGTGATATGACAGCAGTTTCGCGGTTAATTGCTTCAAACATACTATACATAAGCACAGAATGCACTCCAATTCAGCAGGCCCCAGTCGTTGTAACCATATGAACTCGCTAGTTCAATAGTTAAGTAATCCGTTTATCGAAACTTTGGGTTGTTTTGTTGAAGTTTTCTGTCTTATATGAGCAGTTTAAAAGTTGGGAAAACGCGTTAAATTAAGAGTGAGACTCCTCCAAATTACGTCACAGCACGGTACGCTTCAGTGACCACCGCCCGCCCACTTTCATTCTGGTCGCCGGGCCTTAATTAGGCACCTTTTTAAAAAGCCGTATATAGGTAATTTATGGGTCGATTTCAGAAATTTAAAATCGAGCAATTGTCAAATTGAAACCCTTTTCAAAGAATACGAATGGGACCATATGTCATTTCATCTTACCTTTAAACTTTTTTTCTAACTTATATTTTTTATAAGATCAAAGTATATGATTAGAAAATCAGCATTAAAAAATAGGGGGTAGTGTGGGTTTTTTCGAGATATGACGCCTGTTAGATAGTGGATGTGAAGTACAATTTTAACATGGAAGTCTATGGGAAAATGAGAAAAAACTGCTAAAAACTTTGAAATACTACATTTCTAGCATTAAACTTTTTTTCCTTTTTTGATATGTTACAAAGTTCATGTTACCCTACTGAAATCGATGAAAAAATATATATGGTAGTGTTTTTTTTTATAAAGCTTTGACGCATAATGTACCTGAAAACCCTCATTGTTTAGGCAAATTTAGGCCATTTATGCTGTTTAAGAACTTTTTAGAGGTTCTAAAGTCACATTTTCTTTATTTCATTTGTTTTTTTCAAGTACGTCAATTGCCTGAAATTTGGTGTCTGTGACTTGTTAGCAGACATGTTAATCAGCAATGGTAGATCTGATTTGTATTCTCGACGCGGTGTCACTTTAAGATACTTGCATTGTAGTCCTGAAATTATCACATAATGTAGGTAAAGCATGGAAAAATACATGTTTCATTTTTCATGCGTGAAATGATAACACGTTTCAGTGATCACTCAAAGTTGGTATTTTTGTAAAAAGTGCAAACTTGAAGGGGACACTACTCAAAAAGATCCGAATTAATTGATTTTTTTAAAGTAAAGTAAGATCATAATATGATAATTTAAAAATCAATAATTAAATCACTCACAAACAGTCATATCTGTTCACTATTTAAAATTTAAATGTTCTGAAAATTCTTAGTTTTTAAGGTGTGCATATTTGAAAATCTTCTTCTCAATGACGGCAATATGTAATGTGTGATAGCTCATTTTACAGCTCAAACAATGGTTAGGACAGTGACGAGCCAAACATTTGAATTTCGTCCTTGAACTAAATTTAGCTGCCTGCGGAATCGTTTTTTCATTCGAAATAATAAAATGTGTTCACAATAAAATGGCCGCCATGCAATCTTTGCTTTAAACACAACACCGTTATTTCTACTAAGAAAAAAATGGTTTGTGTAATGAGATGTTTTACCCTCTAAAGTCAATATAAATGACATAAACTATCATTATACATGGGAAATTTGAATTAAAAAAAAACCAAAAACAACGTGCTACTGCCCCTTTAAAGGCAGCTGTAGCTAAACACTTTTACTTTTGCTACCTTGCTATTTTGAATATACAGTTGGACATTAATTAAGCAACGCACACTTTTTACAGCAAAATCGATCTAAGAAAGAAGACAACGTGTCAGGAAAACAATCAGTGATATTAGATAGAACAGTCATGTTACAGTGTTGAAACTAACGGTTAACTTGGGTATTTCGGGGTCAAAATCCATGTCCCGTTATAATGGAAAATAAAAGTCAATATTTGTTGTTGTAATGTGATTAGGGTAATTCTTTCTAGTGAAGTGATGACACTTTACTAACTAAATGTTTTTTTTACAAAAAGTTGAAATCAATATGTTCCTTCAAATGCATAAAACCACGAAACTGTCAAGTTAAACTTGCCTTAATGAACAAATATGGTCAGTTTTAACGGTACCTGTTTATCTAAAGCGAGACAATAGTTTAATTAACAAATTGAATTCAATAAACTACAAATTTACCACAGGGGCAATGATTGTAGGCATGACTGCAAGTTTAAAGAGCCATCACGGATGTTAGTGTTTCAAATTTTTGGAAAATATACTTATAACGTCATTCGCCAGAGAATTTTTTTATCTACAACATGGCATATGTTAAATAATTTCCATATCACGACAATGTATTGCAATTTGGTTTCAAAGAGAAGTATCACTTCGACTAGCGCGCGCTACGGGTATCTGACGTATATAAACAGAGTCCCCTTTTTTGCGTAATACGTACTACACAACAGCAAGCGCTTCCGAAGCGTGAAGGCTCGTCTCTAGCGCAAGTCGCCATAACAACCCATATGTTGCACGTGCTTCACGCGTCGCATTTGCAAAGTACCCTTGTCACACATTACTGAATGTGACGATTGCTTTACAAACTATGTTTCTAAATGTCCTGAGAATATACAAATTATTTCCTGTTTAATGTTCTTTTTATTGAGATAAGACCAGCAAATTATGACAAATTTTTACTGTCATTAATTATAAAATTCAAGCAAAATACCTAGTTGGGTAAAACAAGTATTCCAATATCTGTAGCAAATACATAATTAAATGAACTGGTAAATAAATAACCATCAAAAAAAATATATATTCGATTTCTTTCATTGCTCATATTTTTTTTAATTCTTTCGTGTCTTTGTTTACTGTGTGTGAGCTAGACCATAATGCTTTGCGCTTGAAAATAATAGACTGGATCTATATTTAGACTGGAAAACACCTTTACTAATTAATGCAATTTCTCGGCTTATTTTAAGTTGGAAAAATTAGGGAAAAATTAAGTGTATTTATTTCACGGAGATAGATTTTTGGAGAAATTTTGATACTACGTGGTACTACGATAAAATTCAGTGTAGCATTGCACCCAAACCTTACTGCGTGTAGAACAGTTCTCTACTGCAGACAAAGTTGCCGTGCCCCTGGCGGGATTCGAACCCCGGACCTCTTGATCCGAAGCCGAACGCGCTAACCACTGCGCCATCCCCGTCATTTTGGGTACAAATGCAATGCTATAACATTTTTGTTCATAGATTTGGCATATGGTGGATTTTTATTTGGATGATTAAAAATCAATAATTGGCATTTGTTATGTCTGAGGTAATAAAATAACTCAATTTATCTTAACATTCCAAGAGCACCGCATTTCGGTTTACAGTCTAGGATGTTGCTCAATTAATTTTAATTGTTTAAAAATTTTTACGTATATTTCTTATCAACATTAAGCGCTGAATCCGTTTACCGCCGCTTGTGATCATATTTCAACATTCAACATAACAGTCCAACGTGACAGTTGTCACCTGAACGATTTAATATTTGTTTTATACACGTTACTGTCAAAATCATTCAATATGGGAAAAATAAGACATGCTATTAATTATCTAGTTTAATGAACTGTGGACCTTGCGACCACGTGTTACATGGCTAGAGAGTAGTTCAATGACGGTCGTACATATAGTGATCACATGAGCTAAATATTCACAGACGAAACAACTATTGAGTATCAGGAGTCAATTCGCTTTTTCACACAACAAAGTAAGTATACCGTTATACATATATGTTGTATGCGGATAATTATTTTCAATTACTTATGATAATAACCTTGAACTTCTCTCTAATTATCTGACATTTATGACGGGAGATTTAAAGTGATTACAAATAAGCAGGAGGTGCAAAAAGGAGTTTTGCTGTTAAATGTTCAAGAGATATCAGAGGTTTAGTACATTGATTTGTAACAAGATTGCAGAGCAACATTTAATTTCAAATAGTATTGTAACTGTAAACTTAAGTCAACATATATCATTTTCAAAATACAAGTGTATCGCGATCGGATATTGTGAAGATGCCTACAAAACACATTGAGGCGGGCGTGAAATCAATCTGTCTAAGTTAAAGAACAATTATTGACAGAAGATTGTGTAGCTCATTTTAACATTTACTCCTCCAAAATGTACATTTAGTGATCAATCAATTAATTTACTTTATTTCCATAAAGACCACTCACAGTGGTTCATTGATGTCACCGTCTCATGTCTGAAAAGCAACAAAAAAAAAAAAACAACAAAAAAAATCATGGTATACATGTATACATGACTACAACTCATTTATTAAATCTAGAAAACACACATTTAATAAATTGCTAAGTTTTCTTTGATTTCATATGTATTTAGCAGTGAGCAATTGGTGCATGTTAATGAAGTTGGGTTTGATTACAAAATAATGATCTATAATATAAGAATAATCAACGACAGCGAGGAATTACGGATTATCAGTCACGAGTTAATTATTGTGATAAACTCTGAGCTTTAGCGAGGAGTTTGACATAATAATTCACGAGGGACAGATAATTCGTAATTCCGAGCGCCGAGTTGGTTATTCTTTTTCTTACCCAGAATCATTTTAATGCATAAAAATCGAAAAACAAGACGCGAATTCACAATCTTTGATTATAATGCAAAATACGAATTGTACTCATATGCCATTCATAAACTCTCTCACACCTTCAAGAAGTTGTAATCTTAATAGATTACAACTTGCGCTATTTTTTCCAGAAAGATTCTAAAGTAACTGTTGAATTTTATTCCCAAAATTGTTAACTGACGTAGTAAACAACTCATTAATATCGTCAACAATGTCGCAGAATGAGAGAACATTTGTGAAAACGTGAATTGATAATCGCTCTGTTGGAATGCAAGACAGGAGTGTAATTACGTCACCAAATGACGTCACGGTTAATGACGTAACAAAGTAATGACGTCACGGCAGTGCAGTCGGCGACTCTTGCATGCTGCTTCGCCTTGCAAATTTAGTACTGTAAATACGGTCTCGGAAACATAGGTTGAACATGATTTTATATTTAATATGTTTTACTGACGTGTGACTTCAATTAGGTATGCTCGAAATAGTTCAATTATGTGATTTAGCTTGAACAAGAGAGCTATGCAAATTTATGAATGAGCGCAAAGTAGTTCCATCAACCAATCAAAACACAAGTTATATTTAGAAAAACTGTCATTCCTATGACCATTATGAAAACTTTAATACCCGGCATATCAGTGCCCGCTTGGGTAAGAAACTTCTTTATTACCCACGTGGTACTTCGTAAAGGGGTTTCATAACAAACTGTTATGACACATATGTGTCATAACACCTTCAAGTAATTTGATTGGCTAACGATGAACTTTGACACTGATTGGACTACTTTATTCATTCATAAAACGAACGTGAATTCATAAAAATACAAGTATAATTTTACGACAACATTTGTAATTGATATTTATCTTTTTGTTCAATTGATTCAGGAACTCGAATAATTAACAAATACACCCTGACTAGAGCAGAACTGATAAGCTGAACGTTTAGAATGCAGCAAGAGATTTTTCTCTGTCTTACCGTTGGGAATGGCATTGCACCAAACGCTCAGTATCTCGGTGAAAATATTTATGAACCAATTCAAGTTTCAAAATATTATTGAAATCCCACACCTGTGACTCAAATAACAAGTTGGGTCAAACCATACAGTCCAATGGTAAATTCTCATTTCTAGCCTTAGATAATAAGAAATAAATTGCTTTTAATAATTGCTGCTTAAGAGATTTAAAATCATGGGTAAAATTTATGTTTCTATGGAATACAATTCCGAGATACAAATGTATGTACACTCAACCGCAAAAGAAACGTCACCAAATTTTCAACAGTGTTAAAAACAAAATACTGCTGTCTGAGAAAGAAGATTTTGAATGTTTTCGATACACACATGTTTCATAAAGAAGTACTCACAATGTCATGCATCAGAGTACGATACTTTTTATTTTTATGTCACTTCAAATACACTTGGGGTGCTGAAATCGCTTTTTTAAAATGCATTATGACCAGAGTGTTTGGCATTTAAGTAAAACATGTGTAAAATGTAAAAAATGTAGTTAATAAAATAGTTTGTCGACATAAATATCCTTCTTGAACTTAATTTTATTGACGCGCACAAGCCAAAAAAGCCTTTTTTGACTCTCCTGTCTCGACTAGTTAAGGAGATTCGAAAATGACAATTCTTAAAACGCATGTTTCTCAGAAATATGAACCGATAATATTTTGAGATTTGTTTAGTTGGCCTCTGAAGACATAATATATCTCCGTTTCAGTCGTGTTCGTCACTCGTGGATTGAATTATCTTGCATTTTGTGTGGTGACACTTCTTTTGCGGTTGAGTGAATAACATTTTTTAACATCAACATAACATTCATTCAAATGGAAAAGGAAATGTTTACTTTGACAATAACAATATAACAATCTTAGTTCTTTAAACACTGTCAGCCTCCATGTATTACAATATGGACCAAATATAGCTTAACCAATGTTGTAGATCAGAAGGATTTTCTGCAAACAAGATTGTATCATCTGCATTAAAGGGGCAGTAGCATGTTTTTTCGCTCAAATAAGTTGATGAAATATATTTGAAAAATAATTTCACCAATAGTAAAACATCCTTCTCTCTTCGGAAAATAAAGTTTAAAATGAGTGTTCATGTTTCGGTAAATCCATGGACATCGTTTTTGTAATACAAAATAATAAATTGCGTTCACAATAAAATGGCCGCCATGCAATTTTTGCTTAATATGCGACACTACAGATAATTGGTTTGTGTAATAAGATGTTTTACCCTCTAAAGTTATTTTAAATGACATAAATTATCATTATAAATGGGAAATTTGAAAAAATAAATTTTGCAAAAAAACTTGCTACTGCCCCTTTAGGTTTTAAACATGATTTGAAAATATATACAACATTATCTAATTATATACCCTTAGTATCATATGCATGTTCCTTCATAACAATTGCAACATCATTCAAATAAAGGGGAAATTTTAAAGGGAAAAGTGTTTACTACACGAGAAAAAGAGAAAAATGTTCCAAATATTTTATACAAGATATGAATTTCCTCTGATAATATATGAGAATTTTTTTTGCAAAAGACCTACACGCCAGATATTATCAAAAGCTTTTTGGAAATCAATAAAGACACTAAACGATGTCCCGTTTGATAACATGTTTATGAAACGAGTAAATGGTTTGGTATTTTAACGAGCGAAAGCGAGTTTATAAACATGTTATCAAACGGGACATCGTTTAGTATTTTATTTATTACTCAATGTTGTAAATAGCGCTGAATTGCAAGAAAATCCTTTTTAGTGACGCTTACTTGCAAATAGGTCATCCGCTATTGCAGTCGCGCGGCTAACATTGCGACGTCAACCGAAAACAACTATGACGTCACGCGCCGATTATGACGTTACGGCAGCACGCGGCGGCATCAGACATGTGTGTAACCAAATCATCGAATGAGTGATCTCACCACGGTTGAGTAATAAAATACAATTTCTTCTTTTCAGATTTTAAAATGTCCATTTATGAATTTGATACAAATATGTTATCGATTGTAGAATACTGTTTTCCGAAACCAGCCTGAATTTCGGAAATAACAGAGTTGTCATTAAAAAATGTAGTGAGGTAGTCATTTAGAACGAAATTTGTAAATATAAAAACAACTCATCTAAGTAACACATTTCTCCTCATCCATCTTGTTGTTTTTACAAACTTTCCAAAATTCTTTAGAATTACTTTCAGCCATTTTTTAAAACTTCGTTCAGCTTTGTGACACATGTCGTGAATAGAACCGTTTAATGTCCTTTTATATATCTTGTTATAGTCTCTCATCTGTTTGCGGGTTACTTCATTTCGTTTGTTTTTAGCTGTTCTTAATTGTGTTTTAACAATTCAACATTCTCTTTCATACCACGGATATTGATTAGGTGTATACAATTCCTTTGCTCTACGTGTTCCAAAAGGTTGTCTAGCACTGTTGACAATCATGTCCATTCCATATACATTCTGTTGGGTCACATTGACAAATTTATTACTTGTTGGTGCCAGGATATAAGACAATCTTCTTCATATTCATAAGAAAAGTTGGATTTGAAAGTTATTTATTTAATGTCTGTGCACTTAATAAATTACGGCTATCGTGCCACACATTACTAATTAAAAACAGGTAAATATAGTATCAGTAAACATACCAACGATTATGTATGCGTTGTAAATTTCACGAGATAGAAGATGAATTTAACTTTTTATTACAATGTCAATTGTACTCTCATTTGAGATCTGCTCACTTAAAGAAATAGCATTAAGACATAAATAAAATGCATGAAATAAACGGTGTTAAAATTTATGAGAAATCTTCATAGAAATGAAAGTGACATATCCACTTCAGCCTCTTGGCAGACACACATACTGGAGAAAACCACCATATTAACTATAACTACTTCCGGTCTAATCAATGCTCTTATTTGGTAGGTTCGTTTGGGACACGTTCGCCCTTTATGAATGGGGCAAGTCTGGCCAGGGGCCAAACGTGCCCCTAATTTCATATAATGATTCTAGAATACTTTCGGCCAGGTTAAAAGTCTTACTAAGCATTGGTCGAGGATTTTTAATTCACGACTGTCTTTGATAAACTAAATTTACATTTATTTTGAAGGAAAATATTACTAAAACGAAATAAAATCGACATGCAAGAAAAAAATATTGTAGCGTCAACCATCATATGTTTTGCAATAAAGTAAGTATTCGTCCTGAACCATTATCATACATTTTTGATTAAAGATAACATATTACAATTAGCTTAAAGTTATGCATTTTTATTGGTGTCTTCAGGTATCCCACATGATGGTTCGACAGTATGTTAAAAAGACAAATCGATCTGAAAGTATTAACCCAGATGTGATCAAAAGAGCTGTAGAGCATTACCAGAATAACAGTGATGGTACCAGAAAAACCGCTGACAAATTCAACTTGGCCAGATCAACCTTTCAGGGGTTTGTCAGGAAATTGAAGACTTCATTTTCCCAATCAACAGATCCTCTTCTTGTTGGGTATTCAAAACATAAACAAGTGTTCAGTAATGAACAAGAATCACAGCTTGTACTTTACATACAGCACGCAGCAGAAATTTATTTTGGATTAACCCCACGGGATGTCAGGTTACTGGCATATGACTGTGCATCGTATTTCGCCATAAAGATTCACTACAGTCAGTTAAGATAATCCCAAGCTCTCTAATTAGAGGGCTAACCCATGGAGACAATAGGGGATGTTGGTGGTAATGTTTAAGTTAACCCTTCATTTACTGTATGACTAGTGGGACGTATGACTAATGGGCGTAGGACTAATGGGACATGACCGGTTGGATGACTGCTGAAAACTTTCTCAAGTTCATGAAGCACTTTGTTCATCATGTGAAGCCGTCAAAAGAAAAACCCATTTTGTTGCTTCTCGACAACCATGACTCACACCTCTCTTTGGATGTCATCGAGTATGCAAAAGAGAATGGCGTTGTTATGCTGTCCTTTCCGCCCCACTGCTCTCACCGTCTACAACCACTAGATGTTTCCGTTTTCGGACCCCTGAAGCGAAGGATAGCCCAATCGCAGCATGATTGGCTGAGAAGCCACCCGGGAAGACCCATTTCTACCTACGATCTTGCATCCATCATTTGCTAACCATGGAAAGACTATTTAAATATCCGTAACATAGCCAGTGGTTTCAAGAAAGCAGGTACACTCCCAGTCAACAGCCTTGTGTTCAACGAAGACGACTTCATCGCATCAACAGTCACAGACTGTCCACTTCTTGAGGTTGGGGGTTCGCAAGACCCTGGAGATCTGACTGAACACTGCGAAATCAGATCATGGCACTAGGATGACTGACGACAATTTTATGAGAAGTCATCTGGAAAGCTTGAACATATTTTTGATACCAGTCGAAGGTGATGGTCACTTTTTGCTTCACGCTGTTTGCTCATCTCTTCATACGGGTGGAGTACCAGCTATTACACCAGAGGAACTATCAATGTATCTTCTAGAAGAATTCAAAGCAAACCAAGACTTCTATGCACAATTCCAAGTGGAAGAAGATCAGGATGATGATACAGGTTCCGATGTTCTATCAATGCTGCATGAGTATTTGTTCAACAGAGCATAAGATAATAACACCGGTGATATGCTGTTAAATGGGTTATGCAAAGCATTGAGCATTGAGGCCACTGTAATCAGATTTGTTGGAAGAAATGTCAACCAAATTGTTGTTGCTCCGAGGAAATCATCTAGGCATGTTCAACACAAAATCCATCCTGTCCTCCAAGATGCTGGGTTGGTCTCACATTACAATGCAACTGTTTGCAATACATCAGCGTACGCCACATTGCGAGTTCAAACAGCAGTGGTTTAACTGACAACAAGTGAAGATAGGCCTGTCTCAGATTTTGCAACGGAGATCGTAAGTCCTCACACGAAAGCAATGCAGCGAGAAAGCGAAGGAAGTCTTCAATCCTCACAGACATCCCTGAAAAGGAGGCACTAAGAAAAGAACAGGAGAATAGAAAGAAACCAAAAAACGAAATCTGGAGACCGAGTTTGTGAAGCAAAACAAAGGGAAAAGGAAGCGACGAGTGTCTAAAAGACAGATCCTTGACTCAGATTCAGAAGAGGAGGCATTGTGTCTGGTATGTGTGGAGCCATGGTCAAATAGCAGGCCAAAGGAGAAATGGATACAGTGTACTGTTTGCAAGAACTGGTCGCATGATGAATGTGCGGGAACCATTGGTTTGGCAGAATACATATGTCAAAATTGTGAGAGCGACATGGTTGAATCAAATTTACTTTCCTTTTGAATGTTTCAAGATTAAGCTTATATCAGGATGTTTTGTTCTAATTGTTCTGAAAGTAGTTAACGTGTTCTTGTGTAAGTGATATCATGTTCTTCTGAAGTTGATCTGCGTTGTTCTGAAGTTGGTCTGACATTGATCTGATATTATTCATCTGATTTTGATCCAATATTGATCTGATGCTGACATGCTGTTCTCATATTCATCTGACGTTGTTCTGCTATAGTTCTGATTTTGATCTGACGTTGTTCTAAAATTGATCTCTTTTTCCGATATTGACCTGACATTATATTGACCCGACATCATATTGACCTGATATCATATTGATCTGATGTTATTCATCTAATTTTGATCCAATATTCATCTGACGCTGTTCTGATATTGATCTGATCTGGTTCGAGATTAATCCGATATTTGTCTGACGTTTCTATGATGTTATTAAACAACTTTAACCTTTTTAGTATTATTGTCTTTTAAGGCCGAACCTACCCCAGGCTCTGACCGAACGTGCCCCAGCGTGGGGTAAGTTCGGCCATCCCGGAGAATTTACAAAATTATCTTTTAGGAACGGGGGAACTCCTTAAATCTGAATTTTGAAGTTTTCATTAAATAACTTATTGCCTAAGCAATGACCATGTCGATTTCTGTAGCAATTGGACAACTTACGTCACGAGGACGAAGATTCAAACGAAAACAGGATGTACCTGCCCCGTTCTCCCCCTAACCCAGCTATACAATACATGATTTATTTTAATCATATTCTTACTGTATCATCTGTATTGTCATAATGTATAACCGCTCAATCTCGACCAACAAGTACTCATGTTCTGATCTCAGTGCTTGGAGTATTCAAACGGAATTTGTTCTTGAATGTAAACATTATCAAAACAACCATCGCTTCAGGTGATTGAAGCGGGTTTCTTGGTATTGATAAATTAAGCAATCTGAATTATTGTCAATCCTGTAGTACAAGCTAAGAGTTAGATATACATAAATATCTTATTCGTTCCGTGCAATTGACTTAACAGTTTTAATGACTTAAATCATACACACGTGGGCAAGTTTTTTCTATAAACCACCACAGGTCTGAAGTCTTTTGATACTTAACAGAGGTTGGAGCTCTCTGGGATCCAAAATATTCAGTTTCACTCCAAAATGATATTAAACAGATAATGATAACAAAATACCAATTCAAATCATAAATAGTTTTTATTGATAATGATGCACATGTCTTATGGCTAGTCCTCACTTGCAAACTATGGCGTAGATACCGATGCATCTTGAGAGGGAACGGTCTCCTTTGCATCTTGAGAGGGAATGGTTTCCAATTCATCTTGAGAGGGAATGGTTTCAAATTCATCTTGAGAGGGAACGGTCTCCTGTGCATCTTGAGAAGGAATGGTTTCCAATTCATCTTGAGAGGGAACAGTCTCCTGTGCATCTTGAGAGGGAATGGTTTCCAATTCATCTTGAGAGGGAATGGTTTCCAATTCATCTTGAGAAAGAACAGCCTCCTGTGCATCTTGAGAGAGAACAGCCTCCTGTGCATCTTGAGAGAGAACAGCCTCCTGTGCATCTCAGAGAAGGGTCTCCAATTCATCTTGAGAGAGATTGGTTGCTGAATCATCTTGAGAGAGATTGGTTGCCTAATCATCTTGAGAGAGGTTGGTTGCTGAATCATCTTGAGAGAGATTGGTTGCTGAATCACCTCGAGAGAGATTGGTTGCTGAATCATCCTGTGGATGGATGTGGCCAGGAGGGTAGGCAATGTCATATGCTCTGTCAACATCCTTCAAAAACTTTGCAAGGAATTTTTTCCTCTCAGTTTTTCTTAAAAAGTCAAAATTGTCATGTATAATCTCAAAACTCAAACTATTCAAACTATATTTCATTCTTAAAACTTGATAATGAACTTAAATAGTGCAGATATGACCACTTTAGGTAAATCATTTGTTAGTTTCCTCAGGGTTGCTTAAATTGTCTCTTTGGGGTTGGATACTGGATTTACTGTAAATCCTTAATAACCGCCTGCTTTGAATAATCGCTGGGTCTGAACAGTCTCAACTTTCAAACGCAAGGCATAACTCTTGCCAGTCTCCGTTACTGGCTGATTTAAGCCTTGCAGTATTTCCTTAAGATATCTGTGCTATGAAATTGGGACCAACTATGCATTTCATGTGCAGTGACCCACTAACTTGGCATAACGAGGGAAATACTGCAGATTAAAATCAACTCAATTCATAGCATTATTAAACTCTATCATCGTAGTGAGAAAACAACTCGAAAAGAATTGGCAGACATGTCGCCCTGAATGAAGGTTTGACAAAGTCTCGATGTCTCGCATGTTGCATAAGAAACTCGTCATCAAAAGGGTTCGATATGAACAGCTATGCATCCATCTCAATCAAAATTAGCAAAATAAAAATCAACACATTTGGTTTTGGTCCACATATAATACAATGGATTAATGCACTAACATATCAAACAACTTCATGTGTGATACAAAATGGCCATTTATCTGAATTCTTCAATAACTAGAAATATATGCATGTGATGCAGTGTGATGTCCCCCGCTCCTACTTTCAATCCAGCCATGTCCTCTTAACATTTTTGTTTTCTTATGATGTCGAGATGGCGGTCGGAAAAGGTTTGTTATCCCTATATTTACTAAGTTCAAATTGTTTCCATGGAAATCAGAAAAAAAACAAGAAATAAAAAATTCAGAATAGCCAAAGTAGCAAAAGGCACCACTCTATCACTAGGTCTAAGCAAGTACAAAGTTTGGTGAACAAATATTGAACGGTTTTGGAGATAGAGGCCGGAAAAGTTCCCTACCCCCGATATGCACTAAGTTCAAATTGTTTCCATGGAAACTAGAATTTTTTTTTTCAGAATAACAAAAATAGAAAAAGGCACCACTCCACCACTAGGTCTAACCACATACCAAGTTTCGTAAAGAAATACTAGATAGATTTTGAAATAGAGGCCGGAAAAGGTCCCTTGCCCCAATTTGCACTAAGTTCAAATTGTTTCCATAGAAACCAGAAAAAATAAAACATCCAGAATAACCAAAATAGCAAAAGGCATCACTCCACCACTAGGTCTAACCACATACCAAGTTTCGTAAAGAAATACTACATGTAGATAGATTTTGAAACAGAGGCCGGAAAAGGTCCCTTGCCCCAATTTGCACTAAGTTCAAATTGTTTCCATTGAAACCAGAAAAAATAAAACATTCAGAATAACCAAAATAGCAAAAGGCACCACTCCACCACTAGGTCTAACCACATACCAAGTTTGGTAAAGAAATACTAGATAGATTTTGAAATAGATGCCGGAAAAGGTCCCTACCCTCAATATGCACTAAGTTCAAATTGTTTCCATGGAAACCAGAACAAATAAAACATTCAGAATAACTAAAATAGCAAAAGGCACCACTCCAGCACTAGGTCTAACCACATACCAAGTTTCGTAAAGAAATACTAGATAGATTTTGAAATAGAGGCCGGAAAAGGTCCCTTGCCCCAATTTGCACTAAGTTCAAATTGTTTCCATTGAAACCAGAAAAAATAAAACATTCAGAATAACCAAAATAGCAAAAGGCACCACTCCACCACTAGGTCTAACCACATACCAAGTTTCGTAAAGAAATACTAGATAGATTTTGAAATAGATGCCGGAAAAGGTCCCTACCCTCAATATGCACTAAGTTCAAATTGTTTCCATGGAAACCAGAACAAATAAAACATTCAGAATAACTAAAATAGCAAAAGGCACCACTCCAGCACTAGGTCTAACCACATACCAAGTTTCGTAAAGAAATACTAGATAGATTTTGAAATAGATGCCGGAAAAGGTCCCTACCCTCAATATGCACTTAGTTCAAATTGTTTCCATGGAAACCAGACAAAATAAAACATTCAGAATAACCAAAATAGCAAAAGGCACCACCCCACCACTAGGTCTAATCACACACCAAGTTTCGTGAACAAATATTGAACGGTTTTTGAGATATGGCCCGGAAAAGAAAGCATTTCGGAATAACGGAATAACGGAATGACGGACGGAGGTGAAAACATTATGTCTCCCGAAAATAGTTTTCGGGGGACATAATGAACAAGGCTGTAGACATGGTGACCCCCTGGCAAAAAAGGAATTTAACATTGATTGGAAAAAATACTGTCATTAAAACCCTAGCCCTTTCTTGATTGGTACATATTTTTAGTTCATTGCCCAATCCTCCAGATGACTATATTAACTCTCTTGAGCTTGCCTTTTTCAAATTTATATGGAATAATAAAAAAGATAAGATAAAAAGAAGCACTTTGAAAAGGTTAAAGACAAAAGGGGGATTGGGTATGGTTGATGTAAAAACATTCATTGAAGCTCTAAGACTATCTACCCTCAGACTATATTGTAAACAATCTTTAAATATCAACCCTTGTAATATACCATATCATGATATTTTCAACTATGGAGCAAATATAGATAAACTATTCAATATTGAAAATCCATACTGGAAAGATGTCATAAAATAATGGAAAAAATTATTGTAAAAACTTTAAAGTCGAACGTGACAATATTGATGACATTCTTGCAGAGCCACTATGGCTCAACGAGAACTATAACAATCCTAACCATATTATTAGAAATTGGGCTAGAAAGGGTTTATTAATAATCAAAGACTTGTGTGATGAAAACGGTTTTATGCCTTTTGATAAACTACAGTCAAAATATAAGTTTTAAAGGTACAATATTAGATTATAATTATCTACTTAATATTTTCCCCAACTGTTGGAAATCTTTTATAAAATGTACAAGAATTATTCCTACCTATAACTTGTACACCAGTATTTACCAAAGAAATATTTTGAAATGAAAAAAAGGATCAAGAATCTTTTATGATAAGTTGATTTCAATAAACAAAAAACTTGATATTTGTAATAAGTGGGAAATGATATTTAATGACTGCGAATTTGACTGGAATGATATAAACATGGTTTGAAGAATGTTAAACTTATTGATTTTCAATATAGATTTCTACAAAGAGTTATTTATACAAAAAGAGAATTGTTGAGAATGAATCTTGTTGACAATAATCTATGTAGTTTTTGCAATGATGCCTCTGAGAGCATTTGTCATGTTTATTGGGAATGCAGTGTAACCACAACTTTCTTGAATTTTGGATAAACAATTATTTACAAAAAAAAATTACAATCTCAAAATACTTGATTTGGTTTATCACATTATACAACAATGTTTTGATAAATCAAATTATTATTTCTGCAAAGAAATATATCAACTTATGTATTATAAAAAAATCAAAACAAAAATTCAGTAATTACCAAAAAATCCTTAAAGAAATCTATTCTGTTGAGAAATACATTTTCAAAAGAAACAACGAAATGAACAAATTTAACAAAAAGTGGAAAGCACTCATTCCAATATTTAACTATTAATGTATCTGTTTTTAGACAGACACCTTTCAGCTCAAGGTAAATTGATGTACATATATAGATCCAAAAAGCTCCATGTCAATATATCTATATATTATGTATTGTATACACATTACAATTGTATTCTAAACTGTGTAACCAGTTTTTCCTTTCTCGAATCGATTTAATTCTGCTATTTCATCGTTGAAACAATTCAAAATTTATGTCCATTAATTAAAAAAACAGTACTTTATAAATTCTAGTTACATATGTTACAATTAATCACATGGAATTGACTTTATTCAATATTTAAAAAAAAATATCTGTGTCATTCTATAAATAAGTTATGGGATTTCCAACTTGACGAATCCCCATAAAACAACCGCTGTTGAAACAATGTGATTGTTGTTGACTGGGTTATGTTTGCGCTAAACTGGTTAAAACACGAACTTGAATGTGGTTATTTAAGACCTAGATTCAGAGCAACACGTCTGCTATTTTTTGTTAGAATTCGTATCCCGGTATGACGGTAGACAACATTTTGTTGCTCTAGTTGGGTCGATTTAAATTAGATTGGAAAAACTCTATTTCATGTTACAAAATGTGAGAGTCATAAGCAATCATTCATCATGAAATTCAATAAAACAATGAACAGAACAGGCAAAATCCAAAATCCAAATCCAAATCCAAATCCAAAATTTAAGTTTACAAGTGTTACACACATATAAGTGACCGATGCCCGAGAAACATTAATTTGTTTTTTTTAATACATAGCCTATTACTTGATACAATCATTATTTTAGATATGACTATGGTTATATGTTCGTAAGTGGATGCAGTTATTAATTATCTTTTAATTTGACTGTCCATGCACTGTCCTGCATTTAGACTGAGGAGATTAGAAACGCATAAAATAGTCTGTTTTGGATTCAGAATTCATGATTGTAATCATGCATTTAAATCTTCCATAGTATTAGTCATTTCCTTAAATATGAACACTCAATTTCTGAAATAAAATACTAAATTAAAGTTACATTTTTAAATTTTAGACCAACACATAAGAAAGAAGGACACTAGTGTATTTAGGTATGTTTGCTTATGTTAAACTGGCAGCATACAAACGTCACTCTAAACATGAAAAATTTTCTTGAACTGTTGTTTTTCTGGAAGTTTTCTTTGCATGGTATCATATGATAAAACATTGCGTTTTTCGTATCTTACCTTGAAAAATATCGGAACAAGATAAATATAATAAACCATTCTAAATTATTTAAAACAGAGACTAAGGGTTCATACAGATTTGCTTTCACAAATAATGACTTTTCAAAATATCTTCTTGGTTTATGTTTTTCAGACTTTATAAGTCTGTATGTATCCTTGAATCTGTAAACATTTTATATTTTTAAATTTTAAGGATAACATATAATGCCTTTTTTGATGAACAATAGATACATACTAGGGCCATGATTAGGGCATTTAATTAACAAAGATATCTCAGATGACTTAATTACCGCGAAATATGTATTGCCACAACCTTGTATTGTGATGATTTATGTAAAGAAATATCTATTATTTTGGACAAAAAGCTATAGTTAGTCAAAAAGTAATTATACACCCTACACAAAGAATATGTAGAAAATATATTGGACGTCTAAAAATCATATTGTTACAGCTACAAGTTTAAGAATTCTATTTTCTTGCGTACCAATTAGAGTGTATCATTATACTAGCTGCATCTCTAGTCAGAATTGGATACACATTTTGTCATTACATTTAAAACGAGTGCCTGTATACAATTAAATTGTAATGTTTGAGCCAATACAGACCTAGGGCGACACTTGGCTCAAATAAATACCAACGATGTAGAAACTGACATAGTGCCAAGTTGCTAGCATAACGCCTTTAGGCATCAGTAACTTGAGGCCTAAAAAGCATGTGGTTCCGATTTCACTACCGACCTCTGCCAGTAGACTGGACATGAAAAATCACACGTATGCCTGATAAGCAACGAAATTAAATAACATACAAAATGACATTTTATAAATCAACAATTTTATATTTTTAATCACACTATCTGTCACAATACAAATGTATTATTAAAGTGCATGTATTATTGCCTTCTTTTCTGTCAGCATTTGTTTTGCTCTGAAATCAGAAGTTAACATGCAAGTAATTTGAAATCAACGTACTCGTTACACTTAACGAAACTGGAACCTTGAATACTCTGTTAACATTTGACTAGTACCGCCTATTGTTTTAACATGTTTATCATGTTCATAAATTCAAGTGGCAATCCCATATGTTCTCATTACGTGGTCAATTTGTGCCACTGAGGAGAACTGTGTTCGCCTTAATGTTTTTACAAGATGTTAGTTAATATATATCTAAAAAGTCTCCCTAGCACTGGCGATGATTTGATGTTCATTTTCGCTAATATGACGTTAGCCTTCTGCCGAATCTCACCACTGGCTGCTAACGTTTTACACTAAAACATATAGTAGCATATACAATTAAATAAAAAGGAAAATAAACCAATAACGACATGTTTGTAAACGCGAGAGAAGGGTAAGGGGTGACAGCTTGATTATAATTTTTTCAGTATCAAATTTGTTTGACTAAAATCAAGCTTCCTCACAATATTGGATATTAGACTGTAAACATAATGCTCGTGCCTGAATAAATGTTTGAAGTATGCCATTATCAATGACAAATATAACTGAATTGATTTATTGCATAAAATAAACTGGCTACCTTTTTAAAGGTGAGTACAGTTGTGGGAAATTTTCTCAGCAAGTGGTAGCGCTTCAAGTTTTGTCATCCAGCGTAGAAATTATTTAATGTCCTGGAATATGTAGAAACGTACTGGAGAGCATTCGAGTTATCTTAGCAATATTTCATTTAGAAGTGTCTGTTGTACACTACATGCAATCATTTAATTCCACTTTTAAAAACCATAACTTCGAAGATGTTCATTTAATGTAACAATAACGTATATCACAATTGATATATAAAAACAACCTGCAGCGAATTTAAACCATGCATGAGACGACCTGACAAGGAAAATTAAAGACGTACGGGACTGTCTACTTGAAGATAGCTCTTTATCCGAGTGTTAATATACTTTATTTTTCTTCGACTGTAAAATATGATTCACACTTATATAGATTAACATTATCTAAAGATATTATAACGTTAGTTAATTCATTTATTTATTAAGCAATGATAAACTTACATGTACATTTGTTTGGAGGGATCCTTTCCCCCTCATGTGTCTGCTTGCGTCTCTACCGATTGGCCATCGGTAACAAATCTGATAGATATAAAATAGAAACTCACTTTCATTTTGTTTCATCTATGGGATGTATTTAAACGCCATTGCCATTATTTTCGATGATGAATTCATATGTAAGTGGGGCATCAATTAAGTGTTTTTCGTCATTAAACAAGTAAAAATATCTAGGAATGTGTCCAAAACATGATCGAACAAATGGTGTTAACACTAGTTCATCTATTTCATAAACGTACTTAAAACAGACTCGAAGGCAGAAATACACATGGGTTTAAATTAGGTGAAGCATCAGCCTCTCTCGATAACAATCATGAGAATATATATTGACAAGTAGGCCCACATTGGACTTTGTCTATACATGCATGCATGTTTCTGTTGAAATGACATAAACAAATTTAGTGAGTTACTGACATAGAAAATGTATAATAAATGTAATAATATATAACAACCTCAAATATAACTTTTTGTGACGACTTCTGTCTGGCATACTACAATTGTTGACAATGCTTGGAATATATTTCATATCCACCAATTATCAAGCACAAACACGAAATAATTTTGTATCAATATTGGGATATTATAACTCTTAAAAGCCAAATAACAAAGCCGAAATTCTATATTGTTGAATATGAACAGAACAGTAATATATTCTATATATTTTATTCTCAGACACAGCATTGTGTAATCACGCTGTAACCACTTACATATTTGTCTTTATTCGCAATATTGCATTCACTTATACACAACGTTGACAGATCGGGAACAGATCCTCTCCCCTCTATATATATATACATACAAACGCAATCGAATTCTAATGCGATGGAATTTTAAATCATATCTTATAAACGCAGTTGGATGTCCGTGTAATTTATTGGACATTAATGTAGAAGAAATGAATAGATGTTCAAATAAAGGAATCAGCATATCAGATACAACATTTAATTGAGCATATACCAGACGAAGATAAAGTATGATAAAAACACAATAGTGTAAATGAAACGACGATATATAAGTACATGTAAATGCATAGTCGCTTATCAGCTTATTCCTTCACAGATCATTCGTTAATTAGCGAGTCAGCTATGCATGACCGGAGGCAGACAAGGAGCGTTATAATGAGGAAGCATGGTAGAGTAGGAAAACTTCAACATTAAATACCCGCTTTTCTAATTAGGTTATAAAGTTGATTTTTAAAATGTGTGTTAAATTTAAAAAGCAGTTTCAGAATATGCCAACATTTTCTAGATATCTCGCAAAAATTAGAAACTCGAAATTTCTAGAAACTTTCTAGATATGCACTAGAAATTTGTAGAAAGGGGCCGGGGATTCTTTGTTTCTTGCTTAACTGTAATACGTCTCATAAGTCCAAATAACATTACAGCTAGTGTTTACTTGACTGAAGTTTAATTAACTTTTTGGTTTTAGAGAGTGTTTAAATTAAAACAATGCCTTTTTGGCTTGCGCTGCAATGGTTTTCTTCTTTTTTAAAATAATCGACTGGAAAATACAGGACCCAAACATGTGTAATGGGAGACAATATTCATATGTTTGCCACATAGTTACCATTTTACATAGTTACATTTTTTGCCACAGTACCCACGTTTCTAAAGACAAATACTTTAGATTTCTCCACATTCAATCAAATGAATCCAGAAAAGTCAGGAAAATATTCACTTGCTCACCAAATCAGTTACACAAAATGGAAACGTATCTATATTTTATTTGCAAGCACAAGTGAAATCATATATTGATTTGGGGAGTAGCATACAGATTATCTACAAAGTCATTAATAAAACAGAATAATTGAACGAATCTTTCAGAATGAATGCATACCGATGGATAGCCACTGGTGTGGGGATAATCTTCGTCATACACATCACCACTACATTAACCATGAGGTCATCTTGGATGAAGAGGTTCAACCTGCGGTCTTGCGTCAAACCCAAATCTGAGAATGTATGTGGTAGTCGCAATTACTCTCTTCCACCGTGTCCTCAGCTACCCATCATATCAGGTTTGTGTCCTCAACTATACATATTATGAAGGTTGTGTACTTATCTTCCCTTCATATCAGACATGTCTGCAGCTACCCATCATATCAGGTTTGTGTCCTCAGCAACCTTTCATTTCAGGTGTGTGTTCTCAGCTTTTCATATACAATGCACAAAAAGTAGGGGATATTTAATTTTTGGAACATATCACTAGCCTATGGAACTGAATACGAAGCAATTCACTATAGATCCTTACAGAAGAAACATTTTCAGTTACATCTGTCACCAAAACGCAACAATGGCAACTGCAGGATATGCACGTGATGCTCGTGATGATCATGGGGGTCGAACCCAAGATTTGCACGACTTTGAATTTCACGGTTACAACTCCTGTGGAATGAAATTTGAAGGTGGAAACATCAGTTCAGTTGCTTTGGATACCAGGAACAAAAGGATGATGTGCGTCGACTAACCCAAAATGAAAGATTACGTGCCCTTGGCATGCTTCAGGTTGGCAAAACACAGACGGTTGTGGCACGGACAATGAACGTTTCTCAATCTGTCATAAGCAGATTATGGTCCAGATATCGTGATACACGTTCTGTAAACGATAGACCACGCTCTGGTCAACCAAGGGCGACAACTCATGCCCAGGATAGATTTATCCGTACCATAGCCTCAAGAAATCGTGTCATAACCGCAAATCAGATCAGAGCTCGACTTCAAACAGGCACAGGTGTGAGAGTGAGTGGCCAGACGATCCGAAATCGCCTGCACTGGGGTCATCTACACGCCCGACGTCCTCGCGTGATTCCTTGTTTGAGAGATCATCACATCAGGGCAAGACGTCGTTGGTGTAGGGAACGTCAACATTTGGATAATCGACGTTGGAACAATGTGATGTTTTCAGATGAATCGAGGTTTACTGTGGACTTTCTGGACAGCCGTAGGAGGGTGTGGCGTCGACGAAACGAGCGCTTCCACGACGTCAACGTCATTCAACATGATCGATTTTGGGGTGGGTCTGTAATGGGGTGTGGAGAGGCATCACTGCTGCTGGAAGAACGGCCTTACATGTTGTTGGCGAACGTGTGACAGGCCAGTACTACCGGGACAACATCTTAGCAGCTCATGTTGTGCCCTTCGCACATCGGCATGGCCGCCGTTTCATCTTTCAGGATGACAATGCAAGATGTCACAGAGCAAGGATTGTTAATGAGTACCTCCAACAACAGAATGTCACCACACTACCATGGCCAGCACTGAGTCCAGTCCTCTCGCCCATCGAGCATGTCTGGGACATCCTGGGACAGCGGTTACGTCAACGTCAACAACGTCCTGCCAATGTCCAAGAACTTGCTGCTGCGTTGCAAGAGGAATGGAATAATCTTGGCCAAAATGACTTGAGACGTCTCATAAGGAGTATGCCACGTCGTATCCATGCCTGTTTGGCCAACAGAGGGGGGTTTACCCGTTACTGACTTTGTTTTCATGTTATGGTATTCCTGATGTTGCGCCCCGAGTATAGTTTTGTCCTCAGTATGGACATTGTGTGTGTAATTTACAGCACCAGTTATGTGGAATAAATCGATATATGTCCCCTTAAAGGAGCAGTGGCACGTTTTTTCGCTCAAATAAGTTCATGAAATGTATTTGAACAATAATTTCACCAATAGTAAAACATCCTTCTCTCTTCGGAAAATAAAGTTCAAAATGAGTGTACCTGTTTCGGTAAAGCCATGGGCATCGTTTTTGTAATATAAAATAATAAATTGTGTTCACAATAAAATGGCCGCCATGCAATTTTTGCTGTATACGCAACATAGTTTTTACCACTACAGATAATTGGTTTGTGTAACAAGATGTTTTACCCTCTAAAGTTAATTTAAATGACATAAACTATCATTATAAATGTGAAATTTGAAAAAATAAATTTTGCAAAAAACGTTCTACTGCCCCTTTCATTTGTTTTCGTTATTTGTTTCTTCTTTGGATTCATAATTTTCTTTAAATAACACTTATAAATCCAATATCCCCTACTTTTTTTGCATAGTACAATTATGGTTTGTGTACTTTGTATCCTCAGCTACCAAACATATCATATTTGTATCCTAAGCTACCCATATCAGGTTTGTGTCCTCAGTTACCCATCATATCAGATATGTATATTCAGTGTCCCATCATATAAGATGTGTGTCACATTAGGTTTATCTCCAGCTAGTCATCATATCAATCTCAGTACTCAGCTTACAATGATATATTCCAATAGAAATCGACATGGAATATACTTGACCCGGGTATTCAGTATAACAAGCTAATTTGTTTCTTAAAATGATTCATAGGTCCCTGTAATGCTGTGAACAAAACCAAACCAAAATCAGAAAGAGTTGGGACAATTTAAAAATGTGCCCCAATCATGCATGCAGTCAGCTATTGTAAACAGAACATCAGTTGGCTGGTCAATGTCATCTGAGTTGTCTCCCTTGCAACAGCTAAATGGCTGATATTGTTGTTGACAACAAAAGTTTGAAACCGGTGCGCCTCGTAAGTGCCCAACAAGGAAAACTGTAGGGTATCATTCGATAAACGAGGAAAAGTATGGATATATCTGTCTTATACCCAACTTACGGTCGAGTGTAAACGGGTATTATTTCGTAATAATAACAAATAAAAACAAATACAGTTGTAAACAAGTTTGTGTATGAAACGCACAATCCAGATTGGGCCTCATCTGTGACAACACCCGAGTACGCTCAGCTCAGCCCGTGCTGCGTTGTATGGTTACCCATGTGCGGTGCTCGAAATCTAATTAATATGGCCCAATGACGGTATTGTCAACGCAGACACGTTCATTGAGCCGTCGGATTGCTTTTAAATGCATGCGCCGATCGTTCTTCACGTACATCTCGATGAAAAAGGTTTACAGCTGATACCATTAACTGCAGGGTTAATGTCAATAAGGCCATAGTTTAGAGAAAACAGAAGCAAGTTGAAACTAGAAATATGTGCATGTGATGCACTGTGATGTTACCCGCTCCAACTTTCAATCCAACCTTGTCATCTTATTCTTATTTTTCACTTACGCCAGAGACAATCCAAAAAGGACAATCCAAAAAGGTTAATCTTTTAGAATAAATGAACTTGTTTCCATGCAGCCTCTTAATTCAAACTGTTGCTCTTTTCTGGCCTCTTTGTTAAAATGTTTCTATGGAAATTCAGAATGAACGAGAAATAAAAAATTCAAAATAGCCAAAGTAACAAAAGGCACCACCCTATCACTAGGTCTAACCACATACCAAGTTTCGTAAAGAAATACTTGATAGATTTTGAAAAAGAGGCCGGAAAACGTCCCTACCACCAATATGCACTTAGTTGAAATTGTTGCCATGGAAACCAGTAAAAATAAAAAAATCAGAATAGCCAAAGTAGCAAAAAGCACCACTCTATCACTAGGTCAAAGCAAATACCAAGTTTGGTGAACAAATATTGAACGGTTTTGGAGATAGAGGCCGGGACCATTGTTTCCATGGAAACCAGAAGGGAAAAAAATCAGAATTACCAAAATAGCAAAAGGCACCACTCCACCACTAGGTCTAACCACATACCAAGTTTCGTAAAGAAATACTAGATAGATTTTGAAATAGATGCCGGAAAAGGTCCCTACCCCCAATTATCACTAAGTTTAAATTGTTTCCATGGAAACCAGAAAGAATACCACTCCACCACTAGGTCTAACAACATACCAAGTTTCGTGAAAAAACATTGAACATTCTTTTGAGATATGGCCCGGAAAAGAAAGCATTTCGGAATAACGGAATGACCCAATGACGGACGGAGGTGAAAACATTATGTCTCCCGAAAAAATTACTGTTGTTTCCTTTAAATTACCTCCCTTTAAAGAGCACATCAAATCTCTAGATGAAATAGCTTTTTAGGTCATGACGTCTGTGACCTATATTTTGGGTAGCAGGATCACAAAATCTACAATTTAGAATCCTCATTGGCCAAGGACTCTGCACACAACTTTTCAGCTCTCTAGACCTTTTTGAACTGGAGAAGAAGATGGAAATTAGTTTTTAAGTTTGTGACCCCTGTGACCCTAATTGAAGTCACGGGGTCACCAAATCTACAATTTAGAATCCCCATTGACCAAGGAGTCTACACACAATTTTTCAACTCACTAGGCCATTTGGAACTTGAGAAGAATATGAAAATAGGTTTTTGGGGTTGTGACCCCAGTGCCCCCATTGAGGTCACGGGGTCACCAAATCTACAATTTAAAATCCCAATTAGCCAAGGAGTCTGTACACAACTTTTCAGCCATGCCATAAGCCCATCGGCGGGCCTTTCAGGCCAGATGAGCTAAAAATGACAAACATCAAATCAAATTGATGTACTGGTCGGTGTGCGCTGGCTTGTGGTAGACGGATGTTCTATGTCCATGCTTCTTGTATGCGGCTTTCTGTTAGTTGTAGAGAGTCCTTTTATACACAATATTGCATTGTATTCCATGAAGATGGGAGAACACTGGGTTCACACCAATCATTCTTGAAAAACACAATTTTGACAGGTTTCGTTCCAGAAACACAATGTCCATTTTCTCACATGAATTAGTAGATCCAAATGTATAAAGAATAGGTTACAAGTGTTTGCCACTAACATGGCAATTTCCCCCGCCGATAACATTGAGTTTAAAAGACACAAATGGTCAAAATGAGCTTCTTCATATATTGCATTACTGGTAAAAAGTGTAGTGACCTTGGAAATAAGGTCATGGTCGAAATCGACTGGTGTCTGCGTCATCCCCCAATGTAGACGGACACCAAATTTGAAAACATTGGGTCCATCCAGTCATGACATATTGCGTTAACAAGAGTTCGAAAAATGGTCAAAGTGTCGCGGTGACCTTGGAAATAAGGTCAAGGTCATTAAAAATCGACTGGTGTCTGCGTCTTCCCCCAGTGTAGGCTGACACCTAATTTGTAGACTTTGGATGGAACGCTTCATGAGATATCGCGTAAACAAGAAATGTGACGATGTGGTCAAAGTGTCATAGTCACTGGGAAAATAAGGTCAAGGTCACCAAAATCAACTGGTGTCTGCGTCATCCCACATTATAGGCTGACATCAAATTTGAAGACTTTGGGTCCTACCAGTCATGATATATCGCGTTAACAAGAGTAAAAAAGTGGTCAAAGTGTCGTGGTGACCTTGAAAATAAGGTCAAGGTCATTAAAAATCGACTGGTGTCTGCGTCTTTGGCCAGTGAAGGCCGACACCAAATTTAAAGACTTTGAATGCAACGCTTCATAAGATATCACGTAAACACGGACGCCGCTGAATACATAGTCCCCGGTTCCGCGTTGCGGCGGGGGACAAAAACACGTTTGAAATACAGGTGTCAGATTTACATATAAATGTTCATGTTGCAGACTCGAATAATGAATAACATCAAGACCTATAGCTATCATTATGTTTGGACTTTCAAATTAATTTGTTCAGTTACACATGCTAATATTCAATTTATAATTAATCGTATCATTTGTTTTTTTTATAAGTAATATTTGAGTAGTGCGTTGACCAATGAACCAAGAAATTGAGAATTGCATATTTACCTTTCATAACGATCTGAAAACTTTCCTATTAAAAGGTAACGTTCATATTTCAGATAGATCCGTCCGATTGCAACGTGAGGTTCTCACATATGATGAATTACTCAAGCTCTATGGCAAAGACCTTACTGAAGGAGGCCACTTCCGTCCACGCTCATGTCGGTCTGACCAAAAGGTCGCCATAGTGATACCATATCGAGATCGGGATGCAAATCTGAAACAATTACTGAATAACCTCATTCCATTTCTGAAACAGCAGAACGTGGAGTATAATTTTTTCGTCGCTGAACAGGTAGATATTATTGTTTTGCACAAAATCATAATACAAATTAATGAGCAAACAAAAGATTAATGGGACCATGTTCATGTCATTAGTTGCAAGTAAAATTTATTCTGACGGCAGCCGGTGACCCGCTATATGATGCATGATGTCAAAGTTCTCAAACAAATAGTGTGTTACCAATATAATAACAGCAGTGGCACAGAAAGAAAAGTACTTTTGTGTGGTAATTGAATACAAGTGTTTTTATTTTGACAATAGGATAAGAAATTCCTCAACACCATTTAGAAGTGAAATGCATAAGGAATTTCTCAATTTAATTATAGTTCAGCATAAGACGTTCTTGAGTAATACTGACTCTTTACAGTATTGTAAGGTCTAGCTCAGTTGGCAGAGCGTCCGCTCATCACCCGGAAGGTCAGGGTTCGATTCCCGGCCACGTCATACCAAAAGATGTTAAACTATGGTTGTTGTTGCTTCCTTGCTTGGTGCTCCAATTTTCTTTTCATGACAATAAAGCGTTATTATTATCATAATTCGAGGAAAAGATAAACATTATTGATAAATGAGAAGGGACATATGACTGTTGTATCTGTTATGTTCTCAGACTTGGCAGAACAAACATTTCAAAGAGCACAGAACAAATGGCGTCTGCTAAAACATGTGCTAGACTTTTTATTAACTCATACAGTGAAGAGCAAACAAGGGGACGTAACTCGCATCATAAGATCTCAGTCCGACACAGCGGTAGAGCGCATGGCCTTATAATAACGTCAATACACTACATCTCCTCTCTTGTTAATTTTAAAGATACAACATTATACTTTATACTTAATCTGATAATAAGATTTTACTTCTTGTATCTTAACGCAATAAAACACTGTTGCACAATGAATTATATTAACTTGTTTTCAAACTCATGAATAATTAAAGTCTCTTCATAAAAGTAATTACTGGAAACTTCCATGAAACAATTATAAGAACATAGTCCAACTCTTGGCTTTAAGAAACTTGTTTTAACTGTTAACACTGAAATAACTTGAAAGAGAACACAACTAGATTCAAGATCTAGCATTTAGAGTCACAAATCCAATCTGTTTGGTGCTCGTCTTTCACGAACTGGATAGCGCCGTTCTGGTGCTGGAATCTGATTGTCACTGTCTATGTGTGTCCCATATGGTGTTACAGGATTTGAACAACCCGGTAACTCAACTATCTGCTCCGAACTGTTAAGATTAGGAGTCATTGGACTAGGAATGACTTCACTTGAGGTCACTGGATTTGAGCGTGGTAGTAGTTGATCGGTATGGCGTCGCCAAACCGTCTCTTGGTCAACTTGCACTTTGTACGACACAGGGCCGGACTTATCAACTACTGTACCGGGTACCCACTTAGCACCTTCCCGGTAGTTTCTCGCAAGTACAGGTTGATTAGCTTCGAAAGATTCCGTTCGCACTTTCCCTGCACCTCGTTCCTGAATCTGTTTCTCTTGAGCCTCTGCCACCGTTCTGGAGAGGTTCGGTTTCAGTAGATCAAGGCGTGATCTCAGTCTTCGCCCTATGAGCAAGACTGCAGGAGCCTCTCTCGTCGTTGAGTGGGGCGTGTTCCTATATCTAATGAGAAACACTGATAACTGCTGCTGCAAAGACGCACTGGATTTGCTTACACTTTCACGTAAACTCTGCTTCAGAGTTTGCACAAATCTCTCTGCCAAACCGTTGGTTGCTGGGTGGTAAGGCGAGGACGTTATGTGTTGAACACCATTCATGACCATGAATTGCTGAAATTCTGATGACACAAACTGAGGCCCATTATCACTCACAAGCTGCTGTGGTAGACCATGTCTACTAAACAAACTGCGCAGCACATCAATGGTTTTCTCAGATGTTGTTGAATTCATTACAACAACTTCCGGCCACTTGCTGTAAGCATCAATCACAACAAAGAACATCTTTCCCATGAATGGTCCAGCGAAGTCTACATGGATCCTACGCCATGGCCCGTCAGGATACTGCCAAGGGTGTAGGGGTGCGGAGGCAGGCTGATTTTGACACTTCATGCACTCTTCACACGACTTCACTGTACGCTCAATCTGTTCATCCAGATTCGGCCACCACACGTAACTACGTGCTAAAGCCTTCATTTTCACAATACCTTGGTGTCCTATGTGTAGTTCACTTAGCACCACAGGTCTGAGGGATGTTGGTATGATCACTCTCATACCCCACATGAGACATCCTCCTTGAACAGTCAGTTCATTTCGTCTTATGTAGAAAGCTTGCAAGGACTGCGCTTCAGGCTTGGTCCATCCAGCCAGAGTGTAGTCCATGGCCAAGGATAAATCCTTATCCTTCCTGGTTTCGCTTGCAACTTGTGATGACTTCACTGGTAGACTCTCCAACTGGGACATGTTGAATACTGCAGCCGCATCAATCACATTCTCTGGTACTTGCTCTGGTATCGGCAAACGAGAAAGTCCATCTGCATTCGCGTTGTTTTTGGAAGTTCTGTATACAATGTTGTAGTTGTAAGCCGACAACATCATGGCCCATCGCTGGAATCTTGCTGCTGCAAGTGGTGGAATTGCTGTCTTGGGTCCCAAGATTTTCACCAATGGCTGATGGTCAGTAATCAATGTGAACTTCTTGCCGATCAAGTACTGTGAAAACTTTTTCACAGCAAACACTATCGCAAGTGATTCTTTATCAATTTGCGCATAGTTTTGTTCAGCTTTTGTCAATGTCCGAGAGATGAAAGCAATTGGTTTCTCTCCTTGGTTTGTGATGTGAGACAACACTGCGCCGACTCCGTAAGGTGAGGCATCACAGGCCAGTGTGACTGGTAAGTCTGGGTTGTAATGTACCAGTAAATCTGCAGATGCCAACAACTTCTTTGCTTTGTTGAAGGCAGTGTTTGCATTCTCAGACCACTTCCATTCTGTTCCCTTTTCCAGAAGCTTGTTCAATGGTCTGATGACCATAGACAGATTTTGTAGAAATCTGTTATAATAGTTCAACAGTCCTAGAAAACTGCGCAACTGCGACACATTTTCTGGTGCCGGGGCATTCAACACGGCATTCACCTTATCTTCAGTGGTGTGAAGACCATCTCGATCAATCTTGTGTCCCAGGTAGACGATTGATTCTTGGAAGAAGAAACATTTTTCCCTTGACACACGCACTCCCCATTCTTGAAGCCTTCGCAAAACATCGTTGAGATTCTTGAGGTGTTCATCTGCAGTCTTTCCCGTCACAAGCAGGTCGTCCATATAACACAAGACACCTGGTATTCCTTGGAGCACTTGTTCCATGGTTCTCTGGAACATAGCGGGTGCGGATGCTACACCGAACGGTAACCTGTTGAAACGGAAAAGTCCCTTCTGAGTGTTCAGTACCAGTAACTTCCGTGAATCGTCATCTACCAACATTTGCTGGTATGCGTTTGAGAGATCCAACTTTGTGAACTCCTGCCCACCTGACAGATTTGCAAGTAAATCTTCGATCCGTGGCAGGGGGTATTCAACTCGCTTCAAAACAGGATTGAGTGTCACTTTGAAATCTCCGCATAGACGAACTGATCCATTTTTCTTCACCACCGGTACAAACGGCGTTGCCCACTCACTACAGTCTACTGGTTCTAAGATGTTATCTTTCACCAGTCTATCTATTTCATCATCAACCTTCTGACGTAAAGAGTACGGCACTGGACGTGCTTTCACATATTTGGGGGTGGTATCTTCTTCTACTTCTATCTTTGCTTTAACATTCTTCATTGTTCCCAATTCATCTTTAAAAACTTCTGCATGATTCTGCAAAATGTCCTGTAACTTTTCTTTGGCTTCCTTAGGAACAGCTTTGATTTGACGTATAGCCGGCCAGTCCAATTCTATCTTGTGTAACCATGACCGTCCGAAAAGAGCAGGCCCTGATCCTTGAAGGACGAATAACTTCAGATCATAGTGGTCACCATTGTAACACACTCTTACATTTAGTGTCCCTTCTGGTCTGACTGGTTCCTGTGTGTAAGTCTTCAAAATCACATCAGTTTCCTTCAAAGGTATCTTTGAAAATCTCTTCTTGTACTCGTCAAGAGAGATTATAGAGTACGCTGAGCCAGTGTCAAGTTCCATTTTCAACTCAGTCCCTTCTACAACTGGGTAAATCCAAATACTGTCAATGACTTCTGTATCATCTTTGATGAAGAACAATGGTAATTCAGATTCATCATTCAGAGTATCTTCTGACCGTCTCTTGACTTCATCCATGTGATGAACTTGGCCTCTCTTTTTGTGTCCATGGTAACCTCCTTTTGTTGGTTTCTGCTTATTTTTGCAAATAAACTGAGTGTGCCCTACTTTCCCACATTTGTAACATTCCACACTTTTCATCCAACAGTCTCTGGAATCATGGTTAGTTTTTCCACATGACTTGCATTTGGGGAATTGTTTCCTTCTGTCTCCATTGTGAACATGATTGTTACCTTTACTCGACATCCTGTGCACGTGAGCTGGCGTTTTCACATTTAATTCCTGCATATCTTTGGCAGCAGTTTCCATGGAAACAGCAACTTTCACCGCTTTGTCTAAAGAAAGGCCTTCTTCTGTTAACAGACGTTTTTGAATAGAGTTAGATGACAAACCACATACAAACTGATCTCTAAGCTGATCATTCAGTCCCTGTTTGAAATCACAATGTTCAGTAAGTTCTCTGAGTGTAGCTAGATAGTCCGAAATAGTTTCGTTTGGCCCTTGAACTCTGCTGCGAAATCTGTGACGTTGTGAAATTACAACTGGTTTTGGTGAGAAATGTGCCGTCAAAACAGCCACTAGTTCAGTCAAAGTCTTAGTAGAAGGTTTCACTGGAGACAATAAACTTCTTAACAATCCATAAGTTTTCCCTCCGACAATCGCTAGGAAAGCATTCACTTGCTTATCTTCGTCAATGGAGTTAGCTTCAAGGTACACTGTCAGTCGTTCAGAGTAAACGTCCCACGTACCATTTGCTTCGTCAAATGGCTCGATAGTGCCGATAGCAGCCATCTTTAGGTTCCTGGATGCACGTAGATTACGAAAATCCTCGTCGCCAATTATGTTATGTTCTCAGACTTGGCAGAACAAACATTTCAAAGAGCACAGAACAAATGGCGTCTGCTAAAACATGTGCTAGACTTTTTATTAACTCATACAGTGAAGAGCAAACAAGGGGACGTAACTCGCATCATAAGATCTCAGTCCGACACAGCGGTAGAGCGCATGGCCTTATAATAACGTCAATACACTACAGTATCCTGTGTTTATAATTTGAATAAAAGACGTTAATTAACTTGCATACATTAACATTCATACTAATATCTTAGAGATGCATCCATTGTGTTTCATAAAATTGAATTAGGTTTTAATACGTGCTAACTTATGATATGCGCTCATTCCAGTTCAAATAATTTCATTTGCAATAATTGAATATTCATTGCATATTCATCTCGTATCACAAAATATATAATAATTAGCTCATCAGCGCTGAAAGTTCAGCTGAAAAGTGTTTTGCCTTTTCGACTTCTTCTCCAGAAACAATGACTCCACAGAGCTGAATTTTTATGTGCAGACTCCTTGGCCAATGTTGATTGTAAAGTGTAGATTCGAGACCCCGTGATCCCAAATGGGGTCACAAGGGTCACATGCCTCAAAACCAATTTTCATCTTCTTCTCAAGTTCCACAAGGTCTAGAGAGCTGAAATGTTGTGTGCAGACTCCATGGCCAATGGCCAAAATTGGGTTACAGGGGTCACATCCTTATAAACCTATTTTAATCTTCTCCAGCTCAAAAAGGTCTAGAGAGCTGAAAAGTTGCGTGCAGAATCATTGACCAATGGGGATTCTAAATTGTAGATCTCGTGACCCCGTAACCCGAAATGGGGTCACAGGGGTCACATCCTTATAAACCTATTTTAATCTTCTCCAGCTCAAAAGGTCTAGAGAGCTGAAAAGTTGTGTGCAGACTCCTTGGCCAATGGGGATTCAAAGTTGTAGATTTCGTGACCCCCTGACCCCAATCTAGGTCACGGGACATGACCCAAAAACCTATTTTCATCTTTATCTCAAGTATGTTAAGCTCTAGAAAGGTGAAATTTTCTGTAGAGACTCTATGGCCAAGGTGATTCTTAATTGTAGGATTGGTGACCCCGTGATTCCAAATGTGGGTCACAGGGGTCAGGATCTAAAACCTTTCTTTTGCTTGTTAACAATGTATTACTTGAGATCATTGATGAGCTACAGAGCCCATGGCTCTATTTTTACAAGTTTCCAATTAAAATCGAGCTTCATCAGTACACATGTGCAGAATAAACAAACATGGCCCATTGACATACACAATAGTTATATGATCTATTAAACATTATCAACCTAAAATTGTCTGTTTATCTGTTTATCAAAATTACGTTGTGCATTATCCGGTTTTCGATCAGAAATCGGTACTTTTAGCCTTATATCGTCGGCATATTGAGTCTAATGACATCAAAATGGTAATTTGCAGTGACAGTCACTACTCCTCGATAAAGTTTGGCAAATTTGACCCCAAACAACACAATGTATGTACCTTTAAAATAAACAAAAATCATCATCGTTTTAGTTGCCTGGATCCAAGTTCAACAGAGGAATGATGAGAAACATTGGTTTTACAGAGGCCAGAAAGATATGTGACTTTGACTGTGTTTTCTTCCATGACATCGACATGACCCCTGTGGACAATGGGAATATTTACAAGTGTGGGGACCAACCTAGACACCACAGTAGAAATTTAAAACGATGGAGAAACAGGTAAGTTCTCTTCGCTTGTTGCTCAGACCAGGGCTGGGAAGTTTAAAAAATAGAGCCATGGACTCTGTAGCACATCAGGATTTAATTGATTTACTATCTCAAGTTGAATATTTAAGTTATTTAAGTTATTGTTTACAAACAAAAGATTGGTTCTTAGATCATGACTGTGACCCTATTTGGGGTCGTGGGTTCACAAAATCTACAATTTAGAATCCCCATTGACCAAGGAGTCTGTACACACCTTTTCAGCTCTCTAGACCTTTTGGAACTGGAGAAGATGAAAATGGGTTTTTAAGGATGTGACCCCTGTAACCCCATTTGGGGTCAGGGGGTCACGAAACCTAAAATTTAGAATCCCAATCGGCCAAGAAGTCTGCACACACCTGTTCAGCTCTCAAGACCTTTTGGAACTGGAAAAGATGATGAAAATAGGTTTTTAACGATGTGACCCCTGTGACCCCATTTGGGGTCATGGGGTCACGTAATCTACAATTTAGAATCCCCATTGACCAAGGAGTCTGCACATAACTTTTCAGCTCTCTAAACCTTTTGGAACTGGAGCAGAAGATATATATAAATAGATATTTTAAGGATGTGACCCAATTCGGGGTCACGGGGTCTGCACACAACTTTTCACCTCTCTAGACCTTTAGGAAGTGGAGAAAAAGACGAAAATAAGTTTTTAAGGCTGTGACCCAAAAAAGGGGTCACGAAATCTACAATTTAGAATCTCCATTGGCTAAGGAGTCTGCACACAACTTTTCAGCTCTCTAGACCTTTTGGAACTGGAGAAGAAGATGAAAATAGGTTTTTAAGGTTGTGACCCCGGTGACCCCATTTGAGGTCAAGGGGTCACCAAATCTACAATTTAAAATCCCAATTACCCAAGGAGGCCGCACACAACTTTTCAGCTCTCTAGACCTTTTGGAACTGGAGGAGAAGATGAAAATAGGTTTTTGGGGTTGTGACCCCATTTGAGGTCACGGGGGTCACCAAATCTACAATTTAGATTCCCCATTAGCCAAGGAGTCTGCACACAAAACTTCAGCTCCCTAGACCAAGTGGTTCTGGAGAAGAAGATGAAAATGCGAAAAGTTTACAGACAGACGGATGCCATAACCATGCCATAAGCCCATCGGGCCTTTCAGGCCAGATGAGCTAAACATTTACTAAACGTATACACGGTATGACAAAAACGAAACGTTACCCCGTACCCGACCTGACATATACAATTGACTGTTAGTGTAGAAAACAAACGTTTTACGTGACTGATCTGATAGCTACCAACATGCTTACAATGAATTGTATAAATTGTCTAAATAAACCATCCCTTGTTGTCACATCAAGACTAACGTTTTTTAAAAATGTGTTTCCGATGCGACCTGTCAAATTCATCACATGATGTATTAACCACGTTCAAGTTTGGTTGCACTGATCCCTATTACAGCAAACAACATTTTATTCCGCCACGATACTTTAATAAAATATTCTGCAAACCTTAGTTACTTTCATTTTCTTATTCATCTTCATGTAGGTCAATAAAAACTCAACATCGCTGATACATTTCATATGGATATATTTCCTACAGTCTCTTAGAATAGAAAATTATGCATTACGTTTTTGGACAAAATGATATTTAATCCATGAAGGTGGTATAAGGGGATACCAATATTCTTTCACATAGTAAATGGCGTCTAGGATATGGTTTTGATAGGTTGATGGAACTACTTCACGCCATTCATGAATTGCTTAGCTGCCCTATATAAGGTAAAACACATGAAAGAAAATTTTTGAGCATATCTTTCCCAAATCACGAGTCAGTAAAATATATAAAATTATGTTCAATTTGTTCTCCAGACCGTACAGTATTAAATTTTCAAGGCGAAGCAGTGTGCAAGAGTCTATGGTTGAACTGCCTTGACGTCATTTAATTACATTATTACATTCCTACTTTTTTTCTCATATTGCAACATTATTTACAATACAAACAAGTTGTTTATTATGTCTTATTTTTTTTGGAAATAAACTTCAATAATCACATAAGAATCTTATTGAGAAAAGAGCGTACGGGGCAAACTATTTAAACAGACACATTTTGAAGTGTAGGAGAGTTTATGAATGGCATATGAGTACATTTTGTATTTTACAGTCTAATATCTCAAAATCCAAATTCGCCTGGGTATTTTTATTTTTACTATTTAAGTGATCTTTGGTAAGAAAAATAGTAACTAAATCTGAGCTTGGAATTACTAATTGTCTGTCCCTCATTATTTTTATGTCACAATATCACAATAATAAACTTCAGACAGATAATCTGTAATTCCTCACAATTCCCCATCAACGATTCTGTGACTGAATAATACACTCAGTGAAATATACAGAATATTTGATGCTGATACGATGCAACTCTACTGAAAGGTCCCTCAAAAGCCGGTACAGGTTTTAATAGAGCAGGAGGACTTGTTTCATTAGGTGCAAAATTCATATCAGCCACATCATATCTCATACTGGGCCAACATTTTTATTAACATCCAAATGACCTGCCACAGAACTTGCATGTCCAGCGACCTCTTCCTCATCAAAACATTATCTTTAAAGTAATAACAAACTGGAACCTAGCTGTCACCTCATAAGAAATAGCCATACTAGATAACTTCTTCCATCCAACAACCTCCCTCTAATAAGCTGATCTCTGAAACGAATGTGATCACCGCATGACACACTATCAGACTGATCTTAGACCCGGGGAGTAACTATCCTTAGAAGTGAAGTAAACACCCTTTACCTAATCAAAAGGATGATCCATAAAAGTATGTAATTGTAATGGAATCATTCAACAAAGAAGCCTTGGAAGAAATATCTTTCGACATTAACCGAATCAACACCCAAGTAGGAAACATACCCGGAAATTCATCATCCAAACTTTTCGTAGTAACCTTTCCGCAGAAACATTGACAATAGCATCAACACAAACTTTGCCAAACATAAGAGCATTACCAATCAACATGCACCCTCGGTTACCCATGGTTTTATATATGCTCCGTTACTCTCCACTATATCACCCATGGGAAATTTCATCAGAGAAATCTGTACTGAAATTACCCGCCCTTGGCCGGCGTGAGCCAATCAAACCGCTACGCAGCTTGGACCTGCGAGCCAATGACAATTCATATCACTTCGTTAAAAAACATGCGAGGTCATTTTGTTACCCATCCGTCACCGGTTATCTCCCTTAACCATTTCCGTCTTATCGTATTGAGTATTTTCTTTGGTTACTGACTTCGTCACGCCGGCCAAGGGCGGGTAATTTTAGTACAGATTTCGCTGACAGAGTTTCCCATGGGTGATATAATGGAGAGTAACGGAGCATATATAAAACCATGGGTAACCGAGGATGATCAACATGTAGCCACCCAGAATTGGAAGAGAATCCTGAACACCAATTTTCACCTTACCAGATATCAGATCTGAAGTGAAATTCACAAAATGGAGAGGAGCAAGGGCATTGCCATCTGTACCCAGAAGCAAAACTTCTAGGTTCACTGAAAACTCAAGGGAGAAAAAGGCAAACATCTTTCAAAATCAACGACAGAAGAGTTCCAGTGTCCCTCAAAATAATAACAGGCCTCGGAGAAAAAGTATCCCCCAAATGTGACACAGAGGCTTTGGAAAACAAGGGGTAAATATTTCTTCGGAACAACAACAGAATCTGAAGACGTACTTTCACAATGAAAACTCACCTTAGAATCATTTTAGGCACCGCAGATACAAATGCATTTGGGGATCCTGTGGACTGATTTTTAGCTTTGAGCTTGTAACCTGTAGAAATGAAATGACCTCGAGCCTTACAATGTGCTCATCAAGGGCCAGAATCACTGGATGTCTTAGGCTTCGACTGAGAATGTGACTGCTTGTCAGAAGAACTGGGACCTGTCTCAACATCATTCAAAAACTTCATGTACCAAAATCTTACCTGGAGAAAAGTCCTTTTGGCGAAAATATACACAGTAAAAAAAAGTTAAGCACCCCCAAATTAAAAGTTATGTACCATTTTGGATGTTATGATCATGTTATTCAAATCGATAGACAGGCCAAATATGGTATTCTGGATGGGAACTGGTGTGGTTTCTGTTATGGTATGATTCCACGAACGGAGCTATTGGCATGCATATCATGCAACCCATGATTTCACCCTTCGACTTACCATGGCTAAATAAACACCTTTTACCGCTTCAATGTCAGTTCAATACACAAAATTCATGAACAATGCCACGAAGGAGATTGTCCGAGGCTACGAGATGGCAAATTATTGGACAGCATTTAGCAGGTTTCTCCTACAAGGAAATTGGGAGAAGAACTGGTTACCACTATTCGGTCATCAGTCGTTTAGTGAGGAAACATGCCCAAACTAACCATTTTTTCGATCGACCACGTTCCGGAAGGCCCCGAGCTACCACATTGCAAGAGGACAGGAACCTATTGCGTCATCAACAACGTCAACCGTTTGCTTCAAGTACCGTCTTGAAACAAGCCTGGCTACCCTATAGACGTAACAGCAATCAGACGGTGAGGAACCGCCTCAAAGCAGCAGGTTTAAGGTCTCGACGTGTCATCAGACGTCCAAACCTTACTAATTGTCATAAATGGGATCAAGGGATGTGGTGTGGTGACCGGCAGCGTTGGAACCTGAGGTCATGGAGACGTATCCACTGGTCAGAGGAAAGTCGCTTTCTCCTCCATACCGTTGACGGGCGAATCAGAGTTTGGAGAGTCAAGAACAGTTGATACACACCAAGGAACATTCTTCCAAGGGTTCCATATGGTGGAGGATCCGTTATTGTGTTGGATTGCTTTTCTTTTGATTGCAAGTTGGATTTGGTGACACTACAAGGCACACTTACCGGCGCCCGCTACATTGCAGAAGTGTTGGATCCAGTTGTGATTGACCATTTTGATGATCACAGACTTGCAACTCGACCCCTGTTCATGGATTATAATGCTCGGCCTCACCATTCATGAGCTGTGACTCAACATCTGGAGAACAATGCTGTTTCTCGTATCCCCTGGCCAGCATTGTCTCCAGATTTGCATCCCATCGAGCATGTCTGGGACATGATTGGTCGACGTCTACAGAGAAGGAACCCTGCTCCACCCAATCTAAGACAACTGGAGACCTCACTTCACGATGAGTGGCAGCAAATCCCCATGGAAGAATTAAAGAACCTTGTCAGGGGTATGCCCAGAAGACTGGCAGCAGTACTTCAGGCACGCGGTGGCAGCACACGATATTGCCACTAAATCGTTCCGAAGACAATGGCACGAGACTGTGTTTTTCACCATTTTCCAGTCAATTTTTGTTTCCTGTTTTTGGTCATTTGAAATCTCTGAAGATTACACAAAAATGTCAACGAATAAAACAATTAATTACTCTTACATCTGAAATTCGTTTTTCCACTTCGGGATGTTTAGTTTTGCTATAATGGGTCTCTGAAACATACCCTTATCAAAAAAAAGAAGGGGGTGCTTAACCTTTTTTACTGTGTTTACTTGGAATTCACTGACCAATGAAAATAGTTAATAGTTAATATCGTTAAATGACCCTTGTTAATTCGAACCGCTGTAGGTAAGATGAACAAATCCTTCAAAAACATACTGATCTGCAGCAAGTGACAAATGACTTTACCTACTTTTTCTAGAGTAGAGTGTAGTTGGATAGTATGTAGTTGGATAGTGTGCAGTTGTTTAGTGGGTTCATTCTAGCTATGCCAACATTTGAATAAAATGGGTGTTTTTGGACAAAATGTTTGTTGGCTTACGAAGAAAAATGTACAGGTGATAATTATCAAGAACAACATGTTTTTGGTCATTTATAATCCGGGTTATTAAAACAACGAACAAATTAACAAAACTTCACAACTTTTATTTACATTTTAAAAATACAAAAAGCATGTAATGAGGGATTGATATTTTAAAAACGTTTTAAAACCCAGTTACAGTTGATTTAAGATATTTAATATTTAAACATTTAAAATGAAATAGAATTAATAATTAATATCAGTTTGAAATATATAAATAAACAAATAGTTGAAACATTGAATATTACACATTAGATGTGTGAGGTTTTCGATCAGCGGTTAAAATATTAATATATTATCTCCATTGCCACCATTTACCATGAGGAAAGGCTCCCCTGTTGTTGTTTCAGTCCATATTCCATTGAGTTGAATTTCTTGGCTTGAGGAAGGAAGTTTTGGTAACAACCTTGAATGTTTATAATAAGTCCACCTTTACATGACTGAATGTTGGAATTTGTTCAACCAGACCTTGACTTTCATTGTCCATTTCTTGGTTTCTTCACTTTAAATCGTTAGTAATTATGTACAATACTTGGGATTTCCGAGATGATTCGTCATAACATATCATATGTAAACAAAAGCGTTTGTCATTATAAAATGTTACCAACGATGGTGATACTACACTTTTATATGGTGTTCTTATATAGTGGGCCCTTTCATAAAAATATATATTTAGCTTACAAGATAATTGAGGAAGGAAATCCAAACTGAGTAAATTTAACTTAAAACAATCTAGTATTGTGAACCATGTTCACCAGTTATCAGTTACTCAGGCTGGTTTTGAACTGTGTTAATTGGTTCGACTGGATTAACAATTTCTTTTGTTAAAATTTTGTTGGCGTTCCAAGAATAGCATTCTCCCAAATTTTGACCCACCAGAGAAGACACTGTTTAGTGTATATTGTTTAGCTGAAAAAAAACCAATTCTCTGGGAAAAAAGCATGATCTTCAGGTAAATTAATACATAAAATAAATAACCAGGATTGAATGTATTGCAATTAGATGAACTGTAAGACCATCTAACTAACCTTATGTTTTTTATCGTTTTGCAGGATACCGAACAAAATGAATTTTGGTGGGGTAGTCAGCATGAAACCAGAACAGTTCCTTAAGGTGAATGGCTACCCAAACAGCTACTTCGAGTATGGCTTTGAAGATCATGAATTAGGACAAAGGTAATGGTATATAGTAAAATTAACGATGTGCAGGCATGGAACCTTAACATCCGTTTCCACTGTATGACTTGTCCTGTCAACACCTGTCAACAGGTCTATAGGCAAGTGAGTTTACTGTATAACTGGCCATTAGAGTATATATGCATAGCTAAAGGGTTTTCACATAGTTAAGCTATACTCCGGTTTCTCTGGGAAAAGGACCACGAAACCACTGTATAACACTACTAATACTATTACAACAGGTTTTCATCAATATAAAAATATACTCTAATTAAGTTAAATTTAATTTGATCACATAGGTTAGTTTACAATCGCATTGTAATATCTACAAATTACTTTAATTTCTTTTTAATTTGTACTCAATTGACAAATATCCAAAATTCAACATTGTCATGTTTGAACAGATGGAACATGCAGTCCTACCCTACACTACACTATACTACACTATCGATAGGCCACACTGAGTTTCTGACAGGGCTATTTGTGACGTTTTAAACTATGCAATTGTCTTCTCAATGGTATTTACTTGAAATGTCCTTATGATGTACATTGGCATAGTCTTATTTTCAGATAACCATATTACCATACTCTAAAAACAATCCTGGAATATAAACTTTATTCTGGTGTACGTTTCAAGAAATAAATAGAGAATCTCATCCAAGTGTCTTCTGATATCAAATATATCAACACGAGTTGATTAAAGTTACAAATATCCGAGTCTTGCCGAGGATATTTTTAGCTCATCTGGCCTGAAAGGCCCGATGGGCTTATGGCATGGCATGGTGTCCGGCGTCCGTCTGTCCATCTGTAAACTTTTCGCATTTTCATCTTCTTCAGAACCACCTAGTCTAGGGAGCTGAAATTTTGTGTGCATACTCCTTGGCTAATGGGGATTCTAAAGTGTAGATTTCATGACCCCATGACCTCAAATGGGGTCACAGGGGCTATAACCCCAAAAACCTATTTTCATCTTCTTCTCCAGTTCCAAAAGGTCTAGAGAGCTGAAAAGTTGTGTGCAGACTCCTTGGCTAATGGGGATTCTAAATTGTAGATTTGGTGACCCCGTGACCTTAAATGGGGTCACAGGGGTCAAAACCCCAAAAACCTATTTTCATCGCCTTCTCCTGTTCCAAAAGTTCTAGAGAGCTGAAAAGTTATGTGCAGACTCATTGACTAATGGGGATTCTAAATTGTAGATTTCATGACCCCATGACCTCAAATGTGGTCAGAGGTGGTGTCATGATGATCATCAAATATGAAGACATTGGTTTCTATTGTTCATGACATGTAGCATAACAAGAGTTTGGAAAATGGTCAAAGGGTTGAGGTTGTCTTGACAATAAAGTCGAGATCACTAAAATTGATTGCTGGTTGGGTAATTCCCCAATGAAGGGTTTCACCGAATTTTTAAGATATTGATGTACATTTTAACGCCTAATATCCAGTGCAATCACTGTTCAATGGCAGTACATTATTACCCTTAACAAATTATGCTGCTACTAAATTCTCAGTACCACCCGTGTTCAGGTACCCATTTAACCAGTTTGGTGGACCGAGTGCAATGCGGATGAAGTTCCATGCCCAGGGGCACAATGCAGTATAAGACCTAGGTCACAAATTTTTGGTGTCTCCACCAAGATTTGAACGCGGGCCGTTGGCTTGAAGTAATGTATTGAACGATTTTATTGTTGCACAGTTAATAATTCAAGAGCCTCCAGATCACCTACATTAATGAGTTCATGTCAATTGTGTTTAGGCAATCACAAGTCATTTTGTAAAATCTTTCCAAGGTTTTTTTAAACATGAGGACAGTTTATAAATATATGCTTTCGCAAAAAAATAACAACCTTTATATGTTGATGATATGAACCTATCATTTGGTACAGGAGGTATTAGCAATGGAAATGAAGCATTCTAGTTTTACCTAAATCATAAAGACTCAGAATTTGGTCTTAATCTATCTAGTGAGTGAGTGAGTGAGTTGGTGTTTAACGCCGCTTTCAAGAGTATTTCACTTATATCACGGCTGCCAGTATTATGGCAGGGAGAAAGCCTGCATCGCCATGTGGCTATGCTTTGCGGATTCGAACCCCGAACCTCTTTATCCGAAGCCGAACGTGCTAATCACTGCGCTATCCCGCCCCCCTTAATCTATCTAAAATATAAAACTGAGTATTAAGATATTGGCAGACTTGAATTACCTAAAAGAGTACAATACACTATTACAAGTACAAGAAAAGACCAAACATTTATAAACAAAAGTAGAAATAAAGTTATCAAAGATTGAGGTAGGGTTATGACCTTTTACTGCATATTGTGAAACAATTTATCACACTCATAAGTAACCACACTCCCTTATTTATAAGTAACCGCACTAGTCTTCATTACATTTCTCACAATTTTATAACAGTTTACCACATCATTACATCTACCACTTTTTTACTACAATTTACCGCATTTATTAAATCTTATGTCGTATTTATAACGTGGGAATGTGACAATAATTTGATTGAATGAATCACATGAACAAGTATATTTTATGACAAAATTAATTTTTTTACTTCTCCTCCAGAACCAGGGACTTTAGTAAGCTAAAATGTTTTTTACAGACTCCTTGGCCAATGGGGATTATAAATTGTACATTTGGTGACCATGTGACCCCTAATATAGGTAACAGGAGTCATGAACTAAAGAGCTATTTTTATCTTTTTCTACAGATTCTTGGGAAAATGATGATTCCATTAAATTGTAGATTTGGTGATCCTGTGATCCCAAATATTGGTCAAAGGGATCATGACCTAGAAAACTATTTCCAGGATCTAGAAAGCTGTTGTTGTGTACGGACTCCGTGGCAAATGAGGAATTTAAATTATAGATTTATAGATTTTATAGATAACTCTCTGGCCCTTAAAATGGCTCAAGGGCTCGTTCCCTAAAATCCTGTTCAGATGGGGATTATAAAGTGTACATTTGAAGCCTGATGAGCTACAGAGCCCATGCATCAATAGTTATTTCAATGAAGTAATCAATTAATAAGCAAATATTATGTTTTGAGTTATAAAATCATTCAATCTAGAAAGCTAAAATGGCCATGGCCATGGCCAATTGGGACTCTAAATTGTAGATTTGTTTACTCATTGACCCTCATTGACAAGCTATCAGATCTTCTCCAGAACTAAAATATCTGGGAAGCTAAAGTGTTGAATACAAGGGCCAAGGGTTATTCTACTAAATTGTAAATTTTTTATTTTTCATTTTCTCAGGTTCAAAAGGATCTAGAAAGCTGAAATGTTGTGCATAAACTCCTTGATCAGTGGTGTTTCTAAATTATGGATTTGGTATCTATGTGGACCCTAAAAGGGCTCAAGGACATTTTCAACTTTATATACTCATTGTAAAAATGGTTGACACCCCCTAATAGTTACAGGAATGAAATGTTATATAAACAAGGTAACGTGCCAGTTTCGATTATTTTTTTGGTAAAATATGTAACTACATGATGTCTTTTTGTGAAAAGTGACCGTGAGCATTTGCTATTTCTCCACTCTATTTGAGATCTTGGCATTGGTACATTGTTACAGTGTTTGAGTGTTCTCATTTCGGTTATAATAAATAAGTAAAAGATGCATTTGAAAATAATATTCTACTGAATCCAAAAATACCCAAATTCAGACAAAAACAGAAAATGGATTTTAGCAAATTAAAATAGAAAATTAATATTGTTCGAAATCATATTTTCAAAAGTAAATGGCACAAAAAAAACGATGATAAACTATGAAATACTTTCCATGTATGTATTGTGTGCGAACGAGATTCCATGATGATAAACTATGAAATACTTGCCATGTATGTATTGTGTGCGAATGAGATTCAATGAACAATTTTGGGTGTATTTGAATTCAGTAGAACTTTTTTCAAATGCATCTTTCACTTATTTATTATAACCGAAATGAGAACACTCAAACACTGTAACAATGTACCAATGCCAAGATCTCAAGACACAAGGAATGAACTATTTTGACTAAATTTAATTTTTCTGATATTTCCCTTAATTTGGTATTTTAAAGTGGAGAAATAGCAAATGCTCAAGGACACTATTCACAAAAACTCATCCAGTAGTTACATGTTTTACCAAAAGAATAATCGAAACTGATACGTTACGTTGTTTATATAACATTTCATTCAGGGGGTGTCAACCATTTTTACCATGAGTATATATATATATATATATATATATATATATATATAAAATTTAAAGGATTTACTTTTCAATGATCACTTTTCAGAGTATTGTACCATGGGATGAACAGGACACATTATCCACTTGCTGTATGCAGATACGAGGAATTTGCCCACAAGTCATATAGTAGGGATACAAAATTAAGGTAAGACTGTAAAAAGACTGTATAATGTACAGGTGCTACGACAGTACTCGTCAGAGTGATGTTTGAATGTTACAGAGCCTTACATCGAAAAAAATTCCAATATCGCATTGCAACATGTTTCAGCTATGATTTAGTTACTACATCCTGTTGATAACATACGGTTAATTTATGCTTACAAAAACATGGTTTTTCATCATGAAAACAGTTTCAGGAATTTTCGACTATAGAACATATGCTAGTGATAATAACGTTGTAAAAATCGATTACTAAGATTTATTTAATTATTTTCCAGTGGTATACATTTCCCAAAGTGGAAAGAGCGTGTGAACACAGACGGATTGAACTCTCTCTACTACACACTGAATGGGGTTATACACAAACCACTGTTTACCCATATATTCGTGGAGATCAATATGACTACAGTGAGAAACGCTTACAATGGAGACATAGTGGAAGGTGGAAAATGAGACATCCCAGTTATGATCTAGTTGTCCCCCGCCGCAACGCGGAACGGGGGACTATGTATTCAGCGGCGTCAGTACGTCCGTACGTACGTACGTCCCATTTCTTGTTTACGCGATTTCTCATGAAGCGTTGCATCCAAAGTCTTTAAATTTGGTGTCAGCCTACAGACGCAGACGCAGACACCAGTCGATTTAAGTGACCTTGACTTTATTTTCAAGGTCACCGCAACACTTTGACCACTTTTCTAACTCTTGTTAACGCGATATGTCATGACCGGTTGGACCCAAAGTCTTCAAATTTGGTGTCAGCCTATATTGTGGGATGACGCAGACACCAGTCGATTTTGGTGACCATGACCTTATTTTCAAGGTCACCACGACACTTTGACCACTTTTTGAACTCTTGTTTACGCGATATCTCATGAAGCGTTTCATCCAAAGTCTTTAAATTAGGTGTCAGCCTACACTGGGGGAAGACGCAGACACCATGTATGTATGTAAAACAAAACACTTCACATGGGTATTGCCTACTGCAGGCCACTGTCGTATTGGTTAAGTGAGACACAGAACCTGCTTGCTTAAATATAATATCATCTATCTGTTTGTTTTTCGATGTTAATTCGTTTATTCATATAGACAACACTTTCAAGTAAGCAAAACACAAAATATTGTTTCAAAGTGTCACCTACGTATCAAGATATTGCCATTCAAAGTGAGCAAAATTGGCCTGCTAATTATCCAAAACCTTAAACAGTTTGCCGGGCCGCCGTTAGCTTTCGTTAGCGATGTGGCGTCATACACAGGAGTTGCTTAATGAAATCCTTTGGCGATTTGTCGATTTTCGTCAATAATTCGTTTAAAACATAATAAGAACGTTTTGACATTACAAGTTTCCGATAGAATGGGTATCTGTGCGTCCGTAGGGAGTAGTTTCGGAGTTTTAGGAGCATTTTTCTATATTCAATCGCTGATTTTAGATTTGTTCTTTTCCCAATCGAGTGGAGTGTTAGGTTATCTTATACGCTACTATATGTTTTGAAATGAGTAACTGACAATTCAAACATGAAAAGATCATGCATTTTTTTAAAATATAAACGTAATAATTAGTTTCATTTTTTGTTGTGCTTGATTTTGTGTTTGAAGAGGCCTATAGCTTGAAATCTACTGCGTCAATATTTCTCATGGTGACTTTATTTTGCTAATAGAATAGTTGCATTACAACTAAGAAAATCATATAGCTTTCATCATTGTTGCTGGTTTATACTTTTTAGAATTAAATATTCGGGCTATCTTTAATCTATAGTCGTGTACATTTAGATACCACTTTAATACCACTACAATTTTTCTAGCATGATATATAAAAGGCCTTGCATTTTATATAACAGGTATTTTTTGGTGGTCAATTCATGTATTTTTGGAAATAAAATACTGTTTAAATCACTACGAATAAACATATTGAAAATGTATCTTTCCCAACTTCAAATGAAAGTATTGGAACTATAGAACTTTGATCAACTCACCATGGCCTTGTGAGTTGTTTGGTTTGCAATTTAAAAAATCTTACCCCGGCTATAGTTCAGTCGTGTAGATTTCCCCTCTTATTTAATATTTATCTAAGTTAGAGTGTCAATAACGAAACTACATGACTTATTACATATCGTTACATTGATAAACAAAATACTGAAAATATGTTTTGTTATTTTGCATAAGGACGAATGTGAAAACAAAAATTATTCAACATACCCATGAGTCAATGAATAAGGCGTGTTAACACCATTAACAATCCGTATTAAATTTGTAATAGATCTCTGTGACGTTTGAACATCTTCATCATCTGACATGCGTGCCGCCGCCATATTGGGCAACAATAAGAATTGTTCCAAAACACATTGCAGAATTACGGGTCCAGCAATGGTCACATCCAGTATTAAACAGTGTTGACATCTGCTGCCAGTTGTAGTACGTTTTAGGGCGTGTATATATGTAATTTTGTTTTATAAGGAGAAAGGTAAATATGTTATTTTAGGCAGTTATGTAAGGCTAATTCTAGTGGATTCTGTCATTAGACGCTAAGCGACCCCTGTGTATTAGGTCACAAGGCCTAGCACGCGGCATTCGCTCTCGGCTAAAGTTTTATGAGGCGTAATTGAGCGGCGTTCTAAAAAGTCGTTATAAAAGGTGTTTATTTTTTTTATTGGTTGAATTGACATATATCAAGTGGAATCCTCGTCATCTTGGAATATGCTTGAATAAAAACCGAAAAGTGATATGGTCGGGGTTTGTGGGTCTTTAATACTCCCAACATACATCGAGTGAAATAACTGATAACATGTTAGATATCTATTTAATTTATTTACTTTGTATTATTAAAACTTCTATAAGTTCAACCTAAGATAAAATTAAATACAACAAAGTAAATGATACTCATCTCCATGTACGAATCAGGACTCGAAGCATTATACAGACATCAGGCCAAGGCCAGTTAGTACAACCCCTGGAACCAGGACAGTTAAATAATAAATAATTTACATTTTAACACCTAATATCCAGTGCAAGCCCTGCTCAATGGCGGTGCATTATTACCATATTGGTCCGTACTTCCCGTGCTCAGGGACCCATTTTAACAGCTGGATAGACTGAGTGCAATGTGGATGAAGTGTCTTGCCCAGGGACACAGCACAACAAAGACCCAGGTCACAAAATGTTGATGTCTCCACCAGGATTCGAACGCGGGCCGTTGACGTGAGAGACACGAATGTTAACCACTAAAAAACTGTGTTCCACACTTGTTCATTCTTAATCCGTCATCAAGCTCTCTGCTAATACTGCTAGCAAAGCACTCCAGAATCATGCGGTTAAAAAAACATACATCAAGTCACATGTATAGTTTGACTGAGAAATAGCATAGACATGCCCTGTGAAAAGTCTGCACATGTATCCATATATGGAGTAAGAGCTATAACTTTGTCTGGTAAAGCAGCTGAATTATGTGCAGTGAACCTCGACAAATCAGACAAAAACTTTGATATAATAGGAACTGCGATTTCTGTTTCCTTGACTAGGGCAGAAAGAAGATTGGAATCTACATTCCAGGTAAATCCAAGCTACTCCAGCTTTGTTACAGGTTGCCACTGTCTGGACCACTCTAATGCAGAGTACAAAGTACCGAGTACTGAGTACCGAGTACTGAGTGCCGAGTACCTCTGAAGCCGACGTCGGATGTACCTTCTTTCTATAATGCTTTGATTTCAAGGACTGCATCTTCCCACGGTAAGGTGAAAATGTATCGAGATCTCTCCATTTTTACCTTGCCTTCAACCTAGGCAGAAGTGGTGAGACGAATCAGTGACACCTATTGTGATCACGAGTTACGTCCCTTACCATCTGGTAACATTCGCCGTTTACATTCGGAACCAATTCAAAATAGCAACGATCGACATTCATAGAGACAACCGTCTTCTGATTGGTTTATCCGATTAGCCTGCAGTACGTTAAAATCTTAGCACTGACTTTGCAGAGTTAGTCACCTTTAAAAATCCCAGCATGAGTCACGTGTCCTGTGTCCGGTCAGGCAGCGTCATGGTCGATTTAACAAATACAATAGATCTTGATAAGCTGAATGTTCGTGACCTCAGGGAATATTTATGACAGCGTCGAGCTCACCTCTCCGGAACAAGAACTGAACTTTTAGAGAGAGCCTGGGGAGTACAAAATATTGGGTAAAGGACTTCACATGAAATCCTGGCTCAAGAGAACACTGAATGATAGAGCAAAACAATACACCTGGTGGAAAACAATCCACAACCAGCTAGACTTGATTTCTTTATTATATCCGATGATATACTTGATATAACTCTGGGTTCATATGTTTTGCCAGGATACAAGAGTGATCACTCTACGGTAACATTAACGCTTTCAAACACTTTAAATCAAGAAAGAGGAAAAGGATACTGGAAATTTAACAATTCTTTACTACTAAATCCTGATTATGGAAATTTAGTTAGAACTGTATTAAATGAAACTATTCAAGAATATTCAACAGATGAAATCAAAGACTTTAATAACACTGAAAAAATAGAGCAATGGGCTTTAATGGACTCATTAGGTTTTCATTGGTTTAATATCTAAGGTTGAATATCTAAGTTATCTCAAGTAATACATTGTTAACAAGCAAAATAATGGGTTTTAGATCATGACCCCTGTGACCCACATTTGGAGTCACAGGGTCACCAATCCTACAATTGAGAATCACCTTTGACCAAATAATCTCTACACAACATTTCACCTTTCTAGAGCTTTACATATAAACTGGAGAAGAAGAAAATAGGTTTTTGGGTCATGACCCGTGACCTAGATTGGGGTCACAGGGTCACAAAATCTACAATTTCAGAATCCCCATTGGCCAAGGAGTCTGCACACAACTTCTAAGCTCTCTAGACCTTTTGGAACTTGAGAAGAAGATGAAAATAGGTTTTTAAGCATGTGAACCCTGTGACCCCATTGGGGGTCATGGGGTCACAAAATCTACATTTCAGAATCCCCATTGGCCAAGGAGTATGCACACAACTTCTAAGCTCTCTAGAACTTTTGGAATTGGAGAGGATGATCAAAATAGGTTTTTAAGGATGTGAACCCTGTGACCCCATTTTGGGTCATGGGGTCATGGGGTCACGAAATCTACAATTTAGAATCCCCATTGGCCAAGGAGTCTGAACATAACTTTTCAGCTCTCTAGACCGTTTTGAACTGGAGAAGAAGATCAAAATAGGTTTTTAAGGATGAGACCCCTGTGACTCCATTTTGGGTCACGGGGTCACGGGGTCACGAAATCTACAATTTAGAATCCCCATTGGCCAAGGAGTCTGCACATAAAATGTCAGCTCTGTGGAGTTATTGGTTCTGGAGAAGAAGTCGAAAAAGCGAAAAGTTTACGGACAGACGGACGGACGGATGGCCAGACGCCGGACGCCATGACATGCCATAAGCCCATCGGACCTTTCAGACCTGATTAGCTAAAATTCAAACTTACAGTTTCTGATTCTCTATTTCTTGAGACATTACTTATGAAGATCCATGAGAGAACTATATCTTTTTCATCTTATATTAAAAAAACAAAGTTGAAAAATACTGAAGAATTAGAACTTAATATAAAACAGACTGAGGACAATATTAGAAGAGACTTTCAAAATAAAGATGAGGAATTGCTCTCTGAATTATCTAAGCATAAAAATGAAATGGAAGAAATAAAACAAGATGAAATAAGAGGAATACAAAGTCGAGACAGAATTTTTGGTATGAAGAGGGAGAAAAACCTCAAAATACTTTTGTAATCTGGAAAATAGAAATTTCTCCAAACATTCAATCAATAAATTAAAAACAAAGGATAACAATGAAATATCAGACAGTAAATCAATACTAAATGAAGTAAAGCTGTTATATCAAAACCTTTACTCTAGTCATGAAAAATATAAGGCAAGAGACTGCTTGAAAGATATCAAAACTCCAATTTTGAATAAAACATTAAGGGACAGTCTTGAAAATCAAATCAGCATGAAGGAAATAAGCAGTTGTGTTTACAAATTGAAAAATAACAGCCCAAGCATTGGTGGTTTCCCTATTGATTTCTTTAAGTTCGTTTGGAAAGAATTTAGAATATGGACTTATAAATTTATTCAGAATGTTTCAAATGCAATGTCCTTAAGTATGAAAAGAGGTGTTATCACCTGCATTCCAAATCCAACAAAGACAGAACATTACTTAAAAACTGGAGACCTATTACTCTACTCAATGCTGTTTATAAGATAATCAGCTCCTGTATAGCAGATAGATTAAACTAAGACTACCTTAGATGAATTAATCCACTCTAATCAAACTGGTTTTATACCGGGTAGGACTATAAGTGAAAACACAAGACTTGTATATGATATAATGTTTGAAACAAAGAAACAGAACATTCTTGGACTGCTAATTCCGATTGATTTTGAAAAGGCATTTGACACTGTTTCTAAAGATTTTATCAATCTAGTTCTACAAAAGTAAGATGGATGGATGGATAAATATATTGACTTATGAAACAACATCTTGTGTCATTCAACATGGTAATCTATCTGAATGTTTTGCAAATGAAAGAAGTTGTCCCCCTACCTGTTTCTTTTTGTGGCTAAGATTCTGGGCTGTATGACAAGAAATAATGAAAATATTAAAGGTATTGTTATTAATGATAATGAATATAAACTGGATCAATATGCTGATGACACAGAACTATTTCTTGATGGAACTGAAGAGAGTTTGTACTCTGCGATAGACACAATTAATAGATTTTATGAAATGTCTTGTTTGAAAATTAATTTAGACAAATCAAAAGCAATCTGGATTGGATCAAAAGCTAAATCTAATGAGAGGATATGTAAAGACCTGAATATTGAATGGGTAACAGGTGAATTTGATGTACTTGGTATTAAATTTACATCAGATCTTGAAGAGATATGGGTAATCAACACAAAAAAGAGACTGGAAGACATAAATAGACTCCTAGCATCTTAGAGGAAAAGACATTTAACTTTAATTGGTAACATAACAGTAATAACGACTCTAGCATTCTCCAAATTAGTTCATATTTTCAATTCTCTGCCAAACCCTCCAACAGGCTGTATTACTTCCCTCAAAAGAATATTTTATAAATTCATTTGGAATGATATAACTGATAAAATAAAGAGAAGAACTCTGAAACACAACTATGAGGAAGGGGGATTGAGAATGATTGACACAGATATTTTTTATTGATGCATTGAAACTTTCGACATTAAGATTTTACTTGAAAAACTTAGAAAAAAATAATCCATGCAATATACCATTTGAAGATATTTTTAATTTTGGTGCTAATTCTGAAACCCTCTTTAATACTGATAATCCTTTTTGGCAGGATGCTCTTAAAGCCTGGAAAAGGTTTCACATGAAACATTATGTTGACTCAAACAAGATTAATGATATTATATCCCAACCACTTTTAAAAATCCATTTCATACAGAATTGGCCAGAGAAAGGTATTATGAATATCAGTGGATCTTTTTGATGAAACTGGTCTGTTATCATTAAAATCTTTAAAAGAAAAATACTGTATTAAAGTACATTTTTGGATTTAGTTACTTACTTTATATTATACCTGAATCTTGGAAACATACCCTAAACCTTTGTTCTTCCATCCCAATCAGATGCATGCATGTTTCGGAATGCCAGTTTAATTTAGTAAAAACTTCAAAAGGTTGTAGATTCTTTATGACATACTTAATACTAAGGGCAAACACCCTAACTTGTGTAACAAATGGCAACTTTTATTTCCTGAAACAGACTTTGATTGGAAAAACATATTTACAATATACAAAAAAGGATTAAGAGATACAAAACTTTTAGATTTTCAATATAGATTCCTCCATGGTATTTACACAAAAGGAGAATTACTCAAAATGAAAAAAGTTGATAATAGTTTATGTTGTTTCTGTAAAGAAGTAAATGAGAGTGTCTGTCATGTATACTGGGAATGTGAGGAGATATTTTGGCTTAACAATTTATATCCTAATCCTTTGATGTTTTCAAAAGAGCTGGTTTGGTTTGGTACTCTGCATCAAAACAGATTACTGAATCATATCATTTCTGCAAAAAGACATAATATATCTCCCAATTTTCATTAATATTTAAACACTCTTAAGCAAATATTCTTTGTGGAAAATCATATTGCAACCAAAAATAATAAATTGAAGAATTTACTCACAAATGGAGCCTCCTCTTCCCAGTATTAAGATGATTACAAAGTATGTCCATTTATACCATGTACCTAATCTAACAGCAGTCTTTGTACATCATGAATATGCTGCCAACATGTTTATATGCCTCATTACCTTATGTATATACATGTATCATTGGAACCAATTAAAAAATAATAAATAAAATTAAAAAAAAATATTTTAAAATCCTGGCGCAAGAAAAACGAATACCAGTCCCATGGAATTTGAAATACGGTTGGGACTCAGAAATCGGAAGTTTTCCTTGTATTACAAATAATGCTCTCTACAATTGTCTACAATTATTTCGTTTTGAGTAAGAACCGGACATTTGATTCCAAGTCAATGAAAGCCAAACGACAGGTAAAGACCAAAGCATTTTATCATGATGGACATGTCCATAGTGTGAAACATAATGAGATAATGACATACTGCTCACATTGCTTTATAAAATGCAAGGTAATCCAATCATTGCCTGGTGGTTCGCATGCGAATCAGAAACCAGATTATGAGACATGGGTCTGTGTGTCTAAAGTATCAGGACGGATACACTTTGCTGGCTGTACATGCAGTGCTGGGTAAGTAATCGCAACTTTTACTAATATTGTTACAATAATGAGATTTTCTTTAGTTGTTCAAAATCTGAATGTAATGAAAAGAGAAGAAAACGAATAATTGAGTGTTTTAATGACTTTTAATATTGAAGCTTAGTCAATATGCTGACGATTCACAATTATATTTAGATGGAACAGAAAAAGCCACAATACTGCACTAAAAATGAACATAAATAAAATACTAGCTGTATGGATAGGTTTAATGACAGTAACACAACTTTAGCTAATGAACTGCTGTTTGACTGGCATAGTGGGGACTGTGAAATACTAGGGATTGCCCTCAATGCTTCCCTCAAAGACCTATTTGTAATAAACACAAGAAAACGCCTGGAACATATCAGTAGACTACCTGCTAGTTGGCTTGACTTGACTTTACTCTTTTTGGTAAAATCACTGTTATCAAAACTAGCATGCGGCATTCGCTCTCGGCTAAAGTTTTATGAGGCGTAATTGAGCGGCGTTCTAAAAAGGCGTTATAAAAGGTGTTTATTTTTTTTTATTGGTTGAATTGACATATATCAAGTGGAATCCTCATCATCTTGGAATATGCTTGAATAAAAACCGAAAAGTGATATGGTCGGGGTTTGTGGGTCTTTAATACTCCCAACATACATCGAGTGAAATAACTGATAACATGTTTAGATATCTATTTAATTTATTTACTTTGTATTATTAAAACTTCTATAAGTTCAACCTAAGATAAAATTAAATACAACAAAGTAAATGATACTCATTTCCATGTACGAATCAAGACTCGAAGCATTATACAGACATCAGGCCAAGGCCAGTTAGTACAACCCCTGGAACCAGGACAGTTAAATAATAAATAATAATTTACATTTTAACACCTAATATCCAGTGCAAGCCCTGCTCAATGGCGGTGCATTATTACCATATTGGTCCGTACTTCCCGTGCTCAGGGACCCATTTTAACAGCTGGATAGACTGAGTGCAATGTGGATGAAGTGTCTTGCCCAGGGACACAGCACAACAAAGACCCAGATCACAAAATGTTGATGTCTCCACCAGGATTCGAACGCGGGCCGTTGACGTGAGAGACACGAATGTTAACCACTAAAAAACTGTGTTCCACACTTGTTCATTCTTAATCCTCTGCTAATACTGCTAGCAAAGCACTCCAGAATCATGCGGTTAAAAAAACATACATCAAGTCACATGTATAGTTTGACTGAGAAATAGCTTAGACATGCCCTGTGAAAAGTCTGCACATGTATCCATATATGGAGTAAGAGCTATAACTTTGTCTGGTAAAGCAGCTGAATTATGTGCAGTGAACCTCGACAAATCAGACAAAAACTTTGATATGATAGGAACTGCGATTTCTGTTTCCTTGACTAGGGCAGAAAGAAGATTGGAATCTACGTTCCAGGTAAATCCAAGCTACTCCAGCTTTGTTACAGGTTGCCACTGTCTGGACCACTCTAATGCAAAGTACAAAGTACAGAGTACTGAGTACCGAGTACTGAGTGCCGAGTACCTCTGAAGCCGACGTCGGATGTACCTTCTTTCTATAATGCTTTGATTTCAAGGACTGCATCTTCCCACGGTAAGGTGAAAATGTATCGAGATCTCTCCATTTTTACCTTGCCTTCAACCTAGGCAGAAGTGGTGAGACGAATCAGTGACACCTATTGTGATCACGAGTTACGTCCCTTACCATCTGGTAACATTCGCCGTTTACATTCGGAACCAATTCAAAATAGCGACGATCGACAGTCATAGAGACAACCGTCTTCTGATTGGTTTATCCGGTTAGCCTGCAGTACGTTAAAATCTTAGCACTGACTTTGCAGAGTTAGTCACCTTTAAAAATCCCAGCATGCGTCAGGTGTCCTGTGTCCGGTGAGGCAGCGTCATGGTCGATTTAACAAATACAATGGATCTTGATAAGCTGAATGTTCGTGACCTCAGGGAATATTTATGACATCGTCGAGCTCACCTCTCCGGAACAAGAACTGAACTTTTAGAGAGAGCCTGGGGAGTACAAAATATTGGGTAAAGGACTTCACATGAAATCCTGGCGCAAGAGAACACTGAATGATAGAGCAAAACAATACACCTGGTGGAAAACAATCCACAACCAGCTAGACTTGATTTCTTTATTATATCCGATGATATACTTGATATAACTCTGGGTTCAGATGTTTTGCCAGGATACAAGAGTGATCACTCTACGGTAACATTAACGCTTTCAAACACCTTAAATCAAGAAAGAGGAAAAGGATACTGGAAATTTAACATTTCTTTACTACTAAATCCTGATTATGGAAATTTAGTTAGAACTGTATTAAATGAAACTATTCAAGAATATTCAACAGATGAAATCAAAGACTTTAATAACACTGAAAAAATAGAGCAATGGGCTTTAATGGACTCATTAGGTTTTCATTGGTTTAATATCTAAGGTTGAATATCTAAGTTATCTCAAGTAATACATTGTTAACAAGCAAAATAATGGGTTTTAGATCATGACCCCTGTGACCCACATTTGGAGTCACAGGGTCACCAATCCTACAATTAAAAATCACCTTTGACCAAATAATCTCTACACAACATTTCACCTTTCTAGAGCTTTACATATAAACTGGAGAAGAAGAAAATAGGTTTTTGGGTCATGACCCGTGACCTAGATTGGGGTCACAGGGTCACAAAATCTACAATTTCAGAATCCCCATTGGCCAAGGAGTATGCACACAACTTCTAAGCTCTCTAGAACTTTTGGAACTGGAGAGGATGATCAAAATAGGTTTTTAAGGATGTGAACCCTGTGACCCCATTTGTGGTCATGGGGTCATGGGGTCACGAAATCTACAATTTAGAATCCCCATTGGCCAAGGAGTCTGCACATAAAATGTCAGCTCTGTGGAGTTATTGGTTCTGGAGAAGAAGTCGAAAAAGCGAAAAGTTTACGGACGGACGGACGGACGGATGGCCGGACGCCGGACGCCATGACATGCCATAAGCCCATCGGACCTTTCAGACCTGATTAGCTAAAAATGAAACTTACAGTTTCTGATTCTCTATTTATTGAGACATTACTTATGAAGATCCATGAGAGAACTATATCTTTTTCATCTTATATTAAAAAAACAAAGTTGAAAATACTGAAGAATTAGAACTTAATATAAAACAGACTGAGGACAATATTAGAAGAGACTTTCAAAATAAAGATGAGGAATACAAAGTCGAAACAGAATTTTTGGTATGAAGAGGGAGAAAAACCTCAAAATACTTTTGTAATCTGGAAAATAGAAATTTCTCCAAACATTCAATCAATAAATTAAAAACAAAGGATAACAATGAAATATCAGACAGTAAATCAATACTAAATGAAGTAAAGCTGTTATATCAAAACCTTTACTCTAGTCATGAAAAATATAAGGCAAGAGACTGCTTGAAAGATATCAAAACTCCAATTTTGAATAAAACATTAAGGGACAGTCTTGAAAATCAAATCAGCATGAAGGAAATAAGCAGTTGTGTTTACAAATTGAAAAATAACAGCCCAAGCATTGGTGGTTTCCCTATTGATTTCTTTAAGTTCGTTTGGAAAGAATTTAGAATATGGACTTATAAATTTATTCAGAATGTTTCAAATGCAATGTCCTTAAGTATGAAAAGAGGTGTTATCACCTGCATTCCAAATCCAACAAAGACAGAACATTACTTAAAAACTGGAGACCTATTACTCTACTCAATGCTGTTTATAAGATAATCAGCTCCTGTATAGCAGATAGATTAAACTAAGACTACCTTAGATGAATTAATCCACTCTAATCAAACTGGTTTTATACCGGGTGTCACAAGTACTAGGGTCACCCACGTCAAAGCTCACAACAACACTTTCCGGTTTTATAAGTTTATTACCCACAAAACAAAACTATGTACACAAAACCATTCGGACATAAAAAACCACTTCAATCAACACTTCACGCATACTACCGCCACAGACTCACTACATCTCTACACCAGTTTGATCCTCACTTCATATTCATACACTACTTGCTTCACAAACACTCGTCTCATACGTACTAGCTCTCTACGCAACGTCCACATTCCAATACGCTCTCATACAAACACATACTTCACATTACAGATGCCAGCAACATACATGTAAATACTAAATACAAAACTACAACATAACAGTTCAACAACAAGGCCCGTGTGGCCTAGGATAAGGTTCGTAATGTGTTGCTTTCAACACGAGACGCCAAGTCATGCTACTTGGAATGAGTCTTCCTTGCTCCTAGTAAAGGAAGTCACGAGTCACGTCCAGTGACTCACTGAGTTTACCTCGAGGTCTCTTCTAACCCCACTCACTCGGGATTACACAGTTGTGGTCACAGTTCGTCGGACCACCACACTACACTGAGGGTTAACATACCACCCTCTCCCCACTACACCAGCACATTACCACTGGCGCAGGAACATATGACGTCCGTCATGACGTCAATCACACAGCTGCCACCACTTCCCTGCAACATGTCGACTGTCCAGATACTGACCCCGGCGACTGTCACGCTCCTGTCCATATGACATCAGGGATGACAACAGCAGACATAACGACGAGTTGACAAGTTGTCGAGTTCTAACAGCTCCCCGTCTGTCGGCTACGTCAGCTTACGCTCCCTACCGGTCAGACTGGCGTTAACTTCGGTCAAGGGAGGCTAGCTGCAACCATGTTAAGCAATGCAGACACGGTTTTCATGTACTTAGGATACTTATACACTACATAACATTACTGCATGTTCACTATTCATAAATTCACAATTCACCCAATATTCACAGCATTACTCAACGGCATTCCCACTTCACTGTAAAGTATGATAAAATATAACTTCCCACAATTTGTATAAACATTGATAACATTATGCATTAATATGATAAAAGTCCTGTAGCTTTATACCACTGAAACATTCTTTCAAAATCAAAATAGTCAAAATGCAATACTCACGTCCATTCGACCTGTGAATAATATGAGACGTCTTACTCTCACGCAGCCGCTCTCTCTCGTCTGCCGACACTCACATATGCACTGTCTCACCCCAACACGCACGTTCCGCACGTGCAGTCCGCCCGTACAGGCAGGCCAGACAAACAATATGCTAGCCTTGCTTCGGCTTTCCAACATTCAAAACGACTGGCATAGTCAAGTTGTGACACCGGGTAGGACTATAAGTGAAAACACAAGACTTGTATATGATATAATGTTTGAAACAAAGAAACAGAACATTCTTGGACTGCTAATTCCGATTGATTTTGAAAAGGCATTTGACACTGTTTCTAAAGATTTTATCAATCTAGTTCTACAAAAGTAAGATGGATGGATGGATAAGTATATTGACTTATGAAACAACATCTTGTGTCATTCAACATGGTAATCTATCTGAATGTTTTGCAAATGAAAGAAGTTGTCCCCCTACCTGTTTCTTTTTGTGGCTAAGATTCTGGGCTGTATGACAAGAAATAATGAAAATATTAAAGGTATTGTTATTAATGATAATGAATATAAACTGGATCAATATGCTGATGACACAGAACTATTTCTTGATGGAACTGAAGAGAGTTTGTACTCTGCGATAGACACAATAAATAGATTTTATGAAATGTCTTGTTTGAAAATTAATTTAGACAAATCAAAAGCAATCTGGATTGGATCAAAAGCTAAATCTAATGAGAGGATATGTAAAGACCTGAATATTGAATGGGTAACAGGTGAATTTGATGTACTTGGTATTAAATTTACATCAGATCTTGAAGAGCTATGGGTAATCAACACAAAAAAGAGACTGGAAGACATAAATAGACTCCTAGCATCTTAGAGGAAAAGACATTTAACTTTAATTGGTAACATAACAGTAATAACGACTCTAGCATTCTCCAAATTAGTTCATATTTTCAATTCTCTGCCAAACCCTCCAACAGACTGTATTACTTCCCTCAAAAGAATATTTTATAAATTCATTTGGAATGATAAAACTGATAAAATAAAGAGAAGTACTCTGAAACACAACTATGAGGAAGGGGGATTGAGAATGATTGACACAGATATTTTTTATTGATGCATTGAAACTTTCGACATTAAGATTTTACTTGAAAAACTTAGAAAAAATTAATCCATGCAATATACCATTTGAAGATATTTTTAATTTTGGTGCTAATTCTGAAACCCTCTTTAATACTGATAATCCTTTTTGGCAGGATGCTCTTAAAGCCTGGAAAAGGTTTCACATGAAACATTATGTTGACTCAAACAAGATTAATGATATTATATCCCAACCACTTTTAAAAATCCATTTCATACAGAATTGTCCAGAGAAAGGTATTATGAATATCAGTGGATCTTTTTGATGAAACTGGTCTTTTATCATTAAAATCTTTTAGTTACTTACTTTATATTATACCTGAATCTTGGAAACATACCCTAAACCTTTGTTCTTCCATCCCAATCAGATGCATACATGTTTCGGAATGCCAGTGAAATTAAGTAAAAACTTCAAAAGGTTGTAGATTCTTTATGACATACTTAATACTAAGGGCAAACACCCTAACTTGTGTAACAAATGGCAACTTTTATTTCCTGAAACAGACTTTGATTGGAAAAACATATTTACAATATACAAAAAAGGATTACAAGATACAAAACTTTTAGATTTTCAATATAGATTCCTCCATGGTATTATTTACACAAAAGGAGAATTACTCAAGAATGAAAAAAGTTTATAAAAGTTTGTTGTTTCTGTAAAGAAGTAAATGAGAATGTCTGTCATGTATACTGGGAATGTGAGGAGATATTTTGGCTTAACAATTTATATCCTAATCCTTTGATGTTTTCAAAATAGCTGGTTTGGTTTGGTACTCTGCATCAAAACAGATTACTGAATCATATCATCATTTCTGCAAAAAGACTAGTTGGCTTGACTTGACTTGACTCTTTTTGGTAAAATCAGTGTTATCAAAACTTTGCCAATCGCAAAGTAGATAATTGTAGATATCTTCTCTGCACTACCTAAATCACCTTGTTGATGAACTTGTTTTTCTCAGCTTTCAAAATATAAATAAAAGTACAAAATAACAGAAACCGTTTTACATTATCAACATTTATTACGTAACATTTCAAAGCACTGGATACATGAATTGGGCAACAGAAATATATGCTTAAATCATCTAACACATAATATTGTTTATTCATGATATGATCTCGTACAATACATGTTAAATGATATTCTATGACAAGTTGATCAAGAATAATGCTATCCAAAAGGAGTATTGGAACACTATTTTCAGCAGGATGTAACTTAAAAGGATGTGTTAAGATTTTATAGGAAATGTTCAAAAGATTGTAAATTGATAGATTTTCAGTACAAATTCATTTACAGAACAATATATTCAAAGAAGAACTAATGAAGATGAAGATGATGTATACAATGTTTGTAAGAATACCTCAGAAGATATATCACATATGTTTTTTGATGAATTGTTTCTTTGTGAAATAGTAAACAAACTTTTTCTAAATATCCATCGTCAATGTATTATCACTTTTACAAATTTATAATCTCTGTTCAAACGATGACATAATTAATCATATACTTTCTCTAGCCAAATGATTTTTTAAATTTTAAAATATTCAGCAACATGCTTCATCCTCTGACGGATTCTTTAAACAATTTATGGTACATGCACAATAGACAAAATTATAGCCAGGAAATAAAACAGGTTAGTTCATTTCACTAGGAAGTGGAAACAACTGACTTTCATACTCAATAATGAGGGAAGCGCTCGTAAAATACTTTACCCCAAATGTTCATCACATAACAATCTTGCTTTTATATTGAATAACACATGTACTGATATAATTTGCCTTTGTGATCACCATAACTTTATTATACAGTGCTTGCCCTCTACCGCTAAACATGCCCTGTACTTCTGAATTGAAATGGGATAATAAAACAAATAAAAATAAACTTTTCGATAGTGACATTTTCCGTCCTGATGACAAGGATTGCACCGAGGTAACAGTTCACTTCCTTGGAACATAGGCGTGTTCAATATCACCAAATCTACACTCATCATGTTGGCCTTGACCTTCTGTGTAACATCTGAACCCTGGACATGCCTTTATTTGGCAATGAAGTGCACACTTGGAACAGAACGGCGAGTTCTGTCGAGGTGGTCTCGAACCCTGCCACGTGTAGTACGTGGTGAGCATGGTACTTCTTGTTGCCTCACCTGCAAATATGATTTCAAAGAAGAATTATATGATATAGTTTGGTAAAAACCGGCTTGTAGTCAACATCAGGTTGTAACAAATGCTTCATTCCATAGAACATATAGTTGCTGCAGGTTGATAACACAAGTTGTACCGTGTGATTTGCCCTTTACAGTAGATAAAGGGTTAATCAATACATAACAGATAATTGATATTGAAAATTTAAACAAAATATTGCACTGATCATGAATTATTAGATTGAAGTTTTAATTGCTGTTAATGCAAAGTAAATTGAACATGAGTTTAAATAAATGTAAATTCTGTTGAAGATGTAAATATTTCTTGATTTCCATTTTTATTTGCAAATAAGTGCTGTCCAGGAAACACATTTCGACAGTTGACAGTAGAGATTGCAAATTAAGCGAAAGTATGTCTATCTGATAGATACAAGTTTATCTTTATACAATAAAATCATCAAATTTCAGGCTTTAAATCAAGGGATAAAAACAAAAAAAGAATTTGTTTTTTTAAGATATCTATATAAATGCGATCTGTGGGGAGACTTAAGACTGTTGGACTGTTTGAAAAAGAAAATCATTTGATGAACGAAAGACGAGGGGTAGGCTTTACATATACGTAGATATCTAAAAGATATCAATTTAACATTGTTACATTTGGGATAACACTACCTTCAATAGTAAAAGTTCTCAGTTTGATTGAACTCACCTGTTTTCCAAAGGAATAAAAGCTGCAAAATAGTGCATCTACCAGGATACAAACTCTATCGTTCCAAAGTTTCCTCGCCAAACCATCTGATAATTGCCATAGACTCGCATGTTCTTATGCCATTGAGGTAGCCAATCACATAACGTCTAACTAAAGCTTTCGGTGCGAGAAGCTATGGTCAAGTATCTCCCAACAGCGAATCTTTCGTCGGTTTCCGTAAAATGAGGAATGTGTTAACGAATGATTCTGAATGTTTTGATTCTAAATGCTTTCAAAACGGTAATCATTCAAAAACCATGTGCATGATGTGATTGGTCAGCTATGTGACTGGGTTTTTGACAGCATATCATGTGTACAGAACACGCACCTTTATGTATAGAACCTGTTCAGTGGATTCATTTTATAAAAAAATTATTCTTCGGAAAAGGTCGATTTTAATCAGACTGTAACGATTCTTCAACTTTTTGGATTAGTAGGCTGATGCTACAGGCAGTGCGATAGTTGCCTCAATCCCGCAAGGGACCAAGCCCGAAAAAGTACAATAATCTGTACTGTTGTAGGTAGTGTTATCCCAAATGTAACAATGGTAGATTTGTCCACTATCTAAATGTATGTATTTCTAGGGATTTCAATGGCTTTTGTACTGATGAAATTAAATGTAACACTAATGGACCAAAATGTCTAAATGGTGTAAAGAACGATCTTATGTGAAGAAAACCGAACCGAACCGAGGTTTAAGATTGTACAGTAACCATGTTATGATCAGGAATAATATTAATGTCAGGTTTATCATCATGAACAAATAAAGCATTGTTATTGGTTATATAGCACTTGCCTGCAGCACATTCTATGATAACATAGTTTGTCGTTTCTGTGTTGTTTCTATGTAGCTTCCGTATCACGTGATGAAACCTGCAGGTGTGATCACGTGACCAGGTGACTGCAGCACAGTTTAGCGCATTTAGACAAAATCTAACACAGTCTTCTTCAACAGTTTTTGAAATAAGGGAACCACCTTTCATCTCACTATTTGGCGTTTTCTTAAGACATAGGTCTGTAATTATGAAAAGTTTAGGTATTACAAACAGCCTTGTTCAAAAACGCTCACATGATGTTGTATTTTAGTGAAAATATCAAATAGTTTGTGATGTCTTTTAGGCATAATAGCATTGCGAAACAGAAAACAATCATTTCAAAAGCGACCATTGAATGCACCATAACATTAAACTGTAACAGTTTTGGCGGCTCATGAAGTGGCCAGGGGTCAACATTTGCAAAACTCCAATTTTTATTTTCATTTGTGAACTGTCTAATATGTGAACAGCATCATAACTGATATTAAGATCATTAACTTGAAATAAATAAATAAATAAGCGTTTATTCTAAAGAAACGCTATCACTTTAGATTTGAAGTTACGAAAAAAACGAAACTCAGATTTAGACCCAACCACATGAAAACACATCACCCAAACACAACAATGATTGTTTCATATTGAACTGTGGTATCAAACGCATGATTGAAATGGGAGCCACCCACACCCATGTTGCAAGAACGTTTGGCTGTCACCACACAACTGTCACAAGACTAATGCAGCGTTATCGTCATTGCGGACAGACCTCAGACAACCCAAGATCAGGCCGACCAAGAGACACAACCCACCAGAAGGACAGATACCTGCGCACGTTACACCTCAGGAACCACTTCTAGACTGTGACGTCATCAGCGTCAAATGCCCTGGGCCACCGGGTAAGCAGTAGCACAGTGTCCAGACGTCTAAGGTCCCATGGCATCAGGGCATACAGACCGTTCTGGGGACAGCGGTTGACAGCCGAACATCGCCAACGAAGACTGAGATGGGCAAGAATGATGTTACGTTGGCACAACGTCAGTGGCAGAGGGTGCTTTTCTTTGACGAAAGTCGGTTCTGTCTCTTCAAAGCAGATGGAAGAGTACATGTTTATCGCCGTCGGGGAGAGAGAACAGCTGCATGTTGCGTTCAGGAAGTGTCATGGTTTGGGGAGGCATACTTGGTGAGGAGAAGACGCCTCTGGTTATCCTGAATGGAAATCTAACGGCTAATCGTTGCGTCGATGACATTCTCCATCCCGTCGTCTGTCCCTTTATTCGACAACAGGCACAAGGTGTGATCTTTCAACAAGACAATGCCAGACCGCACACAGCTCGAGTTACTCAACACTTTCTTGCTAACAACAACATCCACGTTTTGCCGTGGCCAGCATGCTCGCCTGACATGTCACCGATCGAGCATCTTTGGGACGCTATGGATCGCCGTATTCGCCAACGACGATCACCTCCACATAACCGCCTGCAACTTGTCCAAGCTCTCCAAGAAGAATGGCAGCGCATTCCACGTAATGACGTCAGGCGTTTTGATATTCTCCATGCGGCGGAGGGTCACTGCGAGGGAAAGGATAGTGCAATGGTTATCGCGTTAGGTTTCGGATCAAGAGGTGCGGGGTGCGAATCCCGCCAGGGGCATGGCAATTTTGTCTGCAGTAGAGAACTGTTCTACACACACTAAGGTTTGGGTGCAATGCTACACTGAATTTCAGGGCAGTACCACCCATGGTTCGCTAGTTCCAGCCGTTGCTCGCAGGTTTCACTGCAATGCATAGCCACATGGCGTTGCAGGCTTTCTCCCTGCCAAAATACTTGCAGCCGTGATATAAGTGAAATACTCTTGAAAGCGACATTAAACCCCAACTCACTCACTCACAAAATGAAGACCAAATTAACACTTACTTGGTTTCCCCCCTCTGCAATCTTTTTGTTTTGTTGCTTGGACAGTTTTATAATAGCTACCATAACCGGTTGTAACTCTTTTTGTATGGAACGTACAAGACTGTCTCACGTAGTTCCATTGTACGATTTGTACTCCATTGTTTTGTAAGAGTTTCTCATAACATTGAAACATTGAAGTCGCTGTGCTGTCCTCCTGACCCGTACTTGAATGAACATCGAACTTGAGTTGGGTACAACGGTTTGCTGTGAATGATCATTCATTTAAAACATTTCATTACAAACAAATAAATGAATGATCGCCTTTGATGTATTCAAATCAACTTATAGAAATAAGATAACAACACCTGTAATGCTTTTTATTTGGCCACAGTTAATTTATCTTCATTTATAATAAATAAGCCCCTATTGTCAATATGCCCAAATTACTCCGATATTATAGCAATGTAGCACTGGGAGAGACGTGATATTCAACAGGTATTCAATAAGGATTACACCACACAGCCTATACATAGGACAAAAAGTGGTGGAATCCGATTTTCGGATCCTTCCGGATTTCCCCCAAAAATGGCGGATCCAAAAGAATCCGGAAGTATCCGGCAAACGGATTCCACCACTTTTTGTCCTGTGATAGTATTTTCAATCTTACATAGGATATTCATAGACATTTACTAAATGAGACAAAGTATAACATGTACTTTTAATCCGTTTGAGTTGCATGTTGAAATGTTTCTTATTCTGTTACATGAGCCGCTACTTTGCATAATTTTCATGAGAGTCTTTAGCATCACATATCATTTTCAAAGATAATATCCACGAATTTAGAATATTGACCACATACTATCACATCGAGATTTTTTCCTTCCACTTATTTCGCCACTGTTCAGTCGCTTCTTCACTGTTCTACGATGACAGTCCAGAGCACATCGTTTCTCCCGTCTAGACCATGCATACCGTTCACAGTCTATTGTGATGGAACAGACTCTCCTACACTCCTCTTCAGTGTGAACCATGTACAGATAGTGAGAAGCCTCGAACCCTCCCAAGTTAGGCTCGAAACAGTGAAAATCTGGAGAAATTGTAAACTTAAGTACCTTATTGTAATTTATTTATTGTTTATGATGATTTACAGAGCAGAATATTTTAAACATTAATACTTGTCCAAGTATTCCTATGCTTTTTTGAAAACTTTGGCAAACAAAACAAAGAGTTTCAAAATACCCCAAAACTGTTAAAACAAATAGATAAAGCATCCACGGGCCACGATTGAAAGTGCTGTATCGCCTAAACAGCATAATGCAAATTGATAACAAAATCCTAAACATTTCAAGGCAAAACCAAATTACGATATGATGATGTTCTTAATGGGCAAGAGACTTCTCATTGAACATAAACCAATCAACAACAAAAATAAAAGCAAGAGTGAGATCGGTCAAAACTTATCCGCCAACACTTCATGCCTGATTTCTTAAATTTTTTCATACAATGGATGGTGTTCTAGGCAGGATAAAGGCAACGTATAATGTCGATATGCGGATATACATGTAGATGCAAATTACAGAGGTCAAATGACGGAACCTCTTTTGGAAATTAAGATGACGTCACATGCCACACGGGTTAACATTTCGAACCCCTGGAATAACGGATAGAGTTCATGTAAATATACATACTTCATTTCATGTAAATTAATATGCGAAATGACAAAACAAACATTGTGCAATGCATAGTGCGGCAAATTCTATTTTGATCAAGCAGTGCAAAAACATGTTCATCGCGAGGTGAAATCTCACAGGTAACAAAGGCAGTTTGAGTCACATATTGATTTTTATATTTATTCAAGTGACTTGTGTAAAAGGGAGTTTCGAATTAGCAGCTTAATATTCAGTTTAGCTCTCCGTGCTCTCTTCTTCCACAGTTATGATTACAGGAAAGCAACAGGACGCGAGTTCAAATTCGCCATCCTTACGTTACATTTTCAATTGGAAAAACGTATTTTGAAACATATTAAAACATTGAAAATTTAGATCAGGCCAACATAACAATTATTTTAACTGAAAGCATAATTTAAGAGGCATTATTTTGTGTGATTTTACGGTGAGAACAGCACAATGTTCATTTGTCCAGCTGTTTTGCGCAAATTGAAGAATTACATTGTATGATAACGATGTTATCATGATTGTGTGTTTTGGGATTGTGGGCTCACAAAAAACAATGTTTATTCCTAATGCATGATGTTGACCACCCCAAAACACACTCTCATGAAAACCTCTACTTACCTGTGAACAGAGGAGGAGGGAGGATTTCAGAGAAAAAAAATAGAAAAATGAAAAATCTCTTTTTAACAGGATTATTGCAAAAGCTGCAAAATAATTGGCTGACTAGTTTTTATGCAGTTTGGTCAGACTAATCTCACTCTTAGAATATGACTTAGTGCACAATAATGAAATTCGTACAAGATACCGTTATTTGGCATTGGACTTTCCCTAGAACTGTAAAAGATTTGAGTAAAATTGGGAAAGAATCGGGACAAAAAGTTGTTTCCTGAAATCAGTCGGACAAAATTAAATCTCAGAAAATGACAATGAACAAAAGAAAGAAAATTAAAAAGTTCACGCATTCACTTGTAATTCTTCACTGCATCTCTCCAAGGTGTAGAATGTTTGATAATCAGACGAATAGGTTTTCTGTAATTGGTCCGACAAAAATGGATGGACAGAAGGACAGATGGAATTGTCGGTTTTAGTATGTACCTCTAGACAGTTGGTCCGGGAATAATAAAATGCATAAGATACATATGCTTCATCATTAGAAAGTAAGATTAAATAAAGTTTTAAAGGAGCAGTAGCACGTTTTTTGGCTGAAATAAGTCGATGAAATGTATTTGAAAAATAATGTCCCCAATAGTAAAACACCCTGCCCTCTTCGGAAAATCAAGTTACTAAATGAGTGTACATGGTTCCATAAAGCCATGGAAATCGTTTTTTGTCATTCGAAATAATAAAATGTGTTCACAATAAAATGGTCGCCATGCAATTTTTGCGTTATACGCAACACCGTTATTACCACTACGATAATTGGTTTGTGTAATAAGATGTTTTACCGTCTAAAGTAAGTATAAATGACATAAACTATAATTATAAATGGGAAATTTGAAAAAAATAAAATTTCCAAAAAACGTGCTACTGTCCCTTTAAAGGTTATTTATGAAAACTGCTTTCTCTGTGACTGTATATCCATGTATATCCATGTCACACGTTAAGACAACTACATGTATTATCCCACAGAGTATCATGGCTATTATTAAAAAATAATCAAAAGTATTATGGTAAATAAGAAATGTGATGCAACCTTCAGACAGATGTACTTACCAGTATTGTCGTGGCATATCAACTTCTGCATCACCAAACAGTCTTCGCACTTTTTTACTTGAGGTCCATTTACAAGCAAACAGGTTTTCTGAAGGTGCTTATAGACAAGTACTTCACATTTCGTGTATGTCAAACACTCTTCAATGCAATGCACAAGTCTCATGCTATTTAAATGACGTGATTTAGTGTATTTTATCACATTGTTGAAATGCTTTTTGAGGAACATACACTGGCTCACTGTGAAAAAACACCACACCTACATTTAATACGTGAGATTATATTGTGAAAATAACATGACGGTGTAGGTAGACGGTATATGTATCATCCAAAATTGTGTTTCACAAGATATCACTTGTGTGAGATCAGGTGATATCTCCTTGGAGATATCATATTGACAATATTGTTCTACAATGCCCTTTCTTTTCATCATCGAGATATGATGACATCACATTTGTTGTCATAAACATGATTATACCACAGTGCTTTGACACCACAACACCAACTATGTGCGTTATTCAATTAAAAGAATTACAAATGATTCTGAATGATAAACAGGGTCTACCTCTCGTGTTCACTGATACAAGTTTGAATATGGTATCATAATCAATCATAGTTAACAGGTATATCAGTACACACATGGATGGTGATGGCAATATGATGGGAGATATTAAACTCGCAAGTTTGTACAATGATGACATGCAGTTCATCTTCAAGCTGTGCTAAAAATATAAACAAGAAGTGTCTATTTTTTTATAATATCTTTAGGTATTCATACTGAAACAGTGGATATAACAGCGTAAGTTTGTCTGACATATCCGAAATCCTGCATTATTGATGAACAAATATTTACCAGAAAAGTAGTCATGTTTTATCAGGTTCCATTCTTGGAACGAAACGTCTTTACATCGTTGTTCGACAATTTCGAGAACTTCCATGTCCATACATAATTAAATCCACATTTGAAAATAGTTTCTGAATTTTAAAAGCCCAATTCTTAAGTCGGACACTAGCATATAGACTTAACGGATATCGCCCGCACTCAGCTACAATAACTTTGTTTGGGGATCTAGAAGTGTCTTGTAGAACAATTTTACAAAAGTCGATATGCACCGTTTTTATTCCAAACCCTGTAGTTCAGCGTCATATAACATATACAGGCTTATTTTCCATGAAATAGTCTTAAAGTAGCATCGATAGGCTAAGTATTTATAAAACGTGTGAATGGAAATAATGCAGTTTCAGCCTGTATAGATAAGATAAGGAACATATGAAGTGTACTCACCAGCTAGAACAGGGAACAGAAGAATCAAAAGTAATCTCAGCATTCTTGACCCTTTTTTTAAAATATATAATTTGAAAGTGGTCTACTTTAATAAATGTAGGTTTTGTTATTACTTTGACAATACGATTGTTGAATAATATTCAAATACAGATACAAACAATAGGCAAACAATGTTTGTTAATAATGAGAACTTTCTCCAATGAAGTTCGTCAGTGTTCAGTTTTTGTATCATTTAAAATCAGTACACGATGGCAAATATGGGTAAATTTCTTTGCCAAATGATGATAAATATATAATTAACTCTTTCTTCAAAAGTTGATTTTACGATTAAATGGAGAGGAATCCATTTGTATACGATTCAATTGATAACAAATAATTTCAAAGAAATTCATCAAATAAATATCATCTTATCACATAGATTTATCAAAATTTGATAGACAAATAGTTCGAGAGAGAAATGAATAAAGATTATACTTCATGATCTGAAGTTATAAATTACTTATTATATACAGTATCAGTATTTGAAATAAATACATAAATAAATAAAGTCAATGTTTGCTGTTCTGTGATTATTTAAAAAAATAAAAAATTGTAAGATAAATGGGGGTTCAGTTTGTAAAATTTTCGGGATTCACTGTTATTCAACAACCTCAAATTTAGTTTAAACCGATCGCGTTAGCAATTATCAAAGGACACAAAGTGGTGGAATCCATTTTCCGGATCCTTCCTGATGCTCCCAAATATTGGCATATCCTGGAGAATCCGGAAGGATCCGACAAGCAGATTCCACCACTTTTTGTCCTGTGTATTTATCGATATGGAGTTGAAATGACTCCATGCAATCGTTTCCTTTTTTAATGAGACGTGTGGTCAGGTCAAAATAAATGTGATTACTCAGCGTAAAGTGACTGAACTATGGTCAATTACAATATTCAAAATATCCTTTTCCTTTTAGATAATGATACAATTTTAGATCTACAGCATCAACAAATCCCATGAAAAAAATCTTAAACTTGCCCTCGACCATTGTGACAGTGACGCTTACATTGTGACGTCAAAACTGTTTATCAGTATGACGTTATACTATGGCAACGACAGTCGCATGAGAGAAGGCTAGGACACCTGTCAAAATTGAACAAAGCATGAAAAATAAATATTGAACCGGTCCAAATATTGTAAACATATGGCATCGATGCATCAGTTCGCGGTGAGACGCCCCAGCCAACTTAAGGGTAGTCATTATCAAACAACAAAGGGAAATCAACCAATCAGAATCAAGGATACATGTCACAATATACAATATATCAGGACAATAATTATGTAATCAGATAAGTTATTACCTTCTTCAAAATATGTGTCACATCCTGGTAGTTCATAAAATAGTCCCGTAACTTTACCAATTTCTGTTTGAGTTGCAGTGACAATAACGAGTAGAGTAGATAGATGTTTGACAAATCGGCATCTGTTATTAATTTATTTTGATATATCTCAAGAGAGAGAAAGACAAGCTATATTGTGCCTTTATAGACTTTAGAAAAGTTGTTGACATGGTGAACAGATGAATAAGATGTTTTATATCTATATATATGACAAGCATACTTGAAAAGACCGATATAATGGTCGAAATGAGCTCATCGTATTGTGTTAAAGAATATTGATCCAGTCAAAACCATCTGATGTTTACTCTTTTCTATATATAACCTTACTTCACGTGAGAAGCAACTCATCTTTTCAAACTTGTTCTTTAATGTCTTTCCAGTACTGCGATTTGTCTTTATTGTAACATATATATTTAAATGTGATCAATACCGAAAATAAATACAAAGTGTCATGAACAAGTTCATTATAGATGTGAAGCTATGATTGAAATGTATCGTTTTTGCTTGGCTTGATCTAAATGACCAATCCAATCTCATCGAAAATAACTAAATGTTATTGAATTGTCTTTTCCGTAACATTTTATGTCTTTACTGTAACATTATTTTTTAATATAATTGAAGTCGTTAAAGTCACAGTATTGTGAGTCATCCCGTTAATACCATATGTGTCTCAACCAATGAAATTTGGCAATGTCTTGAGATATCAGTAGAATTCTGGGATACTCTCTCTGTTTGTCTGTCCAATAACGTAGGGTGTCTTTACAATAACAGTGTTGTATTTCCTGTAACATCATTTATTTCTTAATTTGTTACTAAATATTAATCATATAATGTCGACAATATCCTGAAAGAATACATTAATATGTATGTGACAATGTCAGTCAAATCTGTTATTATAAACTCAATTATTTGGGAATCTAAAGGTTTTGAAAATATACTCCAGCATTCTATTTTCCTAGGCTAACAATTGGTCGCTATTATTTTTTATTCCTAAATAAATTATTAACACATTTTGTGATATACCTACTTCTAAAAAGACAATATTTTAACATGCTTTTGAATAATTTTAAAAAATCACTATATTTAAACATTTTTACCACAAAATATAACTGTTACAGGAAAGACACTAATGGTCACACTAGCTAATTAATTAATTTGCCACAGACTTAATATATCTCATTAAGCCCCGCGCATATATTTTTCACATATCTTAATGATATGTCTTCACATTTGTGAAAAAAAAGTTCTAAAAAATTTCATAATCTATTTTCGAAATTTTGTGTTCGGAATTGTGCACTTTTTTGAGAATGATAATAAAGATAAAACAGAATACATCAACGTCAGCAGCAACAGGATGATCATTTAATGTGTGTACCAATATTCTGATTGACATGCTATTTACATGGATGGTGGTGGCGTTTGGCCTCGGACGATGTCAGAACTGTCTCGTGCAGCAATCTCACGTGTAAAATGCTGAACTTGAACTGCATTCTAATATGTAAAAGAGTCATTCATAGGTCATTGTTTTATTATAATAGGACCATTTTGCAATCCGTAAACTGCTAAAATCGACAGGCTTTTGTTTGATAAGCTGCAGCTGACGTTTGCTTGATATGTTAATCATTAAAGTGTCAGCGTGTTTAACATGACTTGCCTGTTGATGATATTAGTGTGATTACTAATGAGCAGAACAGATGGCGTGAAACTGTTATCAAAACATAAAACATAAACATACAACATCATATTAATACTACGATGGTGAAATGGGATATTAATGTAAAACATAGATAATTGAAGATTTATTTGTTGCGACCATGTCAACAATAATATGATTTGACAAGTGTTCAATTCATTTAGATTTGAGGCACATATGACTGGTTAGTGATGTCATGTCGTTCACGACCTTTGATGTTACATGTGCAAGTAGAACACCATCTTATCTGACCTATTGGTACCGAGCTCCTAGAAAAGTCCACAACTAAAAGGTATGTTGTTAAACTGTAGAAATAAACATGGTTAGATAGAAAGCCTTAAAGTAATTTAGATGTGATTATTAACTAACTGTAGATAACACTTGAGTATCGTGTTGATTATATGATGCCACTCCGACAACCTGTATTCTTCGACTGTCTCTTAGGCTAGCACCTTTATTCAAAGTTGTTTTAGATTTAATAAATAAACACTTTATTATTAACAATGGTGCAATGTTCTCAGTATCAGTACACTGTTCGAATATTCGCTTGATTAATTTGAGCAAGTAATAAACAAAGTACTAAACTCTTTCCCATATCATACTATTTTTATTAAGTTTTTGCTGGTTAGATACCAAAACATTAAAAATAGAGCCATGGGTTCTGTAACTAATCAGGATTTCATTGAGTTATTACCTAAGGTTGAATATCTTAATTATCTCAAGTAATACCTTGTTAACAAGCAAAACATAGGTTCTTAGATCATGACCCCGATGACCCACATTTGGGGTCACAGGGTCACCAAACCTACAACTAAGAATCACCTTTGACCAAAGAGTTTCTACACAACATTTCAATTTTCTGGAGCTTTACATACTTGAGATGAATATGAAAATAATTGATTAGGTCATGACCCGTATCCTGGATTGAGGTCACAGGGTGACCAAATCTACAATTTAGTATCCCCATTGGCCAAGGAGTCTGCGCAAAACATTACAGCTTTCTAGACTTTTTGGTACTTGAGAAAAGGATGAAATTTATTTTTTTAAGGATGTGACCCCTGTGACCCTATTTGGGGTCTACACGAAATCTACAATTCCCATTGACTAATTGGCGCGCGTCAATCGCGAATCATTGTCCGGTTTTCGATCAGAAATCACTACTTTTACCTTCATATCGTCAATATACTTGATTGACAATCACCAAAAATACTTTGTGCAGCAATTTCCAATATGAAAAATAAATCCTATCGAACAACAACTATCACCAAATATTGATACGCCTTGATAAAGTATACCTGTTGATAAAAGAAGAGCACTTACTGTCTTTTGGTAGCCGATTTTGCGTTCGAATTTGCCTCCATTTTGTATTTTGGAGAGAGAAAAGTAGTTGATTGATTACCCTGTGTGCACAATTAAGTCGCACCCTCCTCTGTTCTTTGTTCTTGTTTTTCTTTCAGAGGAGAATGCATTTGTGACATATATCCTTTATCATTTTGAACGATTGTTTTCGTCAAGCTCATAAACTGGTTTGCGGACAAAAATGATGAATTTCAAATATATCTTTATTGATTGAATTGCTACTACACAATCCCACTGCTTCAAATCTCTGTTTAAACAATATTGCTCAATTAAAGTTTATACGTGTACTTTTATATTGTCTTTTCCGTTTTAGGGGTTTCAATTTGATTGAAAAAATCATTCATTTATTTTGTTCCAATATACACTCTTGGAAAGTAAGTAAATTTTATATTATTTGTTTTAAACATAATAATATAATATACCCACCATACTGTTGTGGAGATCGACTAAGGTCCAGAAATTATTTCGTTTTTGAAACTGTTATTTGAAGTGACAACATTACAAAATAACCAACCATCATGCCTCCAGAAAGTCTACGAATTCGTTACAAAGACAGATGCTGCCACATTTGATACAATGTAGCTGTCTATTCAGCAGGATTCTTTGCATGAGGCTCCATTCTTTTGATTTGACGTTGCATTCATGTTCAATGGAATTCAAATCTGGACAAGGCGAGCAAGGGGAGTTGGGGGTTGTTGCTCTTAATAAAATTACATATACGCATTCACAGAACGAATGCACTTTGAGGCCGAGCGTTATATGTCAAAGGACTTACTAGGACAGCAGCAAGGTGTCCCGGATGTATCGCATGTCATTGAGATTCCCCATACCCCGTGATAAGATCGAGCTTACAATCATCGGAAGTGCACCCCAAAATCATAACTAAACACAAACTAAACGCGACTGAAGCCTGGATGTTTATTGGCACATATGAAATATGTCTGGTACTCTAAACACGTTGACGGTCATCTGTGACGTGTAATAGGAAGTGGCTCCATTTCTGTACATGTGAAACATCAACGTATTTAAAAGGTACAAAATACAATTCTAAATGTATCGCATGTCGCTTGATTATGTTACACGTGTATAGTAGAGACAATATCAATCAATATGAGTATTTTCACTTTTGTAACTTCCGAATAAATTTACTTAACCATCGATTACTAACATTCTTTATTAATAATTTAAACAACTTAAAACATTATGACTCCATAAAGTTAATTCCCCAACCCTTCAACAAGGTAACTTACAGTTTTCGTGCAATATTTGATTAACGAGAGATTCTCATAAAAACAAGGATCTACCAGGGTCAAGTCAGTAAATCGGTTTACATGGAATGTCGGGAGTGTATGATATCTTTAATATAATAACTGTTTCAATGACTACTAACTAATATCATGGAAAGACAGTTACCGCACATAACTTACTATTACTAGCATTACTATTCAGTTGAAATACAACAATAATAAACGTTGCGCCTACATGAAACATATATGAACTCACAAACTAGAGAAAACATAGGGAGAGTAAACAGAATAGAGCCAACATAATACAACATACATCGTACATAAAAGGATAAAACGGTGCTATAAAACTTTAAAACTATATATTTGTAAATGATAGCAGACTGAATGTTAGAAAGATGTAAAACTTTAGATAAAACAACGGAACAAACTGGATGTAAATAGATATGTCATGTTCAGAAATTGTATTGGAAAATACCATAAAGAAGCTCTTGTGTAGAAATTAAGAAATATGTATAATTCAATATCACGATTAAGATAAAGATGATTGGTTATTTGTTGTTACTGGATTTTAAAAATGAAATTAAACACGCTTAATATACTTACAATCAGAACATATATTTTGGATTAACTCATCAATTTAATGATTAAGATCACATTAGAAATCCCATATCATGTTATCATTTAATGAACTTGAGAAATGAGATGATGAACTTTCATTATCAACAAAATAGAGAACAGAAGAAGTATCTCATTTAGGATACATTAAATACAAATGTAGATAATGCATGCATACTCTTTAGAAAGGAAAAACATCATTATTTGTCAGTCTATCTTAAATTGATTAAGTGTCTGAATAACCTATAGGGATTGTCATGTTTATTAAAATCGAGGTGTATACTTGTGTTAAAGGCGCTCTAGCACGTTTTGTTTTACATATTATTTCCCCCAAATTTGTCATTTATTATAAAAGTTTATAAAATATTACATTTGAGGGTAAAACATCTCATTATGCGATTCGATAAGCCGTATACATCGAAAACGGTTAACGGTAGAAAAAAGTGTGAAGTTTAAAGCAATATACTTTTGTGGAACTCGTCAGTGTGAGAGTTGATTTGTAGATCACATTCCATCATTGTACATGTACCTTATTTAAAACTCTACTTTGAATGTATGTGAGTTTGAGAATCCTCAGGTATCCACAGTATTCCAATCTGTTTATGCACTTTATATACATTTGATAAAGTGATCAGAACATAAATATTTTGTTATCGGCTTTTCAATAATTCAATATATATAATGATTAGAGATTATTACCCGAGAAAGTGTGTCATATGACTTTTACGAAGTGAGTGTTAATGTTTTTATTACCTGAGCGAGAGCGAGGGTTATACATACATTTGCACGAGTTTCGTAAATATCATATGGCACACTTCAAAGTCAACAAAATAAACGACACCTCCAAAGCTAAATCAGAATATCTGTTTAAATGAAATCATCGAGATTATAAGGGCTAGTTATAAGGGCCCACTTTAACTGGGGTTGTTGTGGGAAAATGCGACTGTGACTAGCAATGGAATTTATTTCTTCCGACAGAAATATAAACAAAGTATCAGACAAGGTAAACATCCATGCCAGGAAAACTTTAGTTCCAAAGATAAAGCTTGCTAAACATTCAACAATTCAGCCATAATTAACATTTCCCTGTCAGCAGATAAACTCTGCTCCCAGGATCCTCAACACGATGCCCATGTGGTATATATCACTCTAATTGTTTTGACCTAAGGTTAACTTTCCAGATAAGACTATAAATTTATATATGAAAACATTCATGAATGAAGCAGAGAAGGTTGAGTTAAATGTATGGTTTATGTTGCTAGGAAGGAGCCATGTTGTTAGGGTTAGTTACGGCTTACTGCGCATGCGCCAGTGCTGACTCATCACATGTGCCTCTCTGCAGCTAGCAATGCTGGTTCTCAACTAAAGCGGCTGGCTTGCGGTAGAATAAACAGCAGTGATGCATCAGTTCAGGGTGAGACGCCCCAGCCAACTTAAGGGTATTCATTGTCAAACAACAAAGGGAAATCAACCAATCAAAATCAAGGATACATGTTGCAATATACAATATACCAGGACTAGAATTATGTAATCAGATAAGTTTCTACCTTCTTCAAAATATGTGTCACATCCTGATAGATTATAAAATAGTCCCGTAACTTTACCAATTTCTGGTTGAGTTGCAGTGACAATAACGAGTAGAGTAGATGGATGTTTGACAAATCGGCATCTGTTATTAATTTATTTTGATATATCTCAAGAGAGAGAAAGACAAGCTATATTGTGCCTTTATAGACTTTAGAAAAGTGTTTGACATGATGAACAGATGAATAAGATGTTTTATATATATATATATATATATATATATATATATATATATATATATGACAAGCATACCTGAAAAGACCGATATAATGGTCGAAATGAGCTCATCGTATTGTATTAAAGAAGATTGATCCAGTCAAAACCATCTGGTGTTTACTCTTTTCTATATATAACCTTACTTCACGTGAGAAGCAACTCATCTTTTCAAACTTGTTCTTCAATGTCTTTCCAGTACTGCGATTTGTCTTTATTGTAACAAATAATATTTAAATGTGATCAATACCGAAAATAAATACAAAGTGTCATGAACTAGTTCATTATAGATGTGAAGCTATGATTGAAATGTATCGTTTTTGCTTGGCTTGATCTAAATGACCAATCCAATCTCATCGAAAATAACTAAATGTTATTGAATTGTCTTTTCCGTAACATTTTATGTCTTTACTGTAACATTATTTTTTAATATAATTGAAGTCGTTAAAGTCACAGTATTGTGAGTCATCCCGTTAATACCATATGTGTCTCAACCAATGAAACTTGGCAATGTCTTGAGATATCAGTAGAATTCTGGGATACTCTCTCTGTTTGTCTGTCCAAAAACGTAGGGTGTCTTTACAATAACAGTGTTGTATTTCCTGTAACATCATTTATTTCTTAATTTGTTACTAAATATTAATCATATAATGTCGACAATATCCTGAAAGAATACATTAATATGTATGTGACAATGTCAGTCAAATCTGTTATTATAAACTCAATTATTTGGGAATCTAAAGGTTTTGAAAATATACTCCACCATTCTATTTTCCGAGGCAAACAATTTGTCGCTATTATTGTTTATTCCTAAGTAAATTATTAACACATTTTGTGATATACCTACTTCTAAAAAGACAATATTTTAACATGCTTTTGAATAATTTGAAATAATCACTATATTTAAACATTTTTACCACAAAATATAACTGTTACAGGAAAGACACTGATGGTCACACTAGCTAATTAATTAATTGGCCACAGACTTAATATATCTCATTAAGCCCCGCGTTTATATTTTTCTCATATCTTAATGATATGTCTTCACATTTGTGAAAAAAAAGTTCTAAAAAAGTTCATAATATATTTTCGAATTTTTTTTGTCCGGAGTTGTGCACTATTTTGAGAATGATAATAAAGATAGAACAGAATACATCAACGTCAGCAGGAACAGGATGATCATTTAATGTGTGTACCAATATTCTGATTGACATGCTATTTACATGGATGGTGGTGGCGTTTGGCCTCGGACAATATCAGAACTGTCTCGTGCAGCAATCTCACGTGTAAAATGCTGAACTTGAACTGCATTCAAATATGTAAAAGAGTCATTCATTGGTCATTGTTTTATTATAATAGGACCATTTTGCAATCCGTAAACTGCTAAAATCGACAGGCTTTTGTTTGATAAGCTGCAGCTGACGTTTGCTTGATATGTTAATCATTAAAGTGTCAGCGTGTTTAACATGACTTGCCTGTTGATGAAATTAGTGTGATTACTAATGAGCAGAACAGATGGCGTGAAACTGTTATCAAAGCATAAAACATAAACATACAACATCATATTAATACTACGATGGTGAAATGGGATATTAATGTAAAACATAGATATTGAAGTTTTATTTGTTGCGACCATGTCAACAATAATATGATTTGACAAGTGTTCAATTCATTTAGATTTGAGGCAAATATGACTGGTTAGTGATGTCATCGAAGAAACAGCTGTCATGTCGTTCACGACCTTCGATGTCACATGTGCAAGTAGAACACAATCTTATCTGACACATTGGTACCGAGCTCCTAGAAAAGTCCACAACTAAAAGGTATGTTGTTAAACTGTAGAAATAAACATGGTTAGATAGAAAGCCTTAAAATAATTTAGATGTGAGTATTAACTAACTGTAGATAACACTTGAGCATCGTGTTGATTATATGGTGCCACTCTGACAACCTGTATTCTTGGACTGTCTTTTTAGGCTGGCACCTTTATTCATTTATTTGTTGTTTTAGATTTAATAAATAAACACTTTATTATTAACAATGGTGCAATGCTCTCAGTATCAGTACACTGTTCGAATATTCGCTTGATTAATTTGGGCAAGTAATAAACAAAGTAATAAACTCTTTCCCATATAATACTATTTTTATTAAGTTTTCGCTGGTTAGATACCAAATCATCAAACATGCATATAGAGCCATGGGTTCTGTAACTAATCAGGATTTCATTGAGTTATTATCTAAGGTTGAATATCTTAATTATCTCAAGTAATACCTTGTTAACAAGCAAAACATAGGTTCTTAGATCATGACCCCTATGACCCACATTTGGGGTCACAGGGTCACCAAACCTACAACTAAGAATCACCTTTGACCAAAGAGTTTCTACACAACATTTCAGCTTTCTAAAGCTTTACATACTTGAGATGGATATGAAAATAATTTATTAGGTCATGACCCGTATCCTGGATTGAGGTCACAGGGTGACCAAATCTACAATTTAGTATCCCCATTGGCCAAGGAGTTTGCGCAAAACATTACAGTTTTCTAGACTTTTTGGTACTTGAGAAAAGGATGACATTTCTATTTTAAGGATGTGACCCCTGTGACCCTATTTGGGGTCTACACGAAATCTACAATTCAAATTGACTAATTGGCGCGTGTCAATCGCGAATCATTGTCCGGTTTTCGATCAGAAATCACTACTTTTACCTTCATATCGTAAATATACTTGATTGACAATCACCAAAATGGAATTTTTCGGTAACAGTCAATACTTCTCGATAAACTAACACCATTTATTGCGTTTAGAATATGTGACCCAAAACAACACAATGGATGCACCTTTAAAGAATGATGCTCCAAACTGAGATAATATAGAATATATATCAGACTACATAATTATATTAACATGTACTGCAGTTGTATTCAAATTGAATATATATTGTCTGTGACCTTTTCTACTATTTCAATTTCAAAACCTAACATGTATACTATTTCCATGAACACGGTCTTGCTAATTTTTTCTGTTAAACAGCTGAGTTAAACAGTTAAACAGTTATGTAGTACCTGTAATTGAACAACTTCTAAACGTAAAAGGTTTATTAACATTACTGTACCTCTATATATAAAATTACTGGGATGTTGACATTTAGTGTAAAGAGAATAAGACGTTGCCATGTTAAGAAGAGAGGCGTTTAATTTTGGATATTACAAGTTACTAAACCATATCCATCAAATTCAAGTTGTGTTATACATCATTTAGACCTAAATGGAAAAAATCGCTATGCATCAATAACCTTAAAGTGTGCTTTATTAAAAGTGAGTGAAATTTGACACGAAGCGGGGAGCTTGTATTTGTGCAGCGATTTTCAATATGAAAAATAAATCCTATCGAACAACAACTATCACCAAATATTGATACGCCTTCCCGCTACTTGATAAAGTACACCTGTTGATAAAAGAAGAGCACTTACTGTATTTTGGTAGCCGATTTTGCGTACGAATTTGCCTCCATTTTGTATTTTGGATAGAGAAAAGTAGTTGATTGAATACCCCGTGTGCACAATTAAGTCGCACACTCCTCTGTTCTTTGTTCTTTTTCTTGTTTTTCTTTCAGAGGAGAATGCATTTGTGTTATATTTCCTTTATCGTTTTAAACGATTGTTTTCGTCAAGCTCATAAACTGGTTTGCGGACAAAAATGATGAATTTCAAATATATCTTTATTGATTGAATTGCTGCCACACAATCCCACAGCTTCAAATCTCTGTTTAAACAATATTGCTCAATTAAAGTTTATATGTGTACTTTTATATTGTCTTTTCCGTTTTAGGGGTTTCAATTTGATTGAAAATATTATTAATTTATTTTGTTCCAATATATACTCTTGGAAAGTAAGTAAATTTTATATTATTTGTTTTAAACATAATAATATAATTTACCCACCATACATACTGTTGTGGAGATCGACTAAGGTCCAGAAATTATTTCGTTTTAAAACTGTTATTTGAAGTCTCAAGATGACAAAATAACCAAGCATCATGCCTCCAGAAAGTCTACGATTTCGTTACAAAGACAGCTGCCACATCTGATACAATGCAGCTTTCCAATCAGCAGGATTCTTTGCATGAGGCTCAATTCTTTTGATTTGACGTTGCATTCATGTTCAATGGAATTCAAATCTGGACAAGGCGAGCAAGGGGAGTTGGGGGTTGTTGCTCTTAATAAAATTACATATACGAAATACAAAAATGATATGATGAAGCGATTTCTTTTTTTTACGACATTTTTTTTTATGATAGAGTTACATATACGCATTCACAGAACGAATGCACTAAGGCCGAGTGTTGTATGTCAAAATACATTACTTGGATAGCAGCAAGGTGTCCCGGATGTATCGCGTGTCATTGAGATTCCCCATACCCCGTGACAAGATCGAGCTTACTCTCATTGGAAGTGCACCCCAAAATCATAACTAAACCCAAACCAAACGCGACTGAAGCCTGGATGTTTATTGGCACATATGAAATATGTTTGTTACTCTAAACACGTTGACGGTCATCTGTGACGTGTAATAGGAAGCGGCTCCATTTCTGTACATGTGAAACATCAAAGTATTTAAAAGGTACAAAATACAATTCTGAATGTATCGCATGTCGCTTGATTATGTTACACGTGTATAGTAGAGAACATATCAATCAACATGAGTATCTTCACTTTTGTAAGTTCCGAATAAATTTACTAAATCATCAATTACTAAAATTCTTTATTAATAATTTAAACAACTTAAAACATTATGACTCCATAAAGTTAAATCCCCAACCCTTCAACAAGGTAACTTACAGTTTTCGTGCAATATTGGATTAACGAGAGATAAAAGCAAGGATCTATAAGGGTCAAGTCAGTAAATCGGTTTACAGGGAATGTCGGGAGTGTATGATATATTTAATATAATAACTGTTTCAATGACTACTAACTAATATCATGGAAAGACAGTTACCGCACATAACTTACTATTACTAGCCTTACTATTCAGTTGAAATACGCATTTAAAATATAACAATAATAAACGTTGCGCCTACATGAAACAAATATGTACTCACAAACTAGAGAAAACATAGGGAGAGTAAACAGAATAGAGCACAACACATATGATCAACGGTATTTACTCTTACATAAAAGGATAGAACGGTGCTATAAAACTTTAAAACTATTTATTTGTAAATGATAGCAGACTGAATATTAGAAAGATATGGAATTTTAGATAAAACAACGGAACAAACTGGATGTAAATAGATATGTCATGTTCGGAAATTTTATTGGAAAATACCATAGAGAAGCTCATGTGTAGAAATTAAGAAATATGTATAATTCAATATCACGATTAAGATAAAGATGATTGGTTATTTGTTGTAACTGGATTTTAAAATTGAAATTAAACACGCTTAATATACTTACAATCAGAAAATATATTTTGGATTAACTCATCAATTTAATGATTAAGATCACATTAGAAATCCCATATCATGTTATCATTTAATGAACTTGAGAAATGAGATGATGAACTATCACTATCAACCAAAATAGAGAACACATTAAATACAAATGTAGATAATGCATGCATACTCTTTAGAAAGGAAAAACTTCATTATTTCTCAGTCTATCTTAAATTGATTAAGTGTCTGAATAACCTATAGGGATTGTCATGTTTATTGAAATCCAGGTGTATACTTGTGTAAAAGGCGCTCTAGCACGTTTTGTTTTACATATTATTTCCCCCAAATTTGTCATTTATTATTAAAGTTTATACAATATTACATTTAAGGTTAAAACATCTCATTACGCGATTCGATAAGCCGTATACATCGAAAACGGTTAACGGTAGAAAATAGTGTGAAGTTTAAAGCAATATACTTTTGTGGAACTCGTCAGTGTGAGAGTTGATTTGTAGATCATATTCCATCATTGTACATGTACCTTATTTAAAACTCTACTTTGAATGTATGTGAGTTTGAGAATCCTTAGGTATCCACAGTATTCCAATCTGTTTATGCACTTTATATACATTTGATAAAGTGATCAGAACATTAATATTTTGTTATCGGCTTTTCAATAATTCAGTATATATAATAATTAGAGATTATTACCCGAGAAAGTGTGTCATATGACTTTTACGAAGTGAGTGTTAATGTTTTTATTACCAGAGCGAGAGCGAGGGTTATACATAAATTTGAACGAGTTTCGTAAATGTCATATGGCACACTTCAACGTCACCAGCATAAAGAACACCTCCAAAGCTAAATCAAAATATCTGTTTAATGAATCATCGAGATAAATCTTAGCCTCTATGCTCTGCACAATTTAGTTGTTTTAATATTATTTTTTAAAAATGAGTGTGGTATTGTCAATTAACGAATATATAATGCACCATGTTAATGCTTTTGCTAGTATATTTAGAGACGTATAGCAAAGGGTTTCTGAGTGTCAGAAATAATGTGAGCTACATAACAGTCATTGTCTGAGTAAATTGAAATCATTAAACCACATTCCGTCATGTAATAAGGCGACATGTTCACCTTGTTAAAACGTTAACATAATGGTATCGGGTATCTAAATGTTGCTTTTATCTACATTGTAACTCAGCCTTTCACCTTGAACGTAATATGCAAGCCAACAAGTCCATGAAACTCATCTTCAGATATTTTACAATAACGTCGGAAAGAAATGAGATTATTTTCTTATCCTTTTCAGAGAATGAGTTTGATAATAATTATACACATTTTTTATCACAATATTTCACTTATACAGCGCTGAATCCATGTCTTATCATACATGTTCAGTGAGATGAGAGGCACTATATGAGAAGGCAGGACTGAACAAGAGGGTGTCCACCCTTCCACCACACTCGACACTGGGAAGTGAATTGGAACACACGCAATACCCCACGAGACATACATACACACAAAATGTACGCACTGTCTTGAACAGATGCAGGTTTTTGAGCATTCACTTGGCACCATTCAAGAGTACATAAATATATAATGTAGACTAATATAGAATGAAAATTAAAGGCACAAGTGCACGCTTTTCGCATTCAAATAAGCTGTTTTAGGTCATACGAGGGCATATAAACTCACGTTAGCTTCCTTTCGGTGCAATAAAATACTTATTAGTCTTTACAATTGACCTGCAGTCAACAATTAAAAAGTTGAGACGGCCAAAGTCATTCAGGGATATCACAAATAGTAAGAGTCGCTAATGTGCAAAATGGGAAATATAGAGTGTAGAAAACGGCTTAACTAGGATTTCATTCAGCTCTTCAGCATATACTATATTCTCTTAACTGACAACAAAGATTGGATAGTCTTCATTAATATTAACTTCACCGGTTTGTAATACGCAGTGTAAGCATTGTTGTTACATTAACGATAGCGACTGCCGTTTTTGGTCATCGGGTAGTGTGCTATTTCTTAATATTGCTGATATTGTAGTTCATGCGGATTTAATGCAACGTTGCATTAATTACTTCCGGTCTTTAAAGTTAACTTTAAAACCTGAATATGTACATATTTTGCAGATAACTTATATAATACATTACCTTAGGGTAGGTTGTTTGTAATATCGAGATATGTGCATAATCCGTGCATTATTTGGATTGTAAAACAATTGGCGTGCTACAGTGCCTATAAATTAATTTAGACTATTACATCTGGCCCCTTTCTAAACATGTTCCAATGGTGACCACAATTGTCAAGTATGCTTGAAAGGTAGACAAACAATAATTAATCAGACAGCAGTTCAACAGTCGAGCAGTTCCCGGTAATAATGATCTCCTTCATTCACTCTCTGTCTGGGAAATAATTTAAGAGACTGTAGATCAACATTATTAATGATTTTCCATTACTAAATTGATTAAATTAAACCATGTTGTCAATATAATATTCAATTCAACACCCCTTATCAATCAGCGTAAACATCCGTTTATAATACCTTCCACAAATTAAATTTTTTTTTCTTAAAAATGAGATTTCACTTCAGTAACTAACAGGATTGAGCATAAGCAAGGAATACTGGTATCATCACAAAGAAAGAAGTTGTTATCCAACTATTATTGTTTTTTCTTTGTATTCACCTTCTAAACATACTTCCAAAACTTAGAGTTACATGTACGTTAAGGTTTGATATCAGTTAAAGGTGCATCCATTGTGTTTCATAACATTTTATTTGGCTTCAATACGTTCCAACTCACCAAGTGTGCTGTCTACAATACAAATAAATTCACTCAGCTTGCATATATATCCTCAATCGCCAAATATATCATAATTACTAGTTTCCAATTAAAATTGAGTAACATCATTATGTAAGTGCAGAAACCGAAACTGCACGTCCCATTTACATGCACAGTAGTTATGTGACCTATTAAACATTATAAACTCAAATTCGTCTTCTTGTCTGTTATAAATAAGACTCCAAAATTACGTTTGACTCATTGACGCGCGCCACACGCTGTGCATCGTCCGGTTTTCGATCAGAAATCATTACTTTTATCTTCATATCGTCAATATGCTAAGTCTGTTATCATCAAAATGGTAGTTTTCGTTAACAGTCGGTACTTCTCGATAAAGTAACACCATTTATAACGTTTGCAATATGTGACCCCAACAACACAATGGATGTACCTTTAAAATACAAAACTAACGTGTCTTTGATTAGATTGAAGTAATTCCTAAACGTATATCCGGAATTGTAGGCTTTTGTGGGTGTTGCTTAACCTGTTAGTTGTTTTTTCCTTCCATTGATGAACTGGAAACGTTTGGTAGAATGATGAACCGATATAAAGAATAATATCATTAACATTTTAAAATGACAAGGTAAAACTTCATTCAATAATTCAATGACGTTATTGAATATATCTGTCCTGCAATTAACGGTGTATTCGTCACTATGAATAGCACTGTACCTTTGCAATTTACGAGCTTTTAAAGGTCAAAATATGTACCAACGTTTAATGAATTGTTTCCCATATGTGGAATGATTAGGGCATTTTATAACACATTTTTCCCCATTTAGAAGTCACTCAAGTCATTTCACCCGACAACTGAAGTGCTTACCTTGATAGAAATAGAGAATCATGATTGGATGCAATCACAGGTAGTTGTCCAATCACCGACGTTGATTTCAACTCAGCCTGCTGTTTGTTCCCGCAGCAATAGGGGATGCAGTTGCTGCTTCTTTCCTTGGCACTCAGCATTATAAGGGTAGAACAACTGAACTGGCGCTGCATTGCTGCGGCCTGGTGCCAAAGGCTCTTAAAGAATCTCCGAATTTACAATGTAATGAGGACAACAACATGTTATTATTAGAGAAGGGTTACCTCACCTTTGAGATGTGAATATATTTCTTACAAGTCAGAAGTCAGTTGGAAAAGTAAAACAACAAAGCTAACGTGGGGGACTTAAATGTCGTTGTAAAACAAGTTAAGATGTAAATGAAGAGAACAATATATATATTAATCGAAGCATAACAATGTTAAAGGGCTTAAACGGGGTGATTGAAATAATTATTTGTGTACGGAATACATCCGAGACCTGTACTACCAACAAAGTATCTTGCTAAAAATTATAATTATTATGAACAAGATATACAACATACAGACACTAGCATAACAAGGGAAATCACGATTCCCATTAAATCAATTTTCGTTTGTAATATGGTGTGGGGATATCCTGTTACTAAAAGAAAACGATAACAATACTCAATACATGTACATGTACAAATATTATTTAAACTTTATTCACCAACGTTCATGTTTTACAAAATATTGCTTCTTCATGTCCACGTGCAAATACCTAATAAATTGCTGAACCTCCACAGAAAACAAATTAATCATAACGCGAGCAAAATTATATAGACACAATAAGGGAAGAAATTTTGCATGGACATTTGAGACTGAAATTAATTCAATTCCCTAAGGAGAAGTTATTTTATTGATTTAAAATTTAAAATCTATGCTTATTTCGCTTGCGTTGCATTAATTTTATATGCTTTATATGTTCTTTAAATGATCCAACGACTAATTATATCATGCTTTTGGGTTATTAGTAAAATATTATATAAAGTTAAAGTATGTATCATTATTATATATGTTTTGATTAAACTCCACACACAATCTAATAACCACTTTTTAGGAGACACATCAGATGTAAACACACCATGTTAGGCACTGATCAACTTGCACCAATTACTAAAATTACAAGTTCACTTATCAATGCAGTACACCAGTCACTAAGAAGAATCTGAGGGAAGCAATGGCACACTAAAATATTCTAGTGATGCTTCAAGTACAGATGTGTAAAATGGAATGAAAATAGAATTCATGTGAAGTCAGTATTTTGTGAGAATTTAAAATTTATATTTTAAATTCAAAATTGTTTGTATAAAATTTGTTTCCGACAGTGTATTCTAATAAATTGAAATAAATACATTCTTTGCTCTCACCCAATATGTCAATCGATATCGAGTCATAACCTTTAGTTTGATTTTGACTTTTTGAGTATATGTTTTATTGTTTTATACTACCAAACTGCTAAGCATATTAGTGATATACAGCCCAACATACTATATAATGTTTTGAAGATCCAGCAGCTCAACGGTGTTGAACATACGTGCAGAAACGAGAATGCAACAATGCAGTGAAACGTCTCGTATTCTATGAAAGTCATTTATTGTATTCTTTGTATCATTGTAAGCTTATAATTTCTCTTTGACCAGTTAGCTAAGTGTTAGTATAAATCTTCAACCCAATCTCATATTGAGAACGTCGATATGCTTATCTTCTAAATACACAAAGATCTTAAAATGACATTAAAGGGATCACATAGTATGGGTGATTCCACCAGATGCTTGTGACATTGACTAGACACATACTGGAAGGATGACATTGATGATTTGTATAATACGCAGTCATGATAGTGTAGTGGCGTAGGATGTAATATTAACACGTCATTATTTCCTGATAAATACACGCCTTTACCATATAAATATATTGAATGTGTAACTAAAGTAATTCAAAGTATCCAAATGATTACATTGATGTTAAAGTAAATTTAAGATTTGAAAGTAACATGACAAACTTTAACTGGAACAACTATAAACTATTTTTGTCAACTGAAGATAAGAGACACGTCCTTATTCACAGTACTCATCATGAAGTTGCCATTTTCAACTTTTGCATTTCTTATATATAACTTCCTTATGTAACGCAAATTGAAAAAAAAGGTTCATGATACGTGATGTGATAACTTCGTATTTATACAAATAAATCCCAGATATTTATAACCATACAATATTGAACAGTCGGCCAGTGAATGACACAAAATACAAATATTTATTTATAATTTGGTATTGTTGAGATATTGACAGAGCAGTTTGAGCCAGTTTTATGAATATGTTGCTTTGAAATTGCTTAAATGTTGGTATTTTCCATCAATATGTCTGATTAGTTTCACAATATAAGCATATCTGTATACATTCAAGCTGTTGAAGGATTATTGTGATGAGTGCATGTTTAGTTCTTTACATTCAAACCCGATTGTCAATGGGTCTAATTAACTCCTCGCATGGTTAAGACATATTTGCAAGAAATTGCAAGAAATGTCAGCTGTACTTGTTCTCTGTTTTTGCTTTGTGTGAATAACAAGTTACATAACGTAAAATCAAATTGTGTTGTAAGCCTATACATTATCCCAAGGACATGCATCTAGTATTATTAATAGTAAGTTAAAATGTCATTGTTTTTATGACGTTTCACCGGCTATGAACCAGCTTTGATAAATCTCCTGAGTTTTTAAAATATTAATTACAAATAACAATTTTTTTTCAAAATAAGGTCAGAGGCTTTTTATTAGGAATTGAATATTGTTATAGACAGAGGTTAAAATGTCACGAGTTGAGTGTTGACTAGAAATGGAAAGGTGGCTCATACAGGGAAGTACTTTACCATCATATAAGTTTATGTCGTAGTAGTATGAGTAGTGCAATCCGTTGCATTCAAATTCAAATAATCTTTAAATCTGTAAATAACATTGTTCCTCAACTAAATACCTTTACATATCTACACATGGATCTTTCTGTGACGAACCAATGAATGTTTGCATCATCAACTGCTGGCATAAGCACACAAAACAAAATGATGAGAAAATAGTAAATTTCTTATATCAGTTACCAATGTACCAGTATCCCAAATTATCTTGATTTAAGAAAATAGTAATTTTCTCCTCAATCATTAGCCAAGCTATCCAAACCACGCTGAAGGACCATTGAATAAGGCAAGTTTTGACTTCATTTTCGATTAATCAACCCATAGTAACTCAACTGATCTAGAGGCTTAATTAACGTGCCCTTAACAGTGTTGAAAGTGTAACGTGATCACATCTGTTACGGGTTTTTTGTTCACAGGGCACAATATATAATTTACTCTTTGTGAAGGTTTATAATGTTCTGTGAACTAGCAGTCAACCATAAATTATATATAGTCGAAATAGTCGTATCTCGTTGGCTACTGTAGAAAATCATGGACAGTATAATTTGGTTATACAGTGTCTTGTTTACTCCGTCTATACACATACACATATACTCAGAATACACATATTGATAAGCATCGACATTACATACTAAAATCCGTGAACTACTAGCATGTACGAATTTGTTTAATGAGCCAATATTGTGATTGATATAGCAGCATATGAATATACTTCACAAGAATGAAATCTGAGAGCCTTATTCTCTTAATGATATTTTTTTTAAAACATTTATGATAAAGTTTAGGATAATTATTGTGATGGAACTACAACATTATGTTTGCGGTTTTCGTTTAAATTGAAGTCATGAAATGAATGATGCTTTGTTTTGTAAACCAAGATTATTTGAATTATTTCAAAGTCATAGTTATTAAAAATATGTCTTAACCATGCGAGGAGTTAATTATACCCATGACAATCGGTTTTGAATGTGAAGAACTAAACATGCACTCATCTCATCACAATAATCATTCAACAGCTTGAATGTATACAGATATGCTTATATTGTGAAACTAATCAGACATATTGATGGAAACTACCAACATTTAAGCAATTTCAAAGCAACATATTCATTAAACTGGCTCAAACTGCTCTGTCAATATCTCAACAATACCAAATTATAAATAAATATTTGTATGTTGTGTCATTCACTGGCCGACTGTTCAATATTGTATGGTTATAAATATCTGGGATCAATTTGTATAAATACGAAATTATCACATCACGTATCATAAACCTTTTTTTCCAATTTGCGTTACATAAGGAAGTTATATATAAGAAATGCAAAAGTTGAAAATGGCAACTTCATGATGAGTACTGTGAATAAGGACGTGTCTCGTATCTTCAGTTGACAAAAATAGTTTATAGTTGTTCCAGTTAAAGTTTGTCTTGTGACTTCCAAATCTTAAATTTACTTTAACATCAATGTAATCATTTGGATACCTTTAATTACTTTAGTTACACATTCAATATATTTCTATTGTAAAGGCGTGTATTTATCAGGAAACAAAACCCTATTTCTCCTACATGGAAGGTAACACTGTGTCTTGTAATGCTGTGTCAACTTGTCTGTACAACCTGACGTCTGCAATATCCTTGGACAAGACAATATCCCAACACGCCCTCCAGACAGCAATTCTTTTTGCTGATCATGCAGGAATTACAAAACACACGAACACTGTTTGAATTCCAATACATGACTTGTCCTTGAGATAGCACGTGAGAGGTCACACCATCGTGTGATTTATTAAGAGACAAACACGCTTCAGAATAATGCTTTCAAGGTGGAACACGACTTGTGTCACTGACCTTGCGAACATCAGTACACCTGTACCTACAGCCATAAAAGTAACATCCATTGACTAAAACGTATATAAATACTGAAAAAAATACGTTAATAAGGGATATTGAATGTTTTATGATCATTAGTTCATTAGTATGCCAAGTAATAAATAAATCATTATTCATGATTTAAAAAACATCCCTAACTATTTATGCAGTATATATACCTACATTGATAACGTTATGTAACACATATTTTATTTAAATGATAAGATCATGCGATCAGTTTTATAATATATTTCAAGTAACATACATACGATTCATATATAAATCGAAGCCTAAGAGATAGAAGTTTAAAAAAACAAAACAATTTTCAATATGAGAAACTTATTCATCTTTCTCATTCATAATTCCTGAACGTTGATTTTACTTGAAACCTCCTAGGTCGCATAGGTTCTTAAAGTTGAAACCCTATACACTACAACATAAAGAGAAGTTTATCAGAGCAACTCGTACTGAAATTATGAGCTCTTGAAACTTGAAAGGCCTTTGATGCTTTAAATCATCCATACATAAGTATATAAATTGCATGTACGTGAATCGGTTCAGCATTTCATAATTTCATAAAGAGCCGTCAAGGATATTGATAGACACACCGGACCAATCCCTAAAAATATATTTCATTGAAATACATACACTTAAATTTTCGCAGATTATTTCGACCTGTACTAAGTGGAGAAATCGCACTTAGTAGTAAGGGTGTATTCCAGTCTGGGAGCCTCCTTGTGGGCGTATCACAACCCGATACAGACATTCATTTAAACCGTTTGCCTTCAATTCTTGTTTCCACATCAACATCTCCATCCATAGTGACTTTCTATATTAATCAAACAAGCAGGCGAAATACGTCATCAGTCATTCAGTGAACTTTCTCAATAATCTTAAAGATAATGCTTGAGCTTTAAATAAGCTGCCCCTAATTGTGTATATACGATAGGGTCGATATACAAAGGTTTCTTTGTTCCTGTATATATATGTCCTTTGATTATGATGAATGACAGGTTCATAACTATTAACGTTAAACACAGCAACTCATGAAACATAAAATGTTTCATATCACCTCGAACAGTTACTACATGGGGTGTTTATTATATCTGGTGACAAAATACAGTGATAATAGGACTTGACAATGTTTTACAACTGTATTTTCAACATGTTTCAATTAGTTTCATCTATTGTCATTATTTTGAAATTCATCAGTTATATAATATAGCTCCAACAAATGCATTATGTAATCAAATCAATGAATGTAAATGCGTTCTTATACTTTCAACACCTTTTCATACTTGTATTATTCTACCCATATACTCTCTTGATTAGCTGAAATATGAATTATTTGGGGATTTTTTTATAAATGCGTTGAAAAAGTTCACATACACATTTTTCTTTGGAAATTACTTCATTTGTAACAGTTACAGAGGTTTACATATTAAAGGTTAAGTTGCTATTCAGTGTTATGGTTGCTTCCACTTCATGTGTCGAGTCTACCGTCTCCTCTCTATCAAGAATCAAGATCAGTATCAGTGACTAAACAGAGATCTTACAACAAACATATAATTTGTATTAATGTATTGTATAATGAACCATTATGGGAGAACAACACACTTACTTGAACGTCACAGTGTGTCAATACCTATACTAAATTTGTTAATAAGCAGTCGAACAAAGTTGCAAATATATTAAGATAAAAGCTTAATTCCAAGACATATAATCGATAGACTACTTTGAAAGCTCTAAGGAATCCAATATTGACTAATTTATCTTTGTCATCAAAACTGCGTATTGAACTGATAGCTTTAGAAATAAAAACATGCATTAATAGGACAGGATCAATAGCTTGTCTCCAGTAATGAACAGACGAAAACACACACATAACAGAGGCAATTAGATTATATAACAAACAAATCTAGGTGCGAGATTTTATGGAATATTTAGTACTTTATAAAACATATGAAAAAATAGCAAAAGAAAGTTCGTGAATAAAACTATTTTCCTATGATACAGGTGTTTCAAGACAATGTTTACCAATATATATTAATTGATTACGTACAACAAAGTAGGTGAATACAAAGTCCTTATTGAGGAACAAAAGTTTAATGGCTGGTATATAATGAAGGAATAAGTATTGTAAATAACCCGTTATCAAACTTGATTGGTCTAATGCCATGTTTCTAAGCAATTCAATAATCTATCTCTCAAAAACTCATCACAAACTGAAATCAAATTATGAATGTGTTTATTTATTTAGTGGCTGGTATTTAGATATACAAGTAATATAGTTTTCACAAAGCTTCGAAACATCGACTATCGAAAGTCTACATCAACCAGACACTCCTCTATTAGCTGATGAAGTATTCGACTTTATGTCTTTTGATTAATTAGTCTGATACAAGGAATCTAAGATATACACAGCTAGACACCAATTACTCTAGAGATTCCGACGGCTAGGTTTAGGGAACCGGTGCGTGTTACATCATATTATGCGTCTGCTTATGAACTACTGAAATTGTTTGAGCTTAAATAACTGAGAAAAGAAACTTTTTAAAATTTATCAACCTGTTTTCTGAGCATATTTTCTCTTGATGAAAGCTTATCAATGTTTTTCCGCCAATCACTATCCGCAGATAGTTTGTATAATTTGAAGAAAAGTAAACGTAGAAAGGTCATCCTATTGATATCTCGCTCCCTTATGTATCAGTTTGTTCTTCAAACACAACGCAAACACTTCCAAGCGTGCGTGGTACTGGGCCAGTTCTGGGCCAGTTCTGGGCCAGTATCACGCCATTACTAAAACGATACCATTCCCTGTACTGGCCTAATTCAGGTTAGCCTTTACTGTTCCGGTACATTAAATATATTGTGTATACCATAAATTTTCAATATCCAAATTAACTGATAATTGAAGGTTGATTTAGTTATGTTCATTTTCTCTTTCATTTTCTAAATTGTTACTTTTCTTAAAGTAAACGATATTAATCATATATCAGTTTGTAATCTTCCATCTTTTTATATTTTGAATGTGTATTTTATAATGAAACTTCAATATTATTTTGTATTTTTTTTCATAATGTCATATTGTAAAATATGTAGTCAAATACATGTTAATTGAAAACAAGCCAGAATTCAGTTTTAAACAAGAAGGCCAACGTACAAAGACAATGATAAAAAAATTAACTTACAATTTACATACAAATACCATTTACAATGCATTGCATCCACAAGCTTTGAAAAATAGTATTACAACAGAATTACGGATGTAACTACTTAGTCGAAGTGGAAACGAATGTAGAGCCACTTATGACGACACTGCTGACGTCAGCATTTTAATGGCTCTTGTGATTCCGACATTTCTACCTTCTTCTCACACTAGGGTTAAGGTAAGTATATACTACCGAGTTTTTGCCTTCAAATCTACTGCACGGCAATGTCCCATCCCCCAACACCAGCGTCAATAGCAGTAACACCACCATTATCAACATGAGTAACAACATCATTATCAATAGAGGTATTGTCATAGTCACCACTAAGAACACCAATATCATCACCATTAGCAACACAGATATCACCATCAAAATGCAACCCCAACATCGTCACAAATAGCACAGATTAACATCTCCGGTGGCACATTAACATTATCTAAATTAGCAACAGCAATGAGGACATCAATAGGACAACATCAATAGCTTCAGAACGATTTTAGAATATCAACAAATTGACACTAGTGAACAACAACATGATCATCAACATCAACATCAATAACCTTCTTCTCATACAATTCCTGTTCTTTTACATCAGCCACAATTACTTCCTACAATCTACTCTGATCTAATAATTACCATGTTGTCACAATGCACTTTTATTATATGTCTAGTGTATAGATTCGACTCTTGTGTGAATGGACGATAATGTTCATTTAAATGTTGTTTAGGTTTTATTTGTTAATCTAAAAGTATACTTACTATAATATTATTCATATTAGCCCCCTTTATGTTTCTGTTCTCAATGAATCACCATGTATATACAGGCGATTCATCTGTGCTGTAAATATTTCATAATTACAGTATGTGTGATGGTAAACATTGAAAGAGGGGTCCCAATATTTAGAAAGTTCGAAGTTTGTTGATTTGTAGGAATATTGTTTCCCCGGGAAACATAATAGTAAATTTACGTTGTAACTTGTAATACACTTATGTGTAACGTTCCACTGAATGAATATAAACTGAGGGATATTCCTCTAGTATATGTCTAACTGTCACAATGAATATTTCTTGGGAGTTTTGTTTAAGTTTGGTTCTGGGATAATCAGTCATAAAATACTACAATCAAAAAACTATTCAACCAGGTTGAGATGGCGTCAGTTCTTTGGAATAAACGCATCAGTGTATTTGTCAAACTCACAATCTTGACCTCCACCTTGTTCTCCGAAACAAGTGAAGCCAGAACACGACCTAATGTGGCAACGGAGTGCACACTGGAGGCACTTTGATGAAAACTTTCCTTGGACTCGATTCGAACCGTGCCAGGTGTAGTAGGTGAAGTTGTTGCTGTGTTTCTCTGAAATAAAGTATCAACATGAAATTAGTATGTGATGTTTGATAACTCATGCCACATGAAAGTTGCTTTGGCGATAGAAACATTCACACTCGTTTCGTTAAAGTCATATAACATTTTGGTAATTGTTAACGATGATTTATTATTACATTAGGTACTCATTGGAAACATGTACACACTGTGCATAACTTATTTCTTTTTTGCGTACAGCATGTTACAACTGGCTCCAGCTATACTTCATCAGTAATGGACTTGCGGACAGGAAGCTATTTCAAACATTCTTATCAAAAAGATACACTTCAGGTACTTACTCATTCTCGTCCAACAGAGGTTACTCCCTTCATATTTCCGATCCTAACCTCTTTTGTTGTTCCTTTGAAATCGAGAGCAGAAGCATAGTCCCCTAGCGGTTGAAAGCGGAATCACAAACTGTAACCCTGCTTCTTAACCAATGCAAACTCATCTTTCAGTTGCCTTCTCGACCGACTGCCTTCAAATTTCTAGGCATTTTACTACGAAGGGTCTTGCTCATTAGCATATGTCCTTCGAAAATGTCTGATGTAAATAACGCTAATGAACTATTGTTGGTATTTGTATCTGATTTGGTCTTCTTTATTTATAAGCATGTTTATGATCAATCGAAAATCAAATAGCATATTTCGAGGAAAACACATTAAATGGGAAAACGTTGGTCTTACGTTTATGTAATCAATATGACGTGTCATTGGCAAATGTCACTTTTGCAACGGCGTCGCTGATTGCACAACTAGATTCAATTGCAACCAATCAGGACACTCCCTTTTTGCCCCCGATTTCAAGCGTAAAACAACAGAGGTTAGGATCGGAAATCTGAAGGGAGTAACCTCTGTGGGAAAAGAATGGTACTTACTTAGCCACATATCATTCATATTCAAGAATATACATATTAGTTTCGTATTAGACGAATGAACTTATTCATTTAAATGCATATCATTTGCTAATAGAAAGCAAAGTTTTTGTATCATCATAGATGAATATATAAACAATGTTTTCCTAGATTTGATATTAACCAAAGTATCCACACATTCCTTATAGGTTAAAACCAGATAAAACAGATAAAACAGATTCTTATAATAAAGCGCAGATAAAACTTACTTCCACATTCAACGATCAGAAAATTAGAAAATGTCTGATCCTTGCTGATCATATTTCGTATCACGTGATGAAATCTGCAGGTGTGATCACTTGACCAGGTGACAGCAGCACAGTTAACTGCATTGAGACACAGAGTCACACAATCTTGTTTAGTCGTGTTGGATACGGGGAACCCTCCTTCCATTTCTACAGATGGTGTTTCCATCGCACATAGGTCTGTAATAATCAGAACAAAACATTAATGATGAAATATATACGCCAGGAAGATAAAGTTTATATTTGTAATTTCAATGTTTAAAGAAAGACTGCCGTGTGTGCGGCATAAACGAATTCGCAATTTATTACAATGCATGATTCGCGTTATAAAAATTCGTTACTAAATAGATATAACATGTTTTGGTAAAATAAAGATATTGCTCAAAGGGGTTTGAACAGTAAACCAGAAGAGAAAATATCTTTCGAAAAAACACAGAAAATTTTCTAAAAAAAGGATTAACAATTCAAAACTCTAGAAGTCCATACAATGGAAGTTTAAACATAGTATAACATTTAACTTTCTTGATTGGAATACAAGTTTACAATGGTCTGAACATCTGAACTTACTTTGATTGTTCCGGTCACATTCCGTTTGTTTGGCAACTGACACTATTTTCATACTGCTAAGATATTTATCCTTTGTTTTGTTAGTGTGGTACGTGCATTCATTCCATAGATAGCTCCAGTTTATGCTTCGCAATTTGTTATTTTGTATCAGACTGTCAACACACTGGAACAGTGATGTCGCCGCTTTGTTCTTTGGTCCTCTCTCTGTGAACACCTTGAACCTGAGAAGGATGCAGCGCTGGGCTGTAATAATGAATACGACAGAATTAGACAGATTTCCACAAGAAGAAAATCTCATCATGTCCGATCACAAATCGCCCCTACCAAACATTTTGACAGGCAAGAACGCATCAACGTACGAGAAGTTACGGCCGATTTGATTTTATTGATATAGGGATCCTGTCTTATTTAATGATTTGATCATTTGTTGCTGCCTATATACTATTGCAGTTATATATCTTACATGTATATTTGTTGGCCCTTAGACTTTGTACAATATCGATAAAACTTTTGATAACTCACAGCAAATATGGTTTACCAAAGAGAAAGGCCAACTGTCAAGGGTAGTAAGGCGAAATGTTTGATAGTTACTGTCACAGTTTCGAATTTTCTTAGCACCGATTTCACCATTTAAAAGTATTCTGGTTGCTTTGGTTTTATAGTTTTGCAGTCCACATCTTTCGGTTTGTTTTAACCATGTATAGCGTGTGCAGTTCGTTGTGAGCATGCATATTCTCATACATTCCTTTTCCGCTTGTATCCCAGAGAAATAGTGCGAGCCTTCAAATCCTTCCTTTTCTGACTCAAAACACTGAAAATCTGTGAATCGTTCGTTTGTAATGTAATTTAAGACATATGCCTTTTTGGTCCATTCATTATAAGAGAAAATCGAAACAACAAAATTGGTTTAAAATTGATTGGTTACACACGTATACATATGAAATAAATGCATAGGCATGGCAGCACATGTGACAAAACTGAGAGATTAAATCATGAATGACAACAGTCGACTTTTCAGATGTTTCTCCGACCATTTCTGAGAGTGTATGATTTAAGTAGCAGCTTAATGTTAATTTGATGAATGTTGAACAATATTTAATGAGTCAAACACACCGTGCATGTCATCTTCTCATGGCAAGGTGAAAATAAATGGAGATCTCTCCATTTTTAACCTTGCCTTCAACCTAGGCAGAGGTGGTGAAACGAATAAACGACACCTATTGTAAACACAAATTACGTCCCTTACCATCTGCTAACATACAGCAAATGAAATCGCCGTTTACATTCGGTACCAATTCAAAATAGCGACGATCGACACAGACACAGAGGCAATACAACTGTCATGTGATTGGCTTATCCGCTTAGCCTGGAGTACGTTAAAATCTTAGCACTAAAAATTCGAGGGTTGAGGTCAAGGGCGGAAGGAGAAGATATGGAAATCTTTTCTTTTCGCCTGTGATGTTGTGAAGATGCGTGCATGCATATTTCTTACTTGAATGACCATACCATTTCGTATTCGAAACATACTCTGATAAACCCGAACCTACCGATCATCTTTTGGCAGATTACTTTTTCCATAACAACACAACCATTGCATTGTCTTGCGCGGAGTCCACTGGCCACAATACAGGTTTTCTCCAGGTCGTTAAACAGTATCACTTCACATCCAATTTGTTCATTTGTCAGACATACATCAATGCAATCAACCAGTCTCATGTTTGTTAAAGGTTTCGTCCGTGAGAGTTTCGTCGTTTGTGGATCTTCCTTTCTGAGCACCATGCACTGGCTTGCTGTGAGATACACGAGCAATCAATATATAACAAACGGAGACTACAACTAATACACCACGATTGAATTGCAATATCTGTACTTATCCGATATGCCTTAGACCACATACTGTGAATTAAATTTGTGCTTTTACCATGAATGGATTTTACGACACTTCACTTCACTTGAGTTCAAAAGGTTTATTTTGATGTTATAGCATAGACATGTTTGCAAGAACAGCTTTATCCAAGCATTTTACAAAATTATAGACACAAGATTACAGTGCCCACAGTGTAAGTTTTATACATTTGTATTAGATAAAATGCATGTTCTATTTCAATGTATATCTATCAATCAATAAGCCTATTGTTGTTTCAATCACAGTTCAGTCAAAAGGGCGCCATTTTTAAAATAGTAAAATTTGAAGCAATAAAATAATCCATGTTTGTTAAAGAAATTATCAAAGTTAACTTTATCCTAAAGTTGCAATGTTATTATAAAGAATATGACTCTGGAAATGTTCATTCATTCTAGTAATTAGACTTTATTGTATTGTATTGCTTTTTTACCACACCAATATCACTACTGTAAAAATCATCATTGTCTAAATCACCACTCATGAAGCATGAAATTTGGAATAAACAAGATCCCGGTTAACTGACTGTGCATCTTTATTTATGAATAACTGACCACAGTACAGTAAAAAAGACCTAATCAACTGTAAAACAAAAGAATGGATCAAGAAGTAAAAGAAAATACAGAAATGTCATCAGAGAAAGAAGAAAATCCTGAAAGAAAAAAACTTTAAGTCCTAAAGGTAGAGAATCATTCTATGCACACAGCAAAGACTTTCAAATCAAAATAGAAAAACCCAGAGAGAAAACCAAATAGTACAAGTGACAGAAAGTGTGAAGCAGTACACTAAAGACTGGCCACAGTACAAAATTAACCATATTCTTTACCTTATATATATATATATATATATATTTCTCCATATCTAAAGGTATCGTTCCGCAGTTTGCTTTATGTGTAATGCAAATTAAGCTATACCTATGCTATATTTGACGACTGAATGCATAATTACTTGTTTTCAGATTTTGAAGGGCAAAATTACTTATGACAGCAAGTAAAAAGACATGATGATTTAGCAAACAGGACGAAATTAGAAGAACTGAAGATCAAGATAAAGTTTATTTGTTAACATTGTTAACACTGCATTGGTAGTCAAAATCTGTTTTCTGCACCTTTCATTGAAAACATCAAAGGGGCATATATTGTTTAACATTGGAGATTTATACCACATTTACCAAAACTTACATCTTAACTTTCATTGAATTTAACCTTATATTAGGTTACAAATCTGCAAAATTCTGAAGAAACCTGGGGATTAATTACTATTGGGTATAACATTAATGACAACATTTACGTTAATAATATGAAATTGATACTGATTTAATTAAAAAACATCCACAGGTCAAAAAGTGGTGGAATCCATTTGCCGGATCCTTCCGGATTCACCAAAATTTTGGCGGGTCCTGGAGAATCCGGAGGAATCCGGAAGGATCCGGCAAGCGGATTCCACCACTTTTTGTCATGTGATCCATTCTCCTGATAACCTCCAGTGCCGATGTGCTAGTTATTTATGTATCATTTTACTTGTAGGAATATGTTGTGTTAATTACAAAAATTGGTTTCCAATGTGCAAAACTGGATTTAAACAGCTTGTATTGTCAGAAGAGACCATGGAGTACATCAAACGTTGTTTGTGTCAGAGCATTAACTGAATCAATGTTCATATCTTAAAACTGAACTCTATTTAATATAACAAACAATAAAGGTAGTTTTTTTTACTTACCAACCAGTGTAGGTAAATGGAGAACCAAAAGAAACTTTAACATTTTCAAGAAACGAACAACTCAAGAACCAAACAAGAAAATAATACGTTTTCATTAAACGAGTCTATTCAGATAATTGTGCTTTATTTTAACATTTTTATCAAGCTGTCTCAGCAATGAATCTCAAGATAAAAAAGATATGTACGTAATTGATAACGGTATCTGTTCATCTGTACAACCTTTTATTTCTAATGACAGAAGAAATTTAACATGTTAAACTTATTGTGATAGTTTGTATTCTGTAGTTAATGTTATTGTCATTTGAAATAATTAAATTTAAAATAATATGATACCTTATCACGTTTTGAAACTATATAATTAAGAGTTTATGATTGGAAATTGAGAGAAGGTGGGGAGAGGCTAAAGTATGACAACATGTTTGAAACCATATGTACAAACTTAGTGAACGTGAGGATGTATCTCTAAATACATTTCCTAATATACCGATACTCATTTTAAATCCAAAACGTTTGGTCAACATAATAAAGATGTTAATTCCAATATTCATTTTACATTTAACTTAGTAACACAAAAGGTTCATGTGATATATTTGAAATATGAATGATCAACATGTTATCTAAATTTAGAAATATATGCGGAGATGTTTATCTTTGATACTCAACGATTACAGAAAGAAAATTATTGTCATAGTTATTCAGTCTAATCTAATATATTTCCGAATGAATATTCAGCCCTACCACAGATAATACGGACAATTAATGGCACTTGAAAAACGTCCACTAAAGCATTACCAGGTACCCATTGTTACAGCACGAGGTAGGGATTCGAATGTTTCTCAAGCATGTATGATAACGTCAACAATTTACTGTACGTACATGTACATATTAAATACAAAATAAAGGAAGCAGTATGTATATTTGCCAAAACAGTTTTCAGGCAACAGTATAGCGTGACTAAAATTATAATCATTTTGGGCGACTTGAATGAAACTTAATTGATTTATCACATCCTCTCAGCAAAGAAATAATATCTTCCCAATATATATTTCACTGTTATCTTTCTCGGACGTTTTCAAATCAGATAAACTAATGTGGTACTATGGTTTTCCTTATGAAGTGGAACGTCAGACGTTACGGTATAAATCACACGAAATCGAACCTCAAATCCTAGTATATCCTAAGTAAAACGTCAATGTAATGGTACAACATACAGCTGCATTCCAAACGTTTGTCTACCCCTTGTGTATTTTAGTTCAAATATCACGTTGTTTGTGTCACCTAGGCACGTGACGGTAGAAGGTACCACCTCCTACTTTTATTTCTTACCTCACAATTAACCGTATCGCTTTTGGCAGCTTACTGAAGTGACCGTTTCGAAATTATAATTGATTATATTTTCGCCAAAAAGTGATGAACGGCGTCAAACACTGATCAGTTTTTTCTTCTGTGGTCATTGAATGGAAGTGAGAAGAAAATGTTCTCTTTAATTCGACACTGAATCCTTTTTTTAAACAAAAACAAATCAATGTTCTGAAAACTTAACCCTACCGTCTTTATAACAAGAAAAAAGTGAGCATGGCTCACATACCCCCGCCATCCGCTAACCGTCCATTGAGAATTATAGATGTGAAGGGTACTATGTTTAAAAACAGCTTCAAGCATCATAATATTGTCAAAAATAATTTTGGGAAGTGCATTGCTTTGTTATTACAAAATTTCATTCACCCAGATAATATTGTTATATTGTTCCGGTAACTTAATTATTCCCATTAGAGCATCACACCGGTAATTTGTACCAAGTCCAATTACAGATTCAAGGGCTTCGTAACTCCGTAAAAAATAATATTTCGGAACTGGACTGTGAAGAGTATCATCTGGACTGCCTACATGTTAAATTTCATTCACCTACATGTAATAGTTCCCGAGAAAACTTGTCCCAATTGGAGCATCACAGCTCTTTTGGTACTAAGTTCAATTTGGGATTCAAGGGCCATAACTCCGTTAAAAATAATACTTCGGAACTGGTTTTCGAACTCGATAAAAAGTATGGTCATGAGTACTCACAACCTAAAGTTCATTCACCTAGGTTGAACTGTTTCCGAGAAAATCTGTCCCGATTGAACACAATAAAACTATGTCCAAAAAGTGACGTTTCCATGGAAACGACAAAAAATGTAAATCTCAGAAAATTGGAAATTGTCTTTGCGCGATCGGAAGAAGATGGTTAACAACTGTACACGAACACACGTTTTTGAGATGCAGCTGTAATTCCAGGAACATTCATAATTTAAACACTGAACGACTGGAAGCATAAATAAGCTCCTACTAATCAATTAACGTCGAGTGTAAATGGTCCTCATGTGTGTGTTTGTCATACTTTTGTTTGGACGTGAAGAGTCAGAATGTTCATAACACTTCTCTTGATTCAACAGTTGTCAGGACACGTCTGTAAGTCATGTTCTTATTTCACAACTTTCGTATGTTGTGTCCTCTTAACTATAAGTATACGTTTAACATCAGACTTAAATATGTTGGATTTAACAATCATATTCAACTTTGTTTTCATGCACCTAGGGAAATTGCAATTGTTTATCCAATTTAAAATGACATGAAAGTGTGAACTCTCTGGCGATAGTTTAGAAACATTAAGAAATAAGGTAAAGGGTGAGGTTATTCATGGAAAATATTATATTATTATAGAAATATTATTTGTGTGATTGTTACATTTCCTTTTCATTTATGAATAATTCATTTCTACCATTATCCCTTCTCATAAAGTGGAAAGTGGATATGTTAATGACGGCTGCCTATCCGTTCACCTTCTCATATGTCCATATGTAGATTTCGTTTCAGGACACTAAAGTGAAACTAACGCAGATATTTCATTAACACTGCAATCCTGATCCCTTTTGATATTTTAATTTTTCCAAAATAGATATTGTTTTGAATTCCAATGATCCAATTTCAACTAATTTTAAAACAATAACTTCACAGTTAGTAATGATGATGCTGTTTCTTCTTGGTTAGATGAGAAACGAGTTCTATAGATTTACAGCCTCTCTATTACGAGAGTGCGACGTTTCCGTGTAGTTGCTGACACCTGTATCATCAGCAAATTAGCAGTTATGGAGAGATGGTACCTAGAAATCAAACTTACTTACGGCAACAATTTATTGTTGTGACTAAGTCTAAAAATATTTGAATTACTCTTTTGGAAAATTGACTCATCGGTACACTTACGGAAAGTGCAAAGATTTACCTAAAGCCTTAAAGTTTTACGACAAAGTCACTCTCATAACAATCAACTAAAAGTTGTTGTTTCAAAATACACTTTCAAATTGATACAAGCAATACACAAAACCTTTGGTTCATACATGTTTTTTGGCCAAAAGACATATCCCAGCAAATAGCAATGTTATTTTGAAAATAAAATGTCCACAGACCTTTACATATGTGATGAAATTTTGATGGGAAAATGTAAAAATGTATAAATCTATAACTTTAGGTAAAAATAGGATTGTAACTGATAACTGCGATACTGCGCCTTTCAGAAGAAACAGATCAAGATTTAAATGGAATTATTATTTAAGTTTTATTTTAAAGTTTCATTTGTATTACATATTTGACTTACACATCTTTAGAAATCACATTATTCTTTATAATCAGTTGATTAATTGATAAAGTATGATAGACATATGATATTTAGTATGATTCGCACTAGATTACAATGTGATAACAGAATGAAAAACATTTTATTCTTTCACATATCTAATCACTTGTTAATTTCAAATCTCTATCTACCACACTGCATGTAGTTCCATATATTGCATTTCCACATTTTAAATTCAAAATTCAGGTATACATATTAATATATAGATAACATACAAGTACGTTTACAAATTCATTTGACATTTAAGTTAGGAATTCGCCACGTTCATATCATAAATTTGATAAATCAATAATCAAAAATATTTGGATATGGTGAGATAAAAATAAATGGAGAAATAACATTTGAAAATGAAACAATTATATCACATCATTTCTAATTCTCAATTCATATTCAGCTTAACTACAGATAATATTGATAACTTATTAAGCCTGAATGTTCACCAGCCAGGTACCCAATTTGATAACGTGAGACAGGCAGTAGCTAATATTTTGAGCAAGTATAATATCCAATCTATGCTGTAAATATACATGTATATAATATACACATCTCTAATTATTTTCTTCTCATCTAAAGGGATCAGTGCATATATGCCATAACAACTCGCATATAGAAGGAAAATATGATAAATGATATAAGAGCGGAATAAGAAGGGATTGGTCAGTTTAATCAGATCAATTAGTAACGAGATAGTATCATCCTAATGTATTTATCATTTTTATCTGATTTATTTGTTTTCATATCAGTTAATCTAATGGGAAACAAGGGTTTTAGCTTTAGTCAGACAAATGACATATGTAAAAGATAGAATCACACACAATTAAACTGAAATTCCGGATCTAATGATATACCAGACAGATGCATCCCGAAAGTTTGTTCACCTTGTGAAAGTTTAAATAACATGAACTATATGTGATGATTTCTTGGCATGGCTTAGTAACAATAGAATGAGTCATTGCATATCAAATTTCATACCTCACAATAAACCTTAACAGGTTTGTCAGCTCATTGAGGTGATCATTGGCCAACTTTTTTATGATTTTAACATTTTTCCTGTAAAGTCCTGTTCATGTTCGTTATTGATGTTCATTCAGTTGAATTATCTTATGTTCCGGTTTGTATTTGGTATGACATGACATTGCATGGTGTTTGGTGTCATTCTACCATACACCTTATGCTTTTTCGAATTAATCTCGATAATATATGGCTCCTAAGAGCTCAAATGATGTATACCGACTCTTCAGCCATTGAATGATTATTGAAGATTTGGTGAATTTGGAGCAATGTTTTCATCTTATTTGGCAGAAAGAAAAGCCCTTAAAAAGCTGGTAAGTTTTGATATGAACCTCGCTAATTTATAGTTAAAGGCTGTGACGAGAATTTAAATAAATAGATTAAATCAACAAAGAATTGAGGGCACCTAATATCTAGAGGTACTCGTATGCTTTCATAGACAAAGCATATTTTGTCAGTGTAGTTAAGTAATTAAATGCATTCGAAATCAAAATCACATGCTATTGTTACTTAGAGACAAAAATAGGTGAACAAACTTTTGGGATGCAGCTGCAATTTCAGGAAGGCTGCAAGCATAAGTTACCGCTTAATGATCATCCAACTTCGGTGTAAATGATCCACATTTGTGAGTCGTAGTATTATCATCATTGAAGCATCATGATGAGAATGTTCACGATTCTTCTTCTGATTCATCAGCTGCACACACTCGTCTGTAAGTTATGTCATTAATCTTAAAGTTATGTATTTCGTGTTGTTTTCCTTAAGGTTTATGTTTAAAGGCATAGCTGGGCGCCATTTGTTTTAAACATACAAAATAATGTACAGATAATGAACATCTTTCAATATTACAAACGATCTACCCTCAGTTTGTACTAATCAGGATTGCATTTCAACGTTGCATTATATCCGCACGAACAGCAATATCGGGACTATTAAAATGTTGCACTCAACCCTAAATTCTTACACTGTGTATTAGAAATCGTTGAAGCTACATATATACATTAATGTAGGTTTCTGTTTATCATTGTTTTTTGTCAGTTTTCGGCACTCTATATTTCCCATTTTGGACAAAAGCGATGACTCTCTTAGTGACTTCAACCATTTCAGTGTTTTTGTTATCGAGTGTATATTAATTATAAAGAATAATAAATACTTTATTGAATCGACTGGAAGGTAGAGTTGGCGCATATGCATCCGTATGATCTAGAATAAATAATTTCAGCAACGTGCACTTTTGCCGTTAACATAGAATTCAAATTACTTGAATGTATTTTTTATATTTCAATGCATGTTTCATCAAAATATTGCCACAATTCGAAACACTTTCAAAATGTAGAAAATAGTAATGTATGACTGTAGACTGATTAGTCCTGTAGGCAATTGGAGAATATCACATGTTCGTTTTTTAGATTGAGTGAATTTTTCATGTTATCTTTATGTCCCTTTACAAAGTGAAAGTTAGATCTCTACTGAAAGATGCCCGCCAGTTCGTATTTTCATCCGCTTTTCATACTTCCAAACTATAACTTAAAACTGATGAAGTTATATCAATAACAATGCTGGTCAGATGTATACATTCAAACAATTAAATGATATAAATAAAATCTAAAACAGAACATAGTTTCGTTTCATTTGATAAACGATAACCTAAAAAACATATATATATATATACAGGGGCCATAAAGAATGTAATGTGATGAATGAGAGTTCTATGGATTTTTATACAGTTTGGTACAGTTGATGTCCCCGCTTTAGAGCAAAATTAAATTTAAAACTGCAACACAATGCCTTTTATTTGCGTTGAATTTAATGTCAATAATTCATTCCACAGCTAGCCAGTGTATGCTCCTGACAAAACATGTTCTACGGGGAAATGACCCGTCCGTCCAACTAAGGACCACAAGGCTCGTGGACTGTATTGATGAGTGTCTGACCATCCAAAAACATAAGTGTGAAATCATTGTCTTTGATAATAAGCGAAAATCCTGTAGAATGTTTGCAAAACACCGTGTCCGGAAATGTAAAGGTTGTGTTGCGATGCAGAAGATGAACTGCAAAGATGCAATTGTTGGTAGGTTTGTTATAAACACAAACTCTTGTACCTGTATATTTTACATATGGTTGTGCTTAAGAACTTTCATTCCTATCGCCAAAAAGCATATTCAGTCTGCATCAAACTAGTGTGTGGCATTTTGAAATACATTTTCAAAGTTGTGCTTATTGATATATATGTTGATTGTGTATCGTCCTATTAATTACGAATACACTTACTAACCTTCTAAGAATCAAAATAAATATAAGTTAAAAGTGTAGTACATGTGTAATTTTGTGCACCTCCATTTTCACCTGTTAAGAGCCAACATGAGACATACACACACTCAACCGGAAAAGAGACGTCACTACATTTTCAACAATGTAAATAAGGATATTCTGCTGCCGGAGAAAGTTGATATGGATTGTTTCTTATAGGGACATGATTTGTTAAGATGCATCCGGAATTTCATATATCAGCGTATGATACTTTTATTTGTATGTCTATTAAGTAAACTTGGGGTGATGAAATCGCTTTTTCCAAATGGTTTTGCATTTATCTTAAACATTCATACAATGTAGAAATTATGTCAACACAAATAACCCTCTTGGACTTAATGTTGCTGACGCGCCTTTCCTGTAAGACGTCAAGCCCTTTTTTTAACTCGCTAATGTGGTCTAATTTTAAGTTTCTCAGAATACAAACAGATAATTTTTTTGAATTTCGAATTGAATTTATTTGGCTTCTGAGAACAAGGTGTATCCCCTCTGTTTCAGGTGTGTTCACCACTCCTGGATTGCATAATCTTGTGCTTTGTATGGGGACGTTTCAACTCCGGTTGAGTGTACACTTTGTATTTGGATTAAACGACCCATTAAAAACACAACAGGAACAAATCAAACAATAACTGATTAAATATATAGTTACTTTATTAGTTAAGTCATTTCACTCAAAATGCTTGTAACTTTCATTTCACAGATTTCCAATGCTTCGATTATGGCACTTTTGATTTTGGAGGTTTGGCCTTTCTGTCTGGCATAGAGACTGAAAGGGAATGTCGCAGAATTTGTATATTAACTATACATTGTAAGGGCTACACTTGGTTGCAACGCGCCCAGAGATGTGGACTTCAAGTTTATAAAACAAACTCCAAACGACAACTTGAAGTTGGAGAAGTTGCTGCTAAACCTCGACCAAAATGCGACAGTATGTAGACAAGTTACTATAGCAGTAATATTTTTTTCAGTTATCATGTCAATCCGATCATGTGAGCAGACATCATTTAGGGTAAATTATATGTCCCGATTCCCATAAAGATCATTTTATGACTTGTTTAACGTAATCCCTGATATATGGCTTTTCCTATGTGCTGATCTCATCCGTTCACGAAAAATAGTTTTAAAATGATAAAAACGTATTTAGCTAAAAGTTAAAATGACATATCTAAATGTCAGGTTAAGTAGAAATAGATATATCAGCAAAAACTGGTGCAGCCACACAAATTATAGATCTTTAATTTCACAAAGTTGAGAAAATTCAATGTTTCTCTCATATCTATCACATGTGATACCAATATAACGCAAAAGCATTTAGCAACGTTCGATTAGTTAATGTGCTTCAACATATTATTGTTCATGCATTTTTCTGACAAAACAAAGTATAACATATTAAATCTTGGCCTTGATAAAATGCAGTATATATTACAGTTAGAGGACACCACAGTGCAGTGTATGAGACCTCACATTATTACATTAGTTTTAATACGTAGAATTCAATGTTGTATCTTTGTGAATAAATACCAGACCTAAGATATGAATGTATGATTCAATTATCTCTTATCCTCTCACAAATATGACGAATGAGTCATTTGTTCTCCCTCGTGTACAGACAACCGGTGCATCCTCCTCAAGTTCAATTCCAACTCACAGGGAGCAGAACGAGACGTCACCGTGACCTCTTTGTTCCAGTGTTTTCACAAGCTGTTACACAACGACAAGCTTCAAATCTTAGATTGGCAATATCAGTGGCGTGTTTGTTCCTACCACAGGAAAAACGACTATTCTAGATATCAAAAGGTCAACAAAAAAATGCAAGCAATAAAGCAAAGGCAGTGTCACGGGCAGACACCAAGTGAGTTTATTTCATGTCAGCATACTCACTCAGTGTTGAGTCAAGCTAGGACTACTTAGATACATATATGTCCATGTATTTTATTATACAATATAAAATGCAGACATCAAGAAATGTCAATTAGATCAACTCCATTGAATAGAACAATTAATAGAACTGCCGATGGTTTTACACAGTATATTGTATATTCAGTTTTGGTCTCCTAAATTGGTGTTTCATTCAGTCACTTCAATGAAGGGTTATGAATTCAAGACCCACAAATAGTTGTCATTTTCATTCCTATTTTCAATATTAGTCACTTTATTGTTTAGCAACGTTAACAGATGTTCAATGGTTGATAAATAATGTATAATTGTATTCATTTCCTTTTAACATGCAAACACCCATCGATCAAAAAATTGTACGTTTGAAAATGTATGCAAACTAAATCTAGAAATATAGACACTTTCATGAAAACAGTTATTGTAAAGTTTCTCTAAGTATTAGCATCATATCCTGTATTATGACAATATACTGATATCATCAGATGCATGTGTGACGAAGACAGCCAATACAGAGATGAAAGGTGGTTTCGGTATTCCAAACATCGCTGAAAATGACTGTGTGACTCTGTGTCTCAATGCGGTCAACTGTGCTGCCGTTACCTGGACTCATTATCGCACCTGCAAAATTCACCATGTGGTCCGGAAGATGCAGGGCGTCACATCAAACTCTGCCACTTTTGTTGTTGGTGAGTGTCACGGTAAGCAGTTATACGTTATCCATGGTCATAGAAGTGAAATACCTTATTAACACCATGACATAAGTTAAATCTTTGAAAAGCATTTAGAATTAGAGTACATAATAAAACCCAAAAGGTGGAATGCTCATTAAACTCGATGAAGGATTGACCATATACTGCAAATTATATACTCCAACATGTCCACAATTCAGAGGTTGGCAAATCTAATATATAGATAAATAAAACAAATTTAAGAGAACCACTCCATTAAAATATAAAACGTCATTCGGAAGCTGAGAAGCTAAGCATAAAAAGGAAAAAAAGTTTATATTTTGTCCGATCAATCAAAGTTTAATCATATAATATTTTCAGTTCCACGAGTGACAAGCAAGTACCTCACCAACTTCTATGCATATCAGGGGTCGAGTCCAGTCCCACAAGAGTCGGTGGTCTCTTGTTATAAGTGTGCCTTTCAATGCCAATTGAGAGCTTGCTCTGGATTTACCTGTTACATGGAAGGTCAAGGTCGACGATACCTGTGTAACTTAGATGGTATCACTGACCACTCATACGTTCCCATCAACTGAACTGTGTCTGACGGGAGCTACCGTCAGGGTTGGACATGTGACAATACAATTCTCACCAATATCTGGTGTCATCACATTTTATAAATTTTAATTTTGCCTTAGTCTTTCAATGTAAGGAGCTTGTGATGTATGAACAGAACATTATGTGAGAAGGAAATTCATAATAATCGTAGCTACAACTTTAGGTAATACTAACATTGAAACTGATTGATATGATAATGTTCATTACAGATGAACTGATTACAATAGTTGAGCATTATTGAAATTTAAATAAAGGTAGCATTTGCGTATTGAGTTTTATCTTTACAACAAATGATATTTGCATATTGTTTTATATTTTTACTGAGATTAATCTATATGATATCGATTTATCACCAAATGAATATCATGATGTGCAGTATGATAATACATAGATGTTAATGTGATATTTGTAAGAGAAGAATAAACTGAGTTTTAATGTTTCTGTCACATAATCAGTCACTGTGGTATCTGAGAACAGTTTGAAGCCGCACCCGGTGCTGAATCAGTTTGATGACAAAGTTTATCGTTCTTTGTTCATCATTGAGTATGTATAATAATGTTAAAAGAACAAAACACATTTTCCGATCCGTGCCCAATTTAAACGATTGTTGAATAAACAATTCCCAGTTCATTGGAAATGTTTCCCTAAATGAAATAACCTTGTTACATAATTGAAATAAGACTCCACATAACTTGGAAACATTAATAAGTAAAGCTCATCTCTATCTTGCACGACATATATCCATTTCAGTTGAACAACACACGTTCCTGCCATTTCATTGACAGACAAACATAGTCAAGCGATATTATGCTGCATGATGTTGACCTAACAATCAATAAGTGTGCACGTGTCTATACTGTCATTAGGATTTGAGTGTACTTTCTGGTTATACACGTGTACTATTCCTGTCAGATACTACACATCCTAAATATTTAAGAGGCATACAATTTTTTTTATGACAACGAACATATATATCATAACAAAGTAGATAATTCGAGTCTTGAAAGGGGATATTTATGGTATATAATATATAATGCCATCAAAGTATTTATGGTAACATTCTGCATCTTTTTGATCTGTGAACCAGTTACCCCGAAAGTCATCATGACTTGTACATGCCTGTAAATCATTTAAAAATCAAGATGACAAGTACTGTGCTTGTGTCGATATGAATAAGCATTCGATTGTTCTTGCCAACAGGAATTGATGTCTCCTTAATTAACTCTGGTCCTGAATTCAATTAGGTGTACGTCAATACAAGGTTCCAACGTTCGTCTGTTGTTCATTAAGGTATCCTGATATAACGTAATTTGATTTATTTTTATCTAAATTGATACCTGTTACTCAGGTGCACAATTACTTGGAAACAATTCATTTCGTACTACATTCTACGACTCGAAGGAACAACATTCATTTGCTGGACTATTTTCAGTAACGGGGTTAATCCACTTCCGGTCATGTAATCAACAATCTCCTTTAAAGTCACCAATCTGGGTTTAGGTCGTATTCATCAAGGTATCCGACAATGAAGAGTAGGTTTTGTTGGCCATTGTAGTAGTTAATTTATTCAAAATGCAAACAACTTTATTCATACATTCCTCGTCATACATTCGAAAGTTTAGATTGATGGTTAAATAGTTGTAGTTTACAATGTACAAAAAGCTTGCCGTGTTATTATTCATCATGACTACTTTACGTTACCACATCAAAGATACATTCCTTCTATTTACGTGGGGGCGGGATAGCGCAGTGGGTAGCGCTTTCAGCTTCGGATCAAGGGGTCTGGGGTTCAAATCCCGCCAGGATTTGTCTGCTGTAGAGAACTGTTCTACTGTTCTACACGCAGTAAGGCAATGCTACATTGAATTTCCATGGTTCGCTTGTTCCAGCCAATGCTCGCAGGCTTCACCACAGTGCATAGCCACATGGCGTTACGGGCTTTCTCCCTGCCATAATACTAACAGCCGCAATATAAGTGCAATACTCTTGAAAGCGTCGTTAAACCCCAACTTACTCACTCACTCTATTTACGTTTTTGTAAAGCTGACGTGGATTATTAGTAGCATCTTGATTGGCTTATGTCTTGTGAGGAAAGGTTGCACGCATGAGTTCACTGAGAGAAACAATGGCCATGGTACCGTCGATGACTCAAAATGAGGAAATAATGTGGAGAAACTTTAAAAGGTTTCATGAGGAGCATACTATTATAGAACTTTGAGTTCAGAATAAGACCATACTAGCCAAGGATGTTTTGGGCAGGACCCATAGTGTCAGAGAGGGCCAGGAAATGCCATATCAAGAAGTTTCATGAGACATTTGTGTATCTTTTCCATTGTCAGCTGTGTCACAAGAAGTTCCGGGCAAGAACTGATCTAAAGGGACATCTGCGGTTGAAACATGGACTCCAAAATCCTCATATAAGCGAGAAACCAGAGAAAGAAGTGAATATTCATCTCAACCCTAAGGAGATAGCGCAGAAGACGAGGAAACTGGTAGCTGCCACAGCTAAGGAGCACCCTATCTTCCCCTTCCCCTTCCACGCGACTCAGAGGTTCGTCCACTGTAAAAGGGATCAGAACGATGCATCAGCATTGTAAAGAGAAAGCCACCACTGCCGCCGTTGATCCAACCCTTCTCCCAGAAGTACGGACTGGAGGAAGCTGAGAGTGTTTTTTGTTTACTTTGAGGAAACCCCCCAAAAAACAGTAAACGATCTTTTGCCATAATAAGTCATTATTTTTATTAAAGATCCTAAAAGGGATTATTGTGTTTTTAGAAGTTAAGGCCGCTTTACACAGACACAAAGACCGTTGTGCGTCCACTGTGTGACCAAAAAACATAACAGATCGCCGTTGGACGCTCAAGGGAAAAACACAATTTCATTTGTATTTATTGCAGCTGCAAAAGCTGATTGGTTGGTTGTTTTTGACTGTTGGAATGGGACTGAAACAATTGAGACTAATGCAGCTTATTATAGACCTTAGTCTATCCAGGTTGCCGAACACTTCCAGGGATCACTGAATCATTGTTCAGGTATCGCAGAGGAAGCAGAAATGTTGCTGCATGGTCGGCCAACTGTCGCCATAGTCGTGAATGGAGGCACAGAGGAAGCACAGAGGAGGCACAGAGGTGTCTGACGGGTTGTATGGGGATCGCCCTTGATGCTGAAATGTTGTTAGGGTTGCACAGTGAACGCCGAGCGAAGGCAGTGTGGAGGCTCCCTGAACGTGCAGATCGTTCAAAGATGTCATGGAAATTACCGTTTTAGGCATTTTAGGTCGTACAAAGGACGCACGAAGATCGCATGAGCATTTACACAGAAACAGGATTTCGCGAAATCAGCCAGCATTGAGCGTCCTGTCCATTTTTTTGGTCGCTCAATGGTTGTACGAAGGACGCGGCTCTGTGTAAAGGGGCCTTAAGGTTGAGTGAGACTACTGTTAGGCTAATAGATTAGAATAGAGCTTCCCTGGGCTGGTCCATTTAGCTCTTGAGGGCTGGTGACCCACTGGGAACATGTATGTGCCTATTGTGCCTACCCATTGATATGTAATAGAATTGGCCATTGCAGGAGCATTTCATGAGCTTATGGAGTTTGTTGAAGTTTCTGTTGTAGGCTTTCATTGGGCATATTTTGTGATCTTCGGTTTGATTTGGTAATGTTTTTTAGGATGGGGTATATAAGGGTAGGGAAATCTCCACTCTGGTCTCTGGTTCTTCAGATACTAAGAAAGGTGAGAGATTCACTTCAGTATCTGTAGAGCATACTACATAGTTTAATTTAGTTAAATTTGGTTAGAGTTATTTATAAATTAGATACATTTTGGGGAATTGATTTTTAGTAACTAAGTTAATAAAATAGGCAATTTGGGGTTTTATAAGGGTGAAATTGTTTATTTCTCCACACATAACATGTTATTTTTATATTCACTGCCACAGGCATCAAACTTACAGTTGTTTATTTTGATATGGTTTTATTTTTATAAGAATTAAATATTGTGTCTTCAAATCATCAACCTACTTATATAAATTTGTCCAAGTATATATTTTATGCTATGAAATCGTATGAATCACTTCATTTGTAATCGCATTTTTGAAATGTTATGTACTTTGGGCCTGTGGCCTAGAAAGACGTGAATAAACTATTACAGTACAAATATTGTGTTTATAACTTTGCATTTTGTGGTCATTTGAGATTTAAAAAACCTGAATTCTGCGGAATTGAGGTCGTATCCTGGCCTGTTACACATATATCTGGTTTAATGATTTAAATATACGGTGTGTGAACACTGAGGGATTTCCCCCATAAACTTGTGGTGTGGATCGAACAAAAACGAGGCTTGTTAAAAGTCCGAACAGTTTTAACATATGAACCACAACAAATTGATTTTTAACGGTTATTTGAATATGACATGAAATACCAGATAGACGGAATATCACAGGAGATCACTCAGATTCAGACTTAATCGCAGGGGCCAATCGACGTCGCTTATTTGTGGCGATTTCAAGACTTTCGGAACCTCCATTTGTTATGTTCACATTGAATGTACCACCATGCACCCTGTAAATATGGACTGTATTGTGAATTGTGAATCATGTGGTTTTACACGTTTTGAAGGGGCGACAGATGAACAAAAAGCTGAAGACGGGTTTGGATGTGACAGAATTTCCCGATTTCCTGATGCTGTGACAAGTTGTGCCAAGTACAAGAATCATCAACCCCCGAAACATTACTTGGTCTCAATGACCTGTAGCGTTTGTAGGGTTGAGGTAGCCTTCGTAGAGGTCACAGCTGTTTGTCGGATCCAGTCCGTGTTTTTGTCTGCCTCTCCCTATATTCCAGATATTCATGATTGTTAGGATCACATTTAAGTGAAACTTCACCCCAACTCATTCGCCAATGTGGTGCAATTGACCTCAATCCAAAATGAATTGTATTGATCAACCACAAGGAATTAAGGATCAACTCAGTGGAGGATGTGCCAGACTGCCCCGCCTTTCTCAGGATTTGTATTTCCTCGTTCGAAATGGGTTCGGCTCGGTAAGCTAAGTTCCCCTTCTCTTGCTTTTTCAATGATTTATTTTTGGATTTCAGGATATCTCTTAATTTTTAGAATTCTGGGGATTCTTTCAGCGATTATCCATATCTGTTCTGCTTGAGATGCCTGTCGATACTTGAACGAATTCCAGCTAAAGCTTTTCACTCGTATTCAGATCCATCAACTTTCCTCACACCAATTCGCACAGAATGGGACACAGGTCAACTTGAAGTATTGTTTTTATATTCGCCTGTATTCATTAAGCTCCTGAGCTAGGTACAGTTTGAATCTGACCGATCCTGATTAGTTTTTTTAACCGTGTTTTCGTTTTCATTTTCCTAAAGAAAAGGGTCAATGTCCAAATCATTCACATGAACAAATCCTTTTGCAGCGTTTGATGGACATTTAGTTACGATAACGTACAAAACGTCATCAGTTAAAAGTTCATCAATGAACGTAGACGTCGCATTTTCTGGTAAAAGTTTTAAACGGTACCTTGGTACCTGTTTTTCTCCCATGTCATTTTGGATCACGAAAACATTGAACGTATTCAGTGGCTTTAAAATGTTGTTTACTCTCCAAACTAAATTCCCGTCAATTTTCACCCTGTCATTCACTTTTATCGGCTGGATGTAGGTAGCCATGTTTGTTTACATTGAGAACCTATACAGCAGACTTTAGCGGACGATGTACATGTGTCAATAAATAAATGTTTATAAATTATATTTATGAACGTGAATATGCATCATGTTTAACTTCGCAACGAACCATTGTATTTGCATATGTATTTCTAACGAAAAAAAAGTGATTTTTATTCTTCAAGTCTCGTTGCCCCGTGAATGATAGACTTACTGGATGAATGAATAAAAAGTAGTTCCGTCAGCCAATCAGAACCCGAGTTGTGTTTAGAAAAACTACAATTCCCATGACTACTATGAAAACTTTAATACTCAGTATATCCGTTCCCGCTTGGGTAAGAAATTATTTTTCAAATACTTTTCATCAACCTTTTTGAGCCAAAAAACGTGCTACTGCTAATTTAAAGCGTTATTGTTTGAAATAGATGTACTATTAGGATTCTAATTATTTCTATCGATGACACTTAAGGTGGTATGACTTATTTACATTTCTAGCTTGGCACAATACACAACTGAACACCACATGTGATAAAACCTAACACCAACGCAGCAGATAAATCAAATAATATTTTTAAAATGTACACAGGTCTTCTTTCGCCTAGTGTTAAAATATCGAAAAGCACGTGTCACAACATGTGTCGTAGCAAGGATATATATATCAAATCTGTAATAAAACTGAAGGAGTGTCTTTATTATGTTTTGACATTTCTAATAAGAGCAAAGATATTGACACTGGGACATACCAAACAAAACATTATATATTTGTGGTCGACATTTCCTGATATAAGACAATAAATTGATTGTATTGTTATGTTAATACCTTAAGGAGAATATTTCTGTTTTGAAGCTACTAAACATGAATGTTCGTAACATCTTCATTAACAAAACTATATTTTGTAAAAGTTTAGCTGATTTTCTTGTATATATATCGGGAAATATACATATGAACACTGTCCTTATATTTCACGATGCATTGAGGAAACTATGGTAGTACATGTAACTGACTCACTTATCACTTTCTCCAAGTAAAATAAAGTGATCAATTAAAAGTTGTGAATTTAAGTATAATTTCATAACCTTTGGAAGTGAAATGTCGAAGGCTAGTTCTTAATAGGAATATATTTGCTCAGACTTTAAATATGTCTTTGTTATTGTTAACCATTATTATTTATTAAAATCAAACTATTAATGTTTCAAAGAGGTTTATTTATATAATATTAATAGTATATCTAAACAAACATACCTATCATAGAGAATGCAACGTTTATCAGAGGCTATGTTTATTGGTTTGTAATTCGGTGTAGATGTTGTGTATTAAGTTTGAGATAAATTTATTCTCAAACCCCGCAGTTTCCGAAAATAAGTTGTCCGAATTAAGCTTAATCAAAATTAAAACATCTCTGAAATACAACGTTGTTGAATGATCGATCTTCTTACTTATTGCTTAATTTCGCCGTTCTGGGTCTCGTTCTGATCGCCTGCAGATTTTATTCTTGTGGAAATTTATTTATTTGTTCCCATTTTAATCACAACATGGCTCATTTACCATATTCTACCACTTCATGGGTTATCGTAATAATAGAATTATTCATCGTTGCCAGGCAGCACGTGTATTCCTGCTCATAAGTCTAAGTAAATAGGTAAATTATACTCTCTCTGATGTTGCACAGTAGCCAATCAGATTCGACTATTTCTCAAATGTCTGCCGAATCGTTGTTCACAGACTTAACTTGAAATAATAAAAGCTGTCAAATGGATAAAATGATATATTGTACCATGTGAGAAAAAAACAACAACACCATAGCACATAGGATCAACATTAAACATTCAATCCCGAATTAGATGCTGCAGGATAACGGCATGTTAAATAAGCCTGTAGATTAGTTGAGTCCCCATAGGTTGACTTATCTAAAATACTCCAAACTTTCCTTATTCAAACGCCAGGGGCACGGCAACTTTCTCTGCAGTAGAGAACTGTTCTACACGTAGTAAGGTTTGGGTGCAATGCTACACTGAATTTCAGCGTAGTACCATCCAGTGGTTGGCTAGTTCCAGCCGATGCTCACAGGTTTCACCGCAATGCATAGCCACATGGCGTTGCAGGCTTTCTCTCTGTCATAATACTAGCAGCCGCGATATAGGTGAAGTACTCTTGAAAGCGGCGTTAAACTCTAAATCACTTACTCAGTCCTTATTCAAAGAAGTGTACTATTTTCTCATGGTTTGTTTCGTACGGTCATGCCAGACAATTGGACAACTAGTCATCGACAGATACATTTGTAGATATGTACAAATATTTATGTACAGAACAATGTTATCATTAACAATGTACGTTCGTTAACTTCAATGATTAATGAAGGCAGACTATCCTCTGTCAAACATATCTTATGTTTGTTAACTTAAGACAATCCTCTATCAAGAAAGAAATAAGACATTGTCCTTTATGTACAGGTATTCAAATTCATGTCATACTTCCTTGTCCTTGTTATCTCGCATCCCGACAGAATTATAGACCATATCATTTTCTAGAAAGCCTCTCTGTAATTATGAAACTGTTACTGTGCAGTTGTCTATTTATATTAAAACCCTGTATGCCCCTAGGAGTGTTGATATACTCTAGCGCTTTGTGTTGACTCTCATACAATAAACAGTTTTCGAATTTTAATGCAACAGATGGCTCAATTCTCGAAATAATAGTTTATGATCAGTAGAAATTCCCACTATCACTCACCTTTACATTCTAGACAAAATGTAACTCTTGACATTTCAGCCTCTGTCTTTGACATTAATCCCTCCAAATCATATGGCCTCTAAACGGGATGTTTAATGTTATGTGTAACTGATATTGTAAACACACAGGAGATTTATCCACGATGTGGAATACACAAGTATCAAAAACTCAACTGTAAAAAATATCAGCTGTTCTACTTTTTGCTATTGTTTGAATAACAATTTACATAACATATAATCAAATGGTATTCACTGTCAAAAGAACATGCATCTACTTGTATTATCAAAAATTTTGAAGGACATCATATTGTCGATTTTTAGAAATGGAGGGATTATTGCATTTGAGCAATTGTATTATGTCGTGGAAATCATACTTTTTGGAAATAATATCTACATGAAATGTAGATTGTTCTCAATACCACATAAGAATTTCTATGAGTAGTATTCTTTAAGTTGGAAGTTAATACGAACAACCATTTATTGATAATCAACTTCTTTATTCTGAGAGCACAACGTTTCCATATACATATTATTGTATCTCATACTTGAAATACAAGAATCTGTGTCCAAAAAAAAAAGTTCTTTATCCATAACAGATCGTTCTCATGTCGTATACGAAGTTTAGAACGGAAAATAAAGTCAATGGGTCTGAAGCTTATCAAATAGCAATCAACAAACGTCAGAACGTGCTTTTTTGACATCTGACAAAATGACAATATTGCAAAATGGCCATATATAAACAGCCTAATATAATGCTTTAATAGGACAATGTAAAGCACGTGCATGTTTGCGTTGGTTTTCTCATTTTATCAGTCAAGAAAAGACGTATTAAAGATTATTTTTTGAAAATACAATTTCGGTAAATGTGGGAACGTTGTAATACTCAGAAACGCAACCAATACGGTTGCCATTAAAATTTGGTCTCTCTTGTCGTGAATTCTCGAAACAATCCTTAACTGAAACTGCCCATGATTTCATGTAGAGTCTACTGTTTAGTTGGTTCAATTCGCTTATCAGTGACATACAGAAATCATGTTTCCAAATTCTAGATTACAGTTGCTCAAATCTTTTAATAAGGAATAGATAAGTATTTTTAGGAAAATGTTAGGGCCACCACAAATTCAACAGTTGAAGTATTTCATATACATTTACCATTTAATGAATGTCTATTGCCATCGATATCACATTTCCAGAATTCTTTGTTGTGTAACAGGTCTATCAAAAGGAGAGTAATGTTGTAAATTAATTTATCGTATGAAATGAATAAACTTTAAGGAAAATAAAATAAAAGTTTTAATACCACATTTGACTAAGATGACATGATATCTGATTACCGTAATATAACACTTACATAACAGCATCATGTATCTTAACGTAGTCCTTATGTTACTATTCCTACACAATGATATGTGTCACCTTGACCAGAATACGAATGTCAACATGTCTATATGAAACTAATATTGTCTGATTGTAGAATAGTTCAAGAGGTGACCAATGCTGTTATCTGTTTCTGTCTAATTGAAGAATTGATTTCTATTATGTTACTCTTTCATCGTCTTGTGCTTCAAATCCGTAATTAAATAATTTATACATGAGACAGACTGAATACTTTTAATGTTCAATTGCATAGTTTCTTTACACCTATTATTAAACTTTTTTTGTTTAATGGTTCTTTTGAATATCATTGTTTATCATACATTTGATTGTGCTCTGGGCAGAATAAAGGCACATATATATTCTATATCCATTGGGGTCATATACGGATAAGGATGCAAATTACAGAGGTCAAGGTGCAAATTACAGAGGTCAAGTGACGGAACTTATTTTGAAAATCAAAATGGGGTTATATGTATTGACATTTCGAACACCTGTAATAACGTATAGAGCTTCATGTCAATATACATGCTTTATTTCATATACATTAATTTGAGAAATGACAAAACAAACATTGTGTAATGCATAGTGTGGCCGAATTTATTATGATCAAGCAGTGCCAAACAAGTTCATCGCGAGTTGAAATCTACCGAACAAACACTTTATAAATACTCTCTCACTAAGTACTCAGTTAACAAGGGCAGTTTGTGTGACATATTCATTTACCGAACCCCAATGCAATATTTACTGTTCCATTATTTGACTTGTGTAAAGGGGATTTTAGAATTAGAGTTTTAATATTCAATTTAGCTCTCCGTGTGATATGCAAGTCGCCATTTGCAACCGAGCGGAAGGGAAGCAACTCTCGTCCCTTCTCGCCCGCAGTTATGATTTACTTTAAACGAAAGCAAATCTATCGATAAAGCCAATTTGGAAATTGCAAATCTGTAATATTGGAAACTCTGAGCTGAGTTATTGACATTTCCTTACCTATTGATTAAGGACACTTGAAATGAAGTGAAGTGAACTCTGTGTGTCATGTCATGTTTGTAACAAGCATAAAATGTACAATGTTTTTTTAAACTTTACTGCACTTGTCAATATTCACAAAAAATTATCTCAAGATCATTTCTAACTGATTTTGTAGGTTTTAAAAAACACAAAGTGAAGGAGCAACGATGATTGTTTATGTTCGGTACAGATACGCTAAACAGGTAATAGCGATGTTAATGGCGCTGTTATTGGCCTATTTATTCAGTTAGTGTTGAATTACAAAAGGGAATTACCTTCAATGTTCTTTAATACATGTTTTATATCGCTAAGGTAGCATTAGGTTACTTCTGATATTAATGAAATGGAAATACTTGTTTTGATGTTAATGTGAGTGCTATCTAAACGCTAGGGCTAAATGACTCTTTAAGAACAACATTCCAGGCATGGCAAATTTACTGTTACTAAAGTCTATTTTGACAGAAAAACAACAATGTAAACAGCCGTGTGTAAACTAGCTGAGAGAATTTGTCATTGACAGTTCTCATTGACTTAAACTGCCTGGATAATATTTGAAACGCTATCCTTGTCGAGCTAAACAGAAAACAGAAGGAAGATACATTAGTACAATTTGATAACAAAATCGTCCTTTCACTTGAAAACGTGCATATGGCGGAGTTTCTGGACATAAGTGATTCATGTCTCTGGCTTGAGAAAAGTCATTCCTAAAAATAACCACTACTACTGCATCTATTGGTTTTGATCATTGATTGAACACTGAGATTGAGGTTAATTCCACCTTCTGTTCTTTGTGGGCCTGAAACGCAACAAACATACATAGAATGAATCATTTAAGAGTTGATTTTTAATGTTCATATCTAATTTGTTATTTAGAATAGTATATACCATCCCGTAAGGTAACTGTAGATATTCATATTTAATTGAGGTTTGATCAATAACTGTTTTCTTTATTATATTTTTCTTCAGTGATACTGAGAAAAAATAAACTTATATATTCTAAACAGACAGAAGGCATTAAACTCAATATCCTCTCATCCCACTATAGATATGTGCCGTCCCCCAACCACTGATATTAGTTAATCACTACCAACTATTTTAGATATGAAAATGCGTTCAACTGCATCAACTTTTCGATTCATCATTACAAGTTGTGACATCTAATCAATACTATGCAATATAACGATAAGTTAATTATATTTGTCCATCAAATGAGAAGTTAATTGCAGTTTCAACTCGACCTATTTCATTAAATAATTGTCATTCTTCGACAGGCACGTCTTAAAGGTCAGGTAATAAACTAAGCCAATATTTATCTTGTCTCTGTCTGAGATGTACAGTATAGGCAGTCTGTCGGTAATATTAAATTGGAAATAGTTTTGTTTAAAACGTAAGTGATACTTATTACATTTCCAGAAAATTAAAATCATCATCAATTTCATTAAAAAAATGCTTTTGACGTCATTTATCAAACTGTTCTCATCGCCTTAATGTAAAACGCATAACTAGTCGATACCACAATATATCAAGCATTATAGCTATAGGGATTTCATAGGGATTTGTAGGTCGCAGTATAAAGCGAAAAACTCTTGCAATGATGATAGACCCAGGAGGGAATGTCTGGTTATGTAGGTATCTCTGACAGTGGTAATCATTACTGTCAGGTGTTGATTTCTTATATATGACAGGTCCATTATAAGTATTAAATGTGAACTGAACATATTTCAATAAGAAATGGGCGGCAAAAGCTGGACTTATTATATTAATGGTCCTCAGGACGTAACATATGGATTCACAATCATCAATAATGTCGTAGACAATAATTACAACATAAACATAATGATATAACCATCAATTGGTTTATTGGTTACTTTGTATGTATTCATAAGGGACTTAAGGCAGGTGATGTGTAGGATAAGTAATAAAGCACTGTGATACATGATACTTGATACAGCCACGTTTACAGGTCCATAAAGTTACCTTATGCAACGATCAAACTGACAATTATTTATTTAATTGAAGTTGTTGTTTTTAACGAAGTAAATCTGTGTAATGTTTTATAAAATCAATAAATACATTTGCGAAAATACTTCACCATTTTACATTTACAATGTAATTGGAAACTGAAATTGTTTTTTAAAACCTTCAGGGTTTCTAATTATATGTGTGGAGATTTAAAAAATGTTGCTATTTTCTTTTGCTGTACGTTCGTTTGATGAGCCGATGCGTCACCCTAAGGTATCGAGATGTTTCTTTAAAAATAACTCACATTTCAGGAAATGTAATTGATTGTTAAAGCGTTGGTAAGAATTTATTTTGAGGATCATAATATCATATTTAGTGCATCGTTGTATACTACGTAAATGGTAACACAACATCACAGGCGTCGTCTAACTAGTCACAGTGACGTCATTTCATGTTGAAACGTTCAATAAACATAGCCCATTCATTATTCCCTACGCTGTTGTTCATTGGACGATACTAAGACCCATCTGTAAGCTATCATTATATCTGGATACAGATCAAAGCTTGTGACGTAAAACGATCAATTCCACGTTTGCTGCTCAGGCGGATGGTTCTGATGTCATACATGTTAATAGGGGTACAGGTGGCGCTCTCTACGCTGATGACGTGTGCTTTACATAATCTTATTGTTCATTTATGGAATAAATGCTTATAAAATATCCTCAAAAATACTATGCATTTATTTGTCAGGTTTTATCATTAGTCGATATGAGCTCATCATATCAAAGAAGATTGATCCAGTATATATGTACTTGTAACATGTAGCTCTATGAGATTAGTTTTATGGAGTAAGTTACTAGTTTAGTGTTCAAGACAATCTACAGGAGACCGGGCTAGTCTTATATTTATTTCTCGCCATCAACCAGCCAGGATGAAAGAACAGTGTTATGAAAGCGTAATTCCACTGATTATTACAAGGTCACAGACCGCCTGGATAGTATTATCTTGAAGTCATGTCTTAATTATGCGACAAGTTCAGTAAAGAGTAAACCAAGATAGTTATAATTGTAGACTCTACTTCGTATCAATATCTTTCCCGACATTATATAGATGTTGCGTCCTTGAAACAAAAAGTTCGTTTTCGAAATCCGTTTATTCCTAATTTCTCAAAATGATACTTCCAAAAAGATGGCAGCACGTTAAACGCGGCTTCATATTTTGATAGAGCAAGATAATCTACATAAACTATCTATATTTACACCAAGTATGAAACTGTTAAGCTAATTTAACAACATAGAACCATTCGTTGAACGTTTAAATAATAATGAAAACAGCAGGTACTTTGCTTTTGCCCACGATTCACTGCAAATGTGTGAAGTCCATATACACACAGACAGCATAGCATATCTAGTTACAGGGATTGTAGAGCATTTGGTGTTACACCTTCTGTCCACTGTCGAAATGCCTTACATACATATCTATATCGTCATACACCTTTTTAAAGGGGCAGTAGCACATTTTTTGCTAATTTTATTTTTTCAAATTTTATAATGATAGTTTATTTCATTTTTAATTACATAAGAGGGTAAAACATCTTCTAAAACAAACCAATTATCCGTAGGGGTTCAAAAATAAAGCAAAACAATGCATGACGGCCATTTTATTGTTAAAACATTTTATTATTTCAAATGACAAAAACGATTCCCATTGCTTTACAGAACCATGTAATTCATTTTAAACTTGATTTACTGAAGAGAGAAGAGTGTTTTTCTTTTGGTGACATAATTTTTCAAATACATTTTATCAACTTATCTCAGTGAAAAAACGTGGTCCTGCTCCTTTAAAATCAATGAAATCAACCAAATAAGTTTCCGCGATTCGATACAAGAGACTATACATGATCACTGCGGACGATGTGTTTTTTTAAAAATCATTCTGGGTTCATGCTGGGTTCAATCCATACTTGTTATCTCTTGTTGAGAACACTGTAATGTGTATATCCACAGGTCGAAACGGCAATAAACTTGCAGTGTATCTCAATGAGATATTAATAAACTGAAAAAGTATTTATCTAACCAAGGTGAAGTCTGACTCAATTAACATGCCTTAGTGAATAGATCCAATACATCAACTTACATGTATATCTTACACAATACATCTCAAGTGTCACATCAAATGAGCTATTGACGATTTGCAACCTTGAACAAAGCTGCTGACTATATCAGAATATTTCATAAACTTTCAAGTGAAATCAATGTCATCATAAGATGTGCATCAATAGCTTTATTCTCATTTGCCAGGCTGCTCTGGTGAGGAATTGATATGGTTTAGTTCTTTTACGTGTGTTAAAACACAATGTTCTATATATGACGACTCTAAATTAAACCACAGCCGCATTACCTTACAGAAAGATGATGCATTATGAAACATATCATTGAAGTAACACTTACATATCTAAACAATCTACAAATATAATCTAAAATCTCAACAATTGTTGTTATGTGTTTGTTGTCTGGACCAAATACGTACGCCACTTAAACACTTGGTTCAACATAAAGTCATAATAATAATGACAATAATTCAAATGTCAAAACCAATTTTGTTTAGTATAGAACGTAACCTCATTACCCCGTTTCACGCTTTGGTATAATACAACAAAAGACATATATTGTACCATAAAATAGCATTTTTGTAATATCTGATGAAGTAATATGTTTCCTTTTCGTATTACCTGGTTGATTTTACCTTGTTTACATCACATTTTTGGCGTTGAAGGAGGTCGTTTGACAATAGCAATATTGGTTTACATAAAATCTAATATAGAGGCAACATTGTTGCACTGCTTTCAAGAATTGACCATAATGTTTTCTTTAAATCAGAGGAAACGTTCATTTATCAGATTCAAAGTTTGATGTAAGCAGCGATGGTTTCATCATTGATCCAATGTCCATACAGGAACATGTCTGATTGACCAATCATATACCTTGGAGTCACCCCTTTGTCTGGTAGGGAATTAAGAACATCTATAGGATATAGATTGTTGTGGACAATTTGATTGAGACGAAGACTGTGTAGTGCTGAACGACTCGGTGTGGTATATCACTACATTAAAGTAACAACTTGTCTTGCAGTTATCACATATTTCTAACGATATACATCACATTCAAGTATTTGATGGTAAATAAGTGGAATACAAAAGAAAACAAGTTTTTCTGGATACTCGTACATTTCAATCTTTTTTACTTGTTTTCTCACAATTGTTAAAATTCTGTATAAATGTATCCTATCTTGTAATATCCTAACGTTCCACCTGATGAAGGGGTGAGCATGTAGTCCGAAATATCATGTACCTACACAATATAAAAGTTGCAATCAAGAAAAACATGTTTTCTTACATCCCATTTGATAGACAGTTGTGGCCGTAAGCTAATCCCAAAGGACACCACAACAATCCAAACATTAAAAAGTGCAAGTGTTAAGTTGATTTAGGTTTAACGCTGTCTTCAGGAGTTACCCACTTATATGAAAGAGGACAGTAGTAGTGTAGACAGAACATATGCAACACCATTGTGACTATTGATTGCGGTGAAACCTCCGAACATCGGACTTGAACAGCGCACCAATGGTAGTATAGACTGATTAGTTATCTACGACTGTAAAGTTTGTTGAAACAGACTGATTAAATATTTTTACTTATTACCCGACGTCTAACGCGGAAAGCACTCAACTTTCCTGGAGCGAAATATTGCAAGAATGATTAAAATCGGAAATCTCGACATTTCAACAGTTCAGTTCTTCTTTATAGTATTTGTCTAGTCATTGATGAACTATTCTATATCAGAAACCCGCATCGGTGCTTTCTACTGAGAATCAAAGTACAGCAAGGACTGATGCCTAAAGATATAAAGGAGATGTCATATAGCAATTTAACAACATTACATCATATTCCTACACGAGTTAAGGTTTTTGTTGATGTCTGGTTTCAGATTATTCCTTTACCGATTTTTTTAGGTAAACCGTGATTTAAAAATGCAGACATTCCAGAATATGAAATGTTCTAGACGTTTCAAATAATATTGTAACATTTCTGATCATTGGACCTTTAGACTTCATAATGCTATGTTTAACCAAATACAGAATTATGACCATACGTTGGGTATAACGTCTCATCCTCTTGATAGTGTTTGTAATGCATCTGTCTTATCTTTCCTCTTTTAAAGTGTTATTAAAGGTATATGTTTGGTCATATTGTCCTAAATAAAAAGGAAACAGGTAAGCCATGTATAAGATAAGCTGTTTAATGTACAATCAAACAGATCGTTGTATGATGATTCAGGGATCTTTGTTTAATTACCCGGAAACTAAACTAAACGTAAGTTTTTCTGTTTACCATTTCTGATTTGTCTGACTGGTTGAGTGTAAAGTGAGTTGAGCATCGTATGACTGCATGGTTCTATCACCAGATTTAATCAATTCACTGGTCTTGAAAATATCAATGATCAACAGCTGTAGTTTCATTGTGGTTCTAACAACAGTTTTAATGGTGACCATGTGAAGATATGAACATGATATAAATGATGACAATGTATTACCTAGTTTTCTCTTTTCTGAATTGTTAATGTATTTATGTGAGGCATACATAGAATATAGAGATGTATCATATTTGCCCTGGATATGCCGAAGAATGTTGTGAGCGTATTTAATCCCGAGACGGAGTCAAAAGTCACGGTAAAACGCCCATGCATCTCCAGCTATTCCCTCTCAAGATATGAATCGCGTCACGTCAATACCAGTGTTACTTAGCGAATTTATTTATCTAATTGTCTTATGTATGCTCCTCTATCCGAAATTGTTACGTAAATCCATAGTTCCAAATCGTTCACTGAATATTTATTTGTTTTGTTTTATGTTATTATAACTCACCAGTCAAAATTCTAGTGACTGTGACAGTGGCTGTGGCTATTAACCTAGTGATTCCGATATGAGTGCATATTAACCTACAAATACATAATTATCAAGACATCTGCCAACATTTTTTGGATATATTCTTTAAACAAATACCATCTTGCCGATTGTCATAATCTTTAATAATGATGCTCAACGTTTAGATATCGATAACGAATTAGTGAAATAATCATAACGTTTAAGAGCAGTGCTTCATATTGTGCTGTGATATCCCCAAGAAACAGTCTTGTAAGTAGGTTTACTAACATGTATGCCCTTTGAAATCATTATCTCTGATGGACGAACACTGTAGCATTAGTGCAACAAGATAACACATTTGAAACCCATAAAGATGCCGAGATGAACAACAACATATCAATATAATGTATAAATCACGCCTCTTTCTTCACTTATCTGTTATTGATTCACATTGTCACAACACTTTCTCTGTAGCTGCTGAGGTCAATTAGAGTTGAGATGCTATCATTACTAGGACAGTCGTCTCGTAAGCAACCTAGGGTTAGTACACCCTCACTATGATTCCAGGGTCTAGGACAGGTCTCACTTTGATTTTGACAGGTCTTCTGTATTACTCTAAACATGCCCTCATATTAATAATGCTCGCATTATAGTTTTGATTCTCCTGAATGTATCTTAGTTGCAATCAACCTAAACATGATAACATTTTAATCTCCAATATCAATTTTGTTTCGATGAGGTGAGTCATGAGTTCTTAACATGTATTAGTAATAATTAAGCATACTTATTGCACGACATAATTAGTTATATAGATATTAGATAGAACAAAGTGATACATTCATTTCAGACAACTTTTTATTTATTTAATTTTATGTATATATTTATTCAGTTCTAACCTATTATTCTTCAAAGAGCACCTTTCTCGTGCAGATATACATTTCTGTTATGTTCTATAATCATACAAAAGTAAAGGTCTAAGCTTTAGGACCAAAGCTGTTCTAACCTTCAGTATATAATGATGATGTGATTGAAGGTTTTATTTAGTCGAAAGACACTTTAATTATATGCTAAGCGATGTGAGACTGAGTTTGCTCACCTTGATAAAATGTGTTCTAATCACTGCAGTTTGATATCACTTTCTCAACTATAAATATCACTGTTTAGCATGCCTATTTAGGGGATAAATAATAATATTAATAATCATTAATTTATATCACGGAAAGGTACCCCAAGGCTTCTGGCACTGGCTGACACTGGTACTTCACAGTTACCGATTCTGATGCAGAGTGGTGGTTGGAGTTTCTGAAGTTGCTTGTTTGATCCCAGAGTTTGAAATTCGGTTTTGCTATCATTAAGTTTGAGATAATTCAGAGCCATCAATGCTCTTATGTCCGAATTACAGCTTTCAATAATAATGCCCTTGTAAATCCACATTGATTTCTCTGGGTACAATGGGTCGTGTGGCATAGCTCATAGCTTTACAATTGGTAGTGAATTGTTGCGTGTGAGTCGTGCAGACCATATGTTGTACTGCAATGGTTATACCTTTCTTTTAAAGGGGCCGTTCTGTCGGCAAAATCCACCATATTGGATTTTGTGCATTACGTGAAATGAATACACTCTATATTTTACCTAATTTTACAACATGTTAATGATAAAAGATATTCACTGATAGAAAGTACACATAGTAACACTCAGCGTGTCATAAAACTAATAAACAATTTGCTGTTATGTCGTAGTTATGCATAATAACCTCTAAAGCATAAAATGTTTCAATCTTGTTCAAAAAATATTCGATCGCAGCTGAACTGAGCAACGAACGGACTCTCTTCTATGTGTCATTGTCAAGAACTTCAACAAAACTATAAAAAAACTAAAATTCAGATATTTTTTATGTAACTTGAACCACGTGAGCACTGCAGATGACTGGCGTTTTTACGATTTCAAGATTAGTGCTTACCAAATATACAATTTAAATAAAAACTTTAAAACTGTGCAAAAGTTTGCACGTTTCTAGCCACGTGAATTCACCACAAACCACTCCTGGAGTGATGTCATACACAAAAATATCTACAAATATTGAAACAAATGTATACGTTACTGACATATATGCAGGATGTGAGCTATAATGATGAAGATGAGAAAATACAGCAGACAAACAGTAAGGTCACGTTCTCACAAATAGTGTTCCCCTCATTATCCTGTCATAGAGGGGGTTCATCAGTAGGAGTTGATTCCTTCTCCTTCTGTTGTCATGTATTATGTCTCCCCCCGAAGGGTCGGGAGACATATTGGTTTTAGCTGAGTTCCCGTCGGCGTTGGCGTCGGCGTCGGCGTCGGCGTTCCCATTTCGTTTCCGGAGCAGATCTCTAAAACTATGTGACCAATCATCACCAAACTTGGTATACTGTCTCTCCATATCGTGTAGATGTGCCTTTTGGGGGTAAGAGATTTTTTTTAATTTAAATTTTTTTAAATTTCCATGGCAACGATTTGGACTTACTCTATTTCAAGGGTAGTGTTCGTTTCCGGAGCAGATCTTTAAAACTATGTGACCAATCATCACCAAACTTAGTATACTGTCTCTCCATATCGTGTAGATGTGCCTTTTGGGGGTTAGAGGTTTTTTTAAATTTAATTTTTTTTTTATTTCCATGGCAACGATTTGGACTTAGTCTATTTCAAGGGTAGTGTTCGTTTCCGGAGCAGATCTCTAAAACTATGTGACCAATCATCACCAAACTTGGTATTCTGTCTCTCCACATCATGTAGATGTGCCTTGTGGGGGTAAGAGATTTTTTTAAATTTTATTTTTTTTATTTATTTCCACTTCATCGATTTGGACTTAGTCTTTGTCAAGGGTGTATTCGTTTCCGGAGCAGATCTCTAAAACTATGCGACCAATCATCACCAAACTTCGCATGCTGCCTCTCCATACCATGCAGATGTGCCTTTTGGGGGTTAGAGATAATTTAAAAAAATTTTTTTTTTTATTTCCATGCAACAATTTGAATTATACAGAGAACATTAATGGTGCTTTATGATAGTATTGTTTAGAGGTTTGGAGCATTTGAGGAAGGGGGAGACATCTGTTTTTACGGGTAAAAACACTTTCTAGTTGTAAATGTATTTGCAGTGAAGACACCAGAAGCGGTAGGGATCTGTTTCTTATATTGTTAGAGTAACACATGTACATGGTGGATGAACGTGAAGATGATGAAGTTATCAGTTCAATTTGTGTAGGTTAGGTGAGTATTTATCAGTTCAGAAACGAGTGTCTGTATATAATACGCAATATCTTTCTTACCATAGTTTAATGTTCATTAGAGGGTATGGAATTAGTACAAAATTTGAAATCGCCTTTTGTTTAATGGCTCAGATTGTGATGTGTGTCCTGTATTTATGCACTTTGATGAACATGAAGATGATGAATATATCAGTGTATGTCCTTAATTCGTAGAGTAGGTTATTAATTTCCATATAAGATGCGAGTGCCTGTATACATTAGCTAAAATACTTATTCACAAAGAGAGAATAAAATAGATACAGAAATGGTACAGGTTTGCAAAACTCATAGGTTAATGTCTAACATTGATATTTTACTATTTCAATGTATGGCGACAGCATTCAACAATAAAACAAGTTAATAAAAGTACTAGGTATACACAAGATATAAACAAACGACTTTAATTCAAAACCACGTGTAAGAACACGTGTTCGACTTCAGAGAGAAATAGAAAACCTCCAAATGTCAAATATAGCTATGGCGTTATTCCAAAGCTGACGTGTGTATCTTGCCACTGACATATAGACAAGGTCACATAGATATGAAATGAAAGTGGGAGACTTATTATGATAAAAAAGATACAGATACATAAATGTATATGTAGATCAAAGATGACGGATTTGGACTGCCTTGCTTATTTGAATGTAATAGAAATACAATTGAATTAAATCACGATCTCTTGTCATGTGATAATTTGAAACATCTGCTTCAACTGTAACCCTGTTTTCCTGAATCCTGTGGCCAAAACACATCCCCGAATAAAGCTTCATGGGAAATTTTCCATTTGACCAATGAAACTCAGTTTGCTTTTACATTTAGAAGATTAACACACTGTGTTGGAAAATCAGCAACATAAATTTATAATGGAATTATCATAACTCTAAATTTAGTCTAGAGTCGAAAGCGTAAAGTGAGGCTTTAAATAGATAGTTTAGAGTTACATGCCGCTGATTCTAAAAAAAGGATGACTTTTTTTTATTATCTCAATTCTACCATATCAACGATTAAGTATTGAACATTATTCTGACGCGTTGACTTGGTGCTGATTTCTCATTCGACATCGTGAAGAAATTCCACGGCCTAATATTTATAAAGATAATACATATTTGGTTATCTCGAATGACATTACTTGTTATAAGGCATCAGAACACAGCGTCAATTTGCGAATGTATTAAAGGGAGCTCATTCTATCTTCAGACGATAGAGTTTCAAAAAAAAAGAAAAGAAATGTTAGCCATTGCTTAAACAATCCTCCTTAATGATTAAGTAAAATAGTTATGGTTCATTTAAGCAATACGGATAAATTTTCCATCACTAAAATAGCAGTTTTCATTTTATACGTGTCACCGTTTTTACTGGGTCGTCTAATGTGCTGTTTTACCTTCTTAAGTAAAGATATCCTCGATAAATGTTTATTCTATTATTTTGAATGGCAAAAAAGAGTGTTACAGTGCTGTAACTACAGTGATGTGGATCAAGTGAGATGAGGTTTAAGAATTTCAATAACATTATGACTATAGTGTTATTGCATTGAGAAATCTCCCATTACCAATGGCTATGTGTTGTCGAACAACCTGCAAGTACAAATCATGTAATCATATATATATAATATATTACTGTATACAGAAACATGTGGAAGGACTCGAACGTTTTTAGTGGATATAATAAAGTCAATGGGAAAACAAGAATGTGCCAATGTATTCTTGTATTATTGCAGAAAAACTTCAAAATGTGTGGTAAATTGATCTCAGTTATTATATTTTAACATACCATACCTTCCAAAGCTTAGAGAAATGGAGGCTATCAAAACACGACATTAGTTACTGGAGCTAATCCTTATCAGGGAGGCAGTGCAAAGTTATAACTTTGGGGTCAGTGGCAATGGATTGTCTTTCACATTTACTAACACGTGAGTGCTAAATCTTTTATTCTCTAGATATATAGTGAAACTGTAACACTATATGTTAAGTATTAAATGTAGTATTTAATAGTTTAAAATTGAAAAGTGTATCTTCACATTCACAATCACACACTGATTGATAGCATTAAGTGAACATATGTTTAAAATATAAAATGCTATGACATACAAAACCTGAGATATGATGATGTATAAGAAATATCTTCCTTTTACATATTAATTCACATTCGTTCAAAAGAAGATTAAACCACGTTTTGCCTCTGTACGTTCGAGATAATTCAAGATTCGAGCAATTTTAAGATCGACCTAGAACTGACTTCAAACATCGACTGCTGTTCATTGATTTTCAATGATGTAGTAAGGAAAGCAATAGTTAATAAGAACAGAAAAACACAACTGATTAAAACGTACTTTTTCGTCGAAAGTACATAACTGTAAATTGCCTATGGGAAATCTGACACTGAATGTTCAATCTACAATCCAAAGAGACATACTAATGCTAACAGTGACGCAATCCTGAACAAGATTGAGTGATAGAGGGAATTGACTGGTGTATATATTAATTAAACAAATTGCAGGAACATTATCCTGACAGAAATTTGAAGGATAGACACCTCAAAGGTGCATTTATCTGTCAAACATTATTTTGTCTGGAAAAAAGTCAAATATAACATCAGGTTATTATCCAATTACACCCTTCTGACAATAAATTGTTTAAACAAGAGCTCTATGTACGTGTTGCTATCTGGTTCACTTCAAACCCATGTACATGTGTGCTCGCTTCTTTCTAGACCTAATGTGTATGTGCATTGGAACATCTTCTCTACTGTTGAGATGGCCGATGGAAACATGTGTACCTACGAAGTGGGACGTGTGTGTGTGACTTCTCCAATTTGGCCAAGGAGGTGACATTGTGGTCATATCAGGCGATGTATTACCTGAGGATGTAGCTCAATTGGTTGAGTGTCCGCTCATCAACCGGAAGACCTGGGTTCGATTTATGGTCGTGTCATACCCAAAGACGTTAAAAAATGGGAGTTGTTGCTGCCTCGGCATATAAGGACAGAACAACGCTTGAACTGGCGCTGCACTGTGGCTGCCGGGTGCTATTTTCACACAAAGAATTTCCTATGTACAGTTTATTAGGGACAATAAAGAGCTATTATTATATTGTTCACACACACATGCTGAACAGATGCGCAACACGTTTGTTTTCTTTGACTAACTGTTGTGAACCCACACACTTGTTCTTCGAAAAGTGAAATGTCAAAGTTGTGTCTGTTGTGTTTCTAGTTTTGAAGAGAGTGTAAGCCTGGGGAATTCAAATCATATTGTCTCACACAATGCCTTTATCATAACACAAACGATAAAAAAGCGTTGACAGTTACTTTTTTTTATGTTTATTTTTCTCCAGAGGCTTTGTTAATAATGTTACTACAGGAGTGGTTAGTATTACATTCAACATGTGCTTTAGAATCAAACATTCACAAAAATTCAGAATACATTCAAGGCGAACCAGCTGTGTCTGTAACACTTGAATAATATACTCATGGTAATAATGGTTGACATCCCCTTATAGTTATAGGAATGAAATGATTTATAAACAACGTAACGTGTGAGGTTCGATTATTCTTTTGATAAAACATGTTATTACTGGATGTCTTTTTGTGAAAAGTGTCCTTGAGCATTTGCTATATCTCTACGTGTACTATAAAATACCAAAGAAAAAGGAATATAAGAAAAATGAAATTTATTCGAATGAGTTCATTCCTTGTGTCTTGAGATCTTGTCTTTGGTATATCGTTAGTGTTTGAGTGTTCTCATTTTGGGTCTAATAAATAATGAAAAGTTGCATATGAAAAAAATTCTACTGAATCAAAATATACACAAAATCGTTCATGGAGTCTCATTCGCACACAATACATACATGGAAAGTATTATAGTACGTTTTTGATTAAACGTAATTATTTATACTTACCTGTTGACCAGACCTACTATGCCTTACCTCCTATAGGTAATGCTATTTCAACCTTAACACAGACGAACTTGAAAGTGGAGTAAGGGATGCGTAAAATATACACAAAATCGTTCATGGAGTCTCATTCGCACACAATACATACATGGAAAGTATTATATAGTTTACACCATGTGCTTGTACCATTTAATTTCGAAAATATAATATCGAACAATATTAATTACCCATGCATTAATTTGCTACAATCAATTTTCTCTTTAGGGATGTCAACCATTTACCATGAGTATATATTGCACGTGCAATATAGGGTGTACGTTAAGGAATGTTTGGGGATGGTGGGCGGCTGGGACGTGATATAGTTTAAGGACGTTAAATGTAGTATTTGTGGTGTATGGAGTTGGATTCGTATTCGTCTCTGGATAGTTGAATAAATATACTACTTCTATGAACGCAAATAAAAGTGTACACGTTTAAAATTGAAGCGTGGTGCTAGAGATCTTGAAGTTATCTGTACATATTACTACATCATTCAATCCATTTTATCTAAAAGTCTATACTTATATAACATATATAACATTAACGATTCTGTGATTAATTAATCTCGTATCAAAATACCTTTTTGCACACTGGTCATATTATTTCATTCCATCCAGTGAACAGTTTACCTCCTTCATTTTACATTAATTAAACATATAAAGTCAGTTAAGTGTTGCACCTAAAAGCGACTAAGTTTTAGGTCATCAAGAAAAAAACAATTCACTTGAGGAATGTTGTTCATTTCGATGCAGAACATCGGTTCATATGCCCCATTACCCTTTAGATTCAATTTTCAATTATATATATCACCTTATTGAAAATATCGTATCTGAAACTCAGTAAGACAAACAAATAATTAATACTTCTGATTCAGTCTGGTAATGAAATAAGAAACCGATACAGTCACTAGACGGTCAAGTAAACATCAAGCCAGCTTTGACAAACGATATGTTCGCGTGGTCAACAGGGAAACATTCATTTAGTTTAAATTCTGAATAAATTAACATAGCTTCCTTAGTTACCATCATGTACATATCTATTTGATTGTGAATTCAGTGTGCTGTCTTACTGATACGTGGCTTGCTTGATTGATTTGTAGTTTAGTGTTTAATGTACATGTAAGTAGACACAGGGTTCGACAGAGACGAGATAAAAACAAATGACAATAAACATATTCACTCAAAATTAAGCAAGATTAATATGCTACTCTATTAAAACATGTAACCGATAATATCCCGAAGTTTGGAATGTTGCAGCACATTTAGTGAGGTGAGGTGATTTGGGGTTTAACGCCGCTTTCAAAAGTATGTCATCCAACCAATTAAAACTATTTGAATAACTTGTCCTATGTTGTCCCTTTCCCACACCAATCTGTCTGGATTTACTCAAGCCTGTCATCATAACCTTAAATATGGTTTGTGAACTCAGGTAAAGACTTGACATGATTCAGGCGTTTGAGGGGAATATGTTCAGTTTTCGGAACCTTATTTATGTTAATATTGGTAAGTATTTAGTAGAATTAATGTACGTGTACACTTTATTGGATTTTAAGTAGATGTCACTGAAAATATCTTAAATTTCCTTCTTGGAGAGATGTTTCAACGTGAAACACTACACACCACTCGATCATGTGACCGACCGGGCATCGAGCTTCCTGCAGAGTTGTCCAGACTTGTCAGCTTTAATTGAATATCTTGAAGTTAATCCGCAACCGATCTCTGAAGATCACTTTCAGATGGATCAGATACTTTAACTACATCCACATGCTCGCAAGAGACTAATCTGTATGGTTGAACAGAGAAGAATTGGGCCTTAATGTCATTATACTTCTCAAAAGCATCAATTATGTGTCTGGTTGAAACATGAACAATTACAGTGTGATTCTATTGTTAAGGCTTAGTAATTTCTTAAACAAATTTTAAACTCAGTTGTAAGATAAGAAGTTTCACATTTTAACTTTGAAAGTCTTTCGTATAAATCATATATTTCATTTTAAAATCTCCTTTTTAATGTGAGATATTCTCTAGTACATTACACTATGCGGAATAATAGAAGATTGCATTAGTTACACAAAATGAAACAACCACAACAATCATAATTACGATGTTACAGGATTACTACTCTTTTGAATGGTTGAGTACTAATGGTGTATTTATCCAAAAAATGTCAAACTCTGTGAAAGAAGACTTTTTCTGCAAACAATTATTGGTATCTATTTTAATGTTAAATAAAATGTTACTCAATCAATAGAAATATGATATAATTGGCAGAGATGTGTTCTATTGAAGTGTTGCTGCTTCTCTAAATGTTCACACCGTTATCATTTAAAACTAGGAAAGTCGTTTCCTCTTATTTTCGGAAAGAAAGGTTGCTACGATATTCTCAAGTCCAACTATTCTGAGATATTCATTAAGTGGAGTTCAAAGAAGTATATCTCAATCATTGTATCAAGGAACATGATTGTAAGCTTTAGATCTTGTCTATTCTAACCGAGACACAGGGATGGTGACTTCGCCCTACAGGCTAGTTCCATTAGTAGCCCTGCTTTAGTGCACATTGTATTAATGAGCTTACGGTGTCTATAATAATTCATCAATAATCAATATTTACAAAAGACTCCACGGGAAACTATTCAGCTTAATAGAAAGTATGTAAAAGTAATGTCAAATGCGTATGCTATTTCATTCCTAGCATTTCATTAAACTATGAACACGATGTTCATCAGTACGCTTTACAACAGACTAAACATATTACTTGTCCTGTAGAGAAGTTTGATTAAAGTCTCATTCCATTCATCTGCCTCCAGCAAGACATCTCCATCTTGTCTGATGTTGCAGCAGATCACGCTGCTATCTGTTGATGTAAATGTGATGGATCTACTCGCTAAATGTGACAGTATTCTTCCATTAGGGTGCAATTTGCTTGACTGCGGGAATTTCCAAATTCTCGTTCTGCTGATATCCTCTCATTCATAATTATGTACGTATGTACGAACATAGACACTGAATTGTGGTGATCTGTCAATAGAATAACTGACCTCACAGAAGTTCACACAGTGCAACATTATAAGTTGTATGCTTCTCACGAGGGTAATACGGTTTCATGTACCATCTTTGTAACAGTGTCGCCCGAGCCTTCAGGCGAGGTATGACACAGATACAAATATTGTACATGAGACCGTATTACCCGAGGGAGAAGTAAACAACGTATATATTTTTTCCGTCATAACCAAAAAAATGGTATTATTATATCTATTGCGTTTTGATTGCCGATGACTGATCAGCTGATATCGGTTGAATGACCTTGACCCTAAACGTAAACAAAATTGCGTCACCCGTCTCGACTGAAATGTTGAAAGTCGTATAACGTATAGGTATTACTACAAGATTTTGAATACCGTAAAACGCGTTATTCTGTTTTTAATTGAGTGTGCAAGCAATGCAAAATAAGATTTTTATTCCAAACAAACTATTCGAAAAATAAGTCAGTAATTAATAGATTAATAGAACTGTTCAAAACTCTGTACACAGCGTGCGTCATTTTATAACGTCATCTGACCATAATGCGACAGCTAGGAGCTGTTACTATGGCAGCGGGGTACATGAAATGTGTACACCGTGAGACTGACGGGGTACATAAAGAAAAAAGTAACGGCCATAAGCCAATCAGAAACAAGTATTATACTGCAATGAAAGATAATAATATTTGTGTACCTTCAAGTAGGAACACAAAATCTAAAGTGTACAACCAATGAATAAAATAAAACCACCTAAAGTGTTGATGAAAGCCCAGAGGTATGAATTGCCATTGATTAAGTTTTACAGGTTTATTTATAGTATTTCATGATAACAGTGCTCGTTGATTCAACAATATTTAAGTGTAAATAGCTATTAGTTTGTCTGACAAATACAAGATACAAACAAACTCTTAAATTCTCTTTAAAAGCAAGGACCACTGCGAAACCATCAGAAAAAAACAGAAACAACTGTTTGAAACTATATATGATCAATGAAACGGAAGTCAATTATTATACTGGGCTCCACTTGATACGAAGTCAGTCAAACATCCAGACTGTGTAAAATGAAAATGATACTTGTTATACTAGCTATAGGAAAACAATATGCTAAGACGTAGTTATCAGATATCTTGCCTGAGGTTTCAAGGTAAAGTAATTGCTGTCCATTTGAAAATCGTTTTTACTATCTTTTGCATATCTGGAAAACTAATCATCAATTTTAGTCCGCGGGCATCAGTCCCATTTACTGGATTTAATGAATAGTTGATTTTATGTAATTGTAAATTCTGAATAATGACAAACAGTGTTGTGTTAGTTCGAGTAACCAGATCACTATTGTTTCAAATACTGTAATGTGTGCACATTCAGTTCTGGAATCCTAAATGTTGTTATAAACTGATCTTAGTTCATTATTCGAGTATAAAAAAACATATATGCAAAATAATACATATATCCAGCCTACATAAGCTTTCTAGTGTAGTAAATACTAATAAAACAGGTACAATGCACGACAAACAATATGAATTGACTCGAATAACATGTTTCATAAAATAGTAATAAAGCATAAGAAAATAATCGTGATAAATATAGGGGAATAAAATATAGACATTAAGATTGTATTTCACCCCTTTTAAACATAATGTAAAATTAATAAAATAAAGAAATCTGAAGACATAAAATGCCTGACTGGGATAACAGGGATTGTCTCTACTGACAATAACTTCACATGTGATTTGTATTTACTGGTTATTGTGTTGATTACATTTCATTCATATTGACAATAAAGGATGGTTGACATATTTATTAACATATCATTCGATGAATATCTTTATGGGCATCTCAAATTGTTATTGAATTTAAAACATCATTATTCATAATCATTTAGTGAAAATTTTTCGTTATATGCTATCAAGTCTTTGAAGAGTATATATAAATGGCATATATGAGAACAGGAATATTTTCTTGATGATACGTTCACATTAAATAAGTTGTTATCCAGAAAATCTTCATTTTCTTGTTATATGCTATTTGATAGAAAGCCGTTACTGTAAATACGTATTCATAAAATTTAAATATGCATAAATACTGTCTACTCATATGATAACGTTCCTTTATGAGGGTGCACTCCTTTTTTACTTAAGTATCCTTTTCCCAATCTTATATTCACTATCATAACATATCAACAGTTTAAGATAACTTATGAGTTTCTTATCTTTGCATATGGATATAAAGAATAAAAGGTAATTCATATTTAAAAATGTTACTGTTGTATCTGTTGCATATGTAAATGTATATTTACATGAGCCTTCCAATAATGCATTAATTGCTCAAAATGCAACCCCTTGACTTGAAGAATGTGAGTGCAAATCCACACTGAAGATCTATTCATCTGTTCAGCTACCAGGTATCCGCATGTACAAACACTAGAGACTCGTGAGCCTCCATGGTGATGGTGATCAACTGAGGAGATCTACTTAGTAACAATTCAAATTGATAGAAACACTTGTTCTTGAACTTTCATTTTGCTTTTGTAACTGGCTGCTAAACATTACCCAGTCTGGTTACTACCACTTTGGCTTCTTTCTTCACAATATTAAAAATTACAATCATTATTCCTCTCTATCACAGTTACATTTATAAATATTTATGTATCTGTTTTACACGTTATATAATACATAACTTTGGCTAGGAAATGATAAAATTAATGAAAATATTGTTTATCCAAGAATGTCATACATGTACTTCCAACGTTCTATTAAAAACTCGGAACTTAACATGAGGCAAACGAAATTGCCTTAACCATAATCACTTCATCACAAGAATGTTAAATTTAGCATAACTATACGCCCCGAAGGTATTCGAAACATTTTCAATTTCAGGATGGCGTGTATTTCTAATTTCAGTTTCAATTTACAAGCACAACCTTATAAACATTGATGACCACTGTGAAATCGCCAGTTTTAAATTTATTTCTAGATTTCAAATAATATTAATCTCAACATGTTATTTTTCCGATATTTAGTTATTAAAGATCCATCAAGAATGTTGATGAACATATCGGAAAATTGCCAAAAATCTATCTCCGTGAAATATATACACTTTTCACAGATTTCTTCGACCCAAAATAAGCCGGGAAATTGCACTAATTAGTATATATAGATCAAGTCTATTATTTTCAAGCGCAAAGCATTGTAGTCTAGCTCACACACTGTATACAAAGACACAAATAAAGTTTATGAGCAATGAAAGAAACCGAAATATACAATTTTTGGCGGTAATTCCTTACCATTTCATATAATTATGAATTTTCAACAGATATGTGAATAAATGTTTTACCCAAATAGGTATTTTACTTGACTTAAATAATCAATGAGGATATATTTGTCATGATTTGCTGGTCTTATCTCAATAAAGATTACATTAAACAGGCAATAATTTGTATATTCTCAGGACATTTAGAAACATCGTTCATAAAGCAATCGTCACATTCAGTAATGTATGACTATGCTCGATTCGTTTAAGCCGCATATACACCGACCACGTGTCCGGCGTCCGTTGTGAATAATAATGATATATACTTTCAATTACCCAAACGCATGATTTAATTAGTCGTTATATCTTGTGATGAGAACGTTTAAGAGCGTACCCTAACGCAATTCGAAATCAGCATATCAAATTAATTTAAAGCAAGCGAAAAAAGCACACATTTTAAATTTTAAGTCAATTACATCACTCGCTTTCACTGTATAATCACTTGTCCTGAGGGAATTGAACTAATTACAGTTTCTAATTTCCGTGCACGGTCCTGTTTATAATGTGAAATTGCTTGGTTATTCTACTTGTCTCTAGATAGTTTTACTCGAGTTATGATTAATTTGTTTTCTGTCGCAGTTCAGCAATTTATTCGGTATTGGCATATGGGCATGAAGAAGTAATATTTTGTAAAACATGAACGTTGGTGAATAATAAGATAAATAGTTGCGTTTGTACAATTTTCGGGATTCATAATTGTTATTCATCACCAGCAAGTTTATTATAAAACCGACGGCGTTAGACGGAGATTTTAAGCGCTGAAATTTGCAGTCGTTGACTAACAATGAAACCTGGAAATTTTACAAACGCAACTATTTATCGATATTGTAACATGACCGTTAGATATCAGACGTTTTAGAGCTAACTCTCTTTTTGTGTACCTACCCATTTCTTAGTGGAAAGGACTTTGCGACTGCTCAATTTTTGTAAGTGATGTGGCCTGAATACTCGGCGTAATGTTCGTTAGCAACAATTAACACGTGATTTAAACGGTATTTATTTTCCATATGGTACATGGATAGGGGGATTGACAAACAGGGTTACCTCTATATAAATATCTCTCCCCGTGACGTTGACAGGATTTATACATTAAACATGAAACGTACATTACAATGAGAAATAAATTCATATACCAAAAACTGAATATGTAAATTCAACAATTACCACAAACGAATTAACACGTAACCTCGAACAGTGTCACTCATAACTATGGTCACTTTACATATTTACTGTACATGTATCCTTTTAATTGGATCAACATTTATCTACAGTATCAACACACATCAGTGAAACCCAAAGAATACAAATCTTAAACTTGCCCTAGACATATTTTCAAGTCATTGTGTAATTTGTATTTTGATGTTGCTAATTTTTAAAAACAAATTTGAACACTTTACTATATATAAAAATCACGGGTTTGAATTTTTTTCTAATTCTGTTTTGAATTAATTTCAGCGTTTATTATAAAATCAATGCATGTGTCAGAAATTGGACAATGACAGTGTTTTTATTTCAATAATTTCTGCGATACCTATTGCATTTATATAACCTCCATGGTGTTCATTTTGTCGTATAAGCCAATGGGTATTTGACATTCTAAGTTGAAATAAATTGATGTTGCATTGGAGTAATTGTGGTTAATGTAGTGAATTGCAAGAATAGAAAAATGGACTGTTGGTTAATGAGGAAGGAGATTCTGGGTGTGACATGACTTGACATGATGTGAGTGAATGTTCATATTTCATTTCCTCGTGGTAATAATAATGTCTCATCTTTAATTGACAGTTGTGTCGTATTGTCAGGTTGTTTGTAACGGCAAACTAATTGGCTCATAAAATCAATGATGCAAACAAATGCAATTTATCATCTATTATTACATCGCAGTTAAATAAGTATGTTTATCCAACATACATACATTGTCTTTTCTTTTTTACATGACTTAAAACATGAACTAATCCATACAAATCAGAAAATACGTTCAACAATTACCTTAATGTAGTCAAGAGAATATAAGTGTCTATATTTAATGATAAAACTATAACTTAACTCTCAGGGCAATTAGAAGTGATATACATACATGAAAACAAAAATATATTCTTTATTGTGAAGAAATAATTCGAAGTATATGCTTACTCCTTCATCAGGTGGAACCTTGTATATCTTCACAGTAAAGAAGTTGTTATCAATAAAACACCATTACCTTTACTTCTGCATTAAAATGATATGATATATGAAATTGCCGGTGAATACCACCCTGTGTTCATCATCCAGGAACAGGTATTTGGGGTATGACTTTTGCATATTACTTAAGAAATAAAGTTCACTGTGTTTTGTAATAAATTATAGTTTTGTCCTGAACTATTATAGTTAAAGCACGAGGACATTGACGTTATAATAGTTCAGGAAATTTGGAAATAAAAATAATGTTTAGTTTCTTTATATTAATAATCCATGAACAGGGCCAACGGACGGCTATTCTACGTGTAACATCCACCCCCTAAGATAGACCAATATCACGTGACTAACATTCCAAAAAGAAGTCTGTGTAGGGCTTGATCAAGTCAAGTGGAGGAACGTAATTTGTCCAATTCAAACATTTGCTGCTATCATAAAAGTTTTTATTCATTGTCCCACCGCCAAATTTGAAGTTGCAAACCGCTGAGGCGAATCGACATTACGTTACCATGGGCAAACATGATCACGAGGGAGCGGTGTGGAACAGCGGGAACGTCATTAGATTGTTACGTTATCAACAAAACTATACCTTTATTGTCTGATAAAGTATTTATTTTAGATTGTTCCAACCGCTAGGCATCTTAGAAATTAGTACAATGTACATTAGTACATTTATGCTCATTAATGTAGGTTTGTTAAACTGTTACTAACTGAAGTGAAAACATTCTTTTTAAGATATTGATTTATTAAATTTCCTTAGCTATCATAAAAGGATGTTTACGGAAATTAATAAAGGGCATTGCATAAACAAATAATATTGACAACATGGTTGAATTTCATTGATTTAGTAATGAAAAGTCATTAATAGAGTTGATCTACAGTCTCTTAAATTATTTCCCAGACAGAGAGTGAATGAAGGAGATCACCATTACCGGGAACTGCTCGGGATGAGCCTCGACTGTGGAACTGCTGTCTGATTAATTATTGTTTGTCTACTCTTCAGACATATTTGAGGAATGTTTGGAGAGGTGCCAACTGTAATAGTCTATATCTAATCAATTTTGAATGGCACAAGGTTTAACTCTGAATTATCTATTAGTATATATAAGTTGTTAAATTGACACAAAAAAGAACATACATAGACCCTGTATAACAAACGAACTCTTTTTTTTAAACAAACGAATTGTTTTTTTAAAAAAATATTATAAATGATATGAAGCTAAGGGAAATTTGGCAGGGATCAAATATTACTAATTGCGATGAATATATTTTACATAATACAGTCGTCCTGTTCAGACTTGCCTTCTCATATAGTGTCTTTCCATCTTCTCTTGAAAATATGCACTTTGAAATAGATTCAGTGCTTTATACAGAGTAGGTGGAATAGCGTGATCATCAGTATAATTATTAAACTCATACTGTGAAAAGACACATCTGTCTTTCTGATGTTATTCTAACATTCCAGAGAGTTTGGTTTCGTAGACCTTTTGGTTTGCATATTATGTTCAAGGTAAACGTATACTTGAATGTGAAGGTTGAGTTAGATAAAAGCAACATTAAGATACCCGAAACTGTTATATAAGCGTCATAAAGAGGTTAACATGTAGCCTTGTTACCTGACGAAATATGATATCATAATTTTCACTTACTCAGATAATGACTCATATTTAGTTTACATTATTTCTGACACCTAAAATGCTGCATTATACAGTCCTTAATTGACAATACCGCATTTAATGTGTTGTTAATAATGTTAAAACAACTGCATGATCCAGTTCGTAAAGGAAAATAAACATCTCGATTTTTCCGTTTAAACAGGTATTCTGATTTAGCTTTGAAGGTGTTGTTAAAGCTCGTGAAGTTGCGAGATGATGTAAAGACTGTATGTTACTGAGTTAAAGAGTATGCCAGTTCTGCGAAGTCGCACAGTGGAAGACGAAACACATTTTCTTATTGATTGCAAGTTTTATTCTGATTTGAGATACAAGTTATTTATAGAAGCTGAACGTGACATCCCAGGTTTTATTTATCTTGACAGTGCTTATAAACTTACTTATATACTTAATCACAACCATTTACAACCATTTTAGATTTTACTCTTTTACAAATGTACAAAAGAAGGTCATTTTACATATGATACAATTTACTCCAAACAAATATTTTTAATTTTTAATTACCTTTATGTAAATATCATGTTTTACATATTATTTATGCAAATATGTCTTAAACCTGTGTTATACGTGTCTCATAAGCCAATGTGGCTGGGCATTTACTCTTATACTGTATTTTATAACTGTACAAATTTGATGAGTTTTATGCGTGAATAAAATATGTATCTCTTGTTATCTCTTGATACAGAATTGAAGTACATACGCTGCAACATGTCAAATGTATTCACTTTTCAGAAAAGCCTTTTCCCAACGCTGTAGCTTTTATACTTTAAAAGGGGCATAATGAACAGGTTAAATAGGTACACCAAGACATGTGGGTGTAGCCCGCGTATCATATTAAGTCTATAAATTACACGGGTTGAACTGTACAACGCCAGAGAGGACGAATTACCGAATATTCCCAAGTATGTTCTTTTTTGATTGTCAAGGAGGAAGTCTAAGTCGGCCGTACAGAATATTTGGGGAATGACAATTCATCCAGATTGAAGGGATTCTGCTCTGTGAATAACGTTCCAATTGTCCATAAGCACCAGTCATTGAACACCTCCGTATAATTTACACTTTATCAGAAAAAAGGTGAACATTTAAGTCAATAGCAAACACATATTGTATGATGCAATCAACTTAATAAACTTAACTTAACTTGTCAAATCAAATGTGATATTCCTTAAGCAGAACCAAAGTGCAAATGATGTCACTCTTTGATTTTATAATTGTTTAACCATCCAGTTATAGTAAATATCTAAAAATGCTGATATAAACTTTCATGTTTTAACACATTAAAAAACACTTAACGACAGTACTTTATTAACTTACAACCCTTAGGTAGCAGTAATGAAAAGCTTCTTTTTAACAATATGGAGTTTCCGAAAAAATTGTAAATGTGCACGATGATGTAGAATTTGTTATGCCTATTAGATTTTCTCTCTACCTGTTTTCATAACATTGGTATAACAAGAGTGCTCTGAGAGCAAAAGAATCCCCGGGTTCGTTATCGTCCAAATAAGCATTTCAAGTGTAAGGGTAATTAAATGACCTCTTTAAAATAAATAAGCATGTCAAATACCTAAGGCCTATCACCAATCAAGAAATAATTATGGCCATGGTTAAGTTTCTCACAAAATGGATCCTACATATGTCAAGTCAAGGTCACAAGGTCAAAGGTTATAACCTCAGTGTGTGATTATGATACATAATATTTCCAAATGCTGACAAATCAAAAGTAACTGTCAGGCTGAAATCGGAAAGCTGAGCACTCTTAAGTCAAGTGAAATTACTCTTAAAATAGCAATCCAATCGGTCCCAAAAAAGCAAATGCGTATCACCGATGTATATCTGAGGCAAGTGTTAAGTTTCAGAAAGATTGCTCAAAATCTGTGTGAGGAGTTTCAGAACACAAGTACCGTAAGTCTGAAATTAGAAAGCAGAACGCTCCTACTCTATGGCCATAACTCTGGAAAAAAACCACAAAGCACATGCGTATCACCGATGTATATTCAATGCATGTGTAAAGTGTCAGAAAGATTGTGGAAGGAGTTGATTTCAGAACACATGTAACCTTTTCGGCCCGGACGGACGGAAAAACGGCAATGGTATGTCCTTAACCAATTTTCACTTTTTTAGTGACTATAAACTAAATTTATTAATTACTTTAAGGAAACAAAATCCTTTTCCATTCTCTCTGTATGAAAAACTGCAATGTGTCTTGTAATATGATTTTGGATATACAGATGTGGGAGCTGATGGTATCTTTAATAAGATATAAAGATTAGTACCCGAGGAATGTGTCAGATGACTTTTACGAAATGAGTGTGACTTTTTGTATTTTCCGAGCGAGAGCGAGGGTAATACATACCTTTGCACGAGTTTCGTAACAGTCATATAACACACTTTCGAGTGTAATAATTTCTTTATTACCCATTTTATTAAATTTGATTTGCGTAGAAATAACCAGGAAACCGCCCACTTCTCTTGCGACGGCAAGCTACAGTGACGTCACGAACAATCGTTTTATGACGTCACAGACGACAACATACGGTAGGTCGCGGTGCAACAATGGTTGCTAGGCAAACATGATATGTGCACATGTGCTCATATCAATAATATTAACATATACATATAGACATAGACATATCTTGCATTGCTTTTGATTGGTCATTAAATGAAGTCGTGCCCAGGGCACTATTAAATTTGAAAGGAGAATACTTTGTCTTTGAGGTATAACGAACCTGATCAGACAACCAGTCTCAACAGTCTCAACAGACAACGTTCTACAGAGGCAAACACCCTTCAATATAACGCCTTTCAAGAAAGATCATGGTATATACTTCGGAATAAACTGACTCTATCCAGAACGATTGGCATACAAGTAACTCTCCATTAATATAATATTGTGATATGTGAGTGCATTATGATATGAACTTGTCTTTTTGCAGAATTTGGTCAAATGTGAAGTTAGTATTCATATGACAGAAGTTCATTTGGAATCACGCAGAACATTAATATCTCACATATAAAAATATAAAGTACAAACTAAATGTGAAAAGACTTAACAATTCTCAAAAATTCTGACATATCCAAATTTCAGTTAGTAACTTAATGTGTTAAAACTGGAAACTATCTAAATAAGATGAAAGAGTCATATGTAGACGAGTCAAGATGAATGTCAATATGTTGTAATGGACGTCTAGGCGTCTAAAAGGTTACATCTAAAATTAAAACTACACAAAGTGATCATGGACCTAATGTCCACGATAACAATGTTTCCTGGTCATGTTTAGGATCTGAAGTTTCATGGAAATCGTATCTATACATCACTCATGGGTTATGACATCCTCCAAAGTTTGAGTTAAACGTTGAGGGAGGGTTCTGTCGCCATCTTGGATCTTTTGCACTAAGTGAAATGAAAACACGCTATATTACACGTAGTAGCACATAACATGTCATAAAACTAATTTAAAAATTGCTGTTATGCTGTAGCAAAGTTTTTACCACTCAGCGACGATGAATGCCTTCAATTCTCATTATTTTTATTTTTCATCAAATGTGCGCTTGTGTTCATCAAGTTTTGAAATATAAAGCAATCAAAATATTACCTTCGTTGATATCTTTCAATTTGATTGTGTTTCATAAATTTTCATAAAATATGTTTCGTTTTCACAAAAATACCATGATAGAACCCTCCTTTTAAATAGCGTTATGAACAGGAAATTACAAAGCATTTTCATGACAGGAACATGTTGTGTTTGTTGACGCCAAATCCCTTTTCAGTCACTTTAAATTGAATAACGCCTTCACACATTTAGCAAATGCCAAAGTTATCAAAGAGTGAAACGTAGTGTAATTTGAATACTCATGGTAAAAAAGGTTGACACCCCTAAATAAAAAATGGATTGTAGCAAATTTACATGAATAAATTAAAATTTTCTTATATTCCTCTTTCTTTGGTATTTTAAAGAATAAGTGGAGAAATAGCAAATGCTCAAAGACACTATTGATAAAAAGACATCCAGGAGTAACATGTTTTACCAAACAATAATCGAATTTGACACGTTACGTTTTTTATATACCATTTCATTTCTATAACTATTAGGAAGTGTCAACTATTATTAAGTTGTAGAAATTGAAAAATCACTCGTCCCATGAATATTAAAACCCAACATTTGACCCTTTTTGAGTTGGTTCTATATGTTGACGTGGATAATAAGAACATATATTTTTGGAATAAAACATTTCAGATTGCATGACTTAGACGTTTCAGTGTGGCAATGTGTGTCAATCCAACTTTTGTTTTTCTCTACTTTGTTTGCATATGAAGGATGACAGTTTGTTCCTCTCGTTGTCCTTGGAACGTATAGAATTATGATTGATGCTCCACGTGTATTATAGCCATAGGCACTTGGCATGCCTACTGCCATTATGTAATATGATGCCACGAATTCCCTTTTCTAAATTAGACCTACACATCTTGTCATTTAATTATAATAAAGAACAAAGCTTTACAATTTAACAAATGCTTTTGCGAGAGAAATTGGGATTGAAGAGTTGAAATAATGTTAAAATAACTATCACTGAGTTTTGAAGAAACATATTGTAAGAAATAGGGGGTTAGGTTACTTTGGGATAATGTAAGGCAAATGCGCTGATCGAACGTATTAGTGATACTGTAACATGTGGCAGGTTATATTTTGGAAATTGAAGTGGCTGATTTCGTAAATAATATTCCAAATTCGTAATGTCATCTCTAACTCATCTTTTAGAATTAAAGTAATAACTTGTGTGCTTCGTATTTTCGTATAAGTACAGCCACTACTTCGTTTTAATAACTGTAATTGTGTAAAGTTTACGTTTTGGTCCATGCGCTCGATCAGCGGCCGCCATCTTCTTTTAGCACCAGTAGGGAAGTGACGTCATTTCTCGCGTGGGCGTAACTATGGGTGATGGGGGCCGGGCCTGAGGGGTATATAAAGGGGCAGGGTCAGTCTGGGGGTCGAGTTTGTTTTCAGCTTTCATTTCAGCTTCATTTCAGCTTGCAGCTCCCCTTTCGCTTGAAAGGTATGCCTCTCTGGTTTTGGTTAAGTTTTATTTAGTAAGAATTATTCTAAGTTCTCATAAGTTTAATTTGTCTAAGTTTTAAAAGTAATCTGGGAAATATAATATAAGTATTAGCAAGTTTTTGGGTACATAGTAAAAGTTCTTGGTTTAGCGCGAAGAAATGGCGTCACGTAGGTTCATCACAGAATTATTTGTCAATATCTCTTTATTGCCTATATTTTATGACTTGTAAATAAATTATTATTGAACTTTAATATCCTAGTATGTTGTGTCTTTCAAGTTTGTTTTCTGATCGTTACGAATTAATTTCGTAAAAGTGAACGTTGAATGACTTACAATGTGGAAGGTACAGTGATAGCGGCCGATATTCTAAATTCATGTTTTGAGATGGTCCCTGACCCATAATTCAATTCGGGACTCGCTTATCCGAAACGTAATGCTAACTAACTAAGTATGGATAAGCGAGTCTCTTCCTGTGTAAACAAACATGGCTGCGCCCATAGTTTTTATCGCTATCACTTTGCTCTCGAGTCATTATAAGTCACACTCGTTTGGAAGATGGAAATGAAGGTTTATTGACTTCAAATAAAGTTGAAGGTTGATCCGCACACATGTTGAGAAAGATTGCACAATTATTCCTGGAGGAACAGGCGAACTTGTAGTACACACTAACGAAGGTTCATAATGTAAACATGGTCAATTAGTTCAAAGTTCAAGATTGTCTTAGTGAATCACGCTATCACATATTCTCACTTAGATAGTCAATAACAACATCACCTTTCATGCACACGTACACAAATAGTTAGATTGGACGTAAATAAGTCCTGTTTATCATAGTTTACATAAGACCTACCCCCGTTGGTGTTACAAAATTTGGTGGCAGCGGTGGGATATAATGTGTCAATTTTTCTCTGTAGATAGCTGGGATACGATCATTATTATATTTATTGTCATTATTAGTCTTAGTTGTATACTTGGTTTCCTATTAGTAAAATTTGGTTGTTGTATCTTTCCAGTCACAGACTGCGGTATTCGGTTCTGAGGTTGCATCCTAGACATTGCTGTGTTGTTAAAGTCCTAGAGGTGTTGCTGGTTTCTGGTTGACTGGTCTATTAGGGTAAACTCTATTGGGTAGAATGGCCAACCTGCAAGGAAGTAGACCAGTTGGTTGTAGTTCCGCAGCTAACATTCAGCAGGAGATTGATTCGCTGGGTAGTCAAGTTAAGGAACTGCAGCAGGTTTTTCTTAGTGACGCGGATACTATTACTTCTAAGGGACCCTTAGAGGAGACAGAAGTCGAGAGCGGGTACGCTACCCGAATAGTTTCAGGCTCATTAGGGAGGTTGTCACCTGTGCGGCCGGGTGATTGCGAAGTGGCTCAGGTACCGAGGGCTTCGCGGGATTTTTCAGAGGCGCGACGACGTCTTAGTTTTTTGGAAGATCGGTGTCAGCAGAGATCGGACATGATCTACGGCCCCGGCCTAGAGGGAAGCTACGAAGAACGGCCGACTTCAAGAGCACCTTTAGCAGCTGTGAATGTGGATCCTGTGCGGACTTATGCTGGCCGGAGGGTTTTCCCGGAGAGACCAGCTTTATTTCCTATGACGTTTGATGGGCAGACAGCCTGGCAAGATTTCAAGGTTCATTTTGAGATGGTTGCAGACTTGAATAACTGGGGTGATGTGCAGAAGGCCACTTATCTTGCAGTTAGTCTTAGGGGTGCAGCTCAGGAAGTTCTTGGGAACTTACCACAACCAGAGAGGCAGAATTATTTTTTACTTGTACAGGCATTGACGCAGAGATTTGCGCCAAACAATCAAACCGAGCTTCACAAGGTCCAGTTGAAGGCCCGTAGTAGAAAACGAGATGAGAGTTTGACTGAATTGGGTCAGTCAATTAGACGACTTACTGGGATGGCGTATCCTGACGCGCACCAGGAGTTGTTGGAAATTTTGTCGAAAGATCATTTTATTGATGCATTGCAGGAATCAGAGATCAGACTTCGTGTTCAGCAGGCAAGACCGAAAACGCTGAATGAGGCTGTACATGCTGCAGTTGAATTGGAAACTTTTCAGAGGGCTGAATTGCAGCGTCAAGGGGGACGAAGAATGACAAGATCCCTGACTGAGCAGAAAGATTCCAATGGTCTGCAAACACAGGTTTCTGATTTAGCAAGGGCGATAGAAACTTTAACAAAGTTAATGCATGAGAAAACTGATAGGAATGTGAATAAAAGATTTACAAATCGTTATCCTTTCAAAAATTCTGAAGTTCAATGTTATCATTGTTCAAAAATGGGTCATTTCAAAAGGGATTGTCCCCAGTTGAATTCCAGGGTTTCGGGAAACTAGAAGATGCTAACCTTTCGGGTCGAAGGGAGGCAGAATTTCAAGGGCCCACGGCTACAGCTAATGGGATTTGTATTTCAGCTGTTGTAAATAAAGCAAATGTTTCACTGTTGATTGATACAGGAGCATCTGTGTCATTGTTGTCATTTTCACGTTATGAAAAGATTGTTCCTGAGTTGAGTCCACCCCTCCTTCCTTTATCGCAGAAAGTTCTCCAAGCAGATGGTAGACCTTTAGACATAAAGGGACGAGCACAGTTTGATGTTCAAGTTGGTGATTTCTCTTGTCAGCACGAGTTTTGGGTAGCTGATATTGGAAATCAAGGCATTTTAGGGTTAGATTTCTTACAGGTTAACCAGTGCAGTCTTGATGTTTGCAATGGGAGTTTGAATATAGGTACTCGTGTTGTATCTTGCAGGGCAGAGGAAGATGAAGATTTTTGTTTCAGAGTTTCTTGTAAAGAAGCTGTTTCTATTCCACCCCGTCATGAAACTATTGTGATAGGTAGAATTCATGTAGATAAATCAAGTTCACCTTTGAGTGGTGAATGTCTCCTTGAGGGTAGCGCTAAGTTCATGTCAAAATATCAGCTCATGGTAGCACATAGCATTAGCACAATAAATGCAGAAAGTGACGAGATCGCTGTTAGAGTTCTTAACCCGTCAGAAGAAGAGGTGAAAATCTATCCAGGTACCCACTTAGGTGACTGTGTTAATTTCAGGCCAATCGAAGAACCATTTGAAGTTGCAGGTGTCGTGAGGAAAGTTGGTCTTCCAGAAGGAACGTTGCCTGAGTATCTTCAACAGATGGCAGAAGACTGTTCGAAGAACTTGACTGAAGATCAAGGGAAACAACTCCGTCAAGTCCTGATCCAGTTTCAAGACATCTTTTCACAGCACGAGCATGACCTTGGTCGAACCAATCTAGTACAACACAGAATTGATGTTGGGGGAACTCATCCTTTGAAGCAACCTCCAAGAAGATTGCCCGTCCACAGTCAGGACTTAGTGAAACAGCACATTGAGGACATGTTGAAGAAAGATGTCATCGAACCATCCAACAGTCCTTGGGCCTCACCAATTGTTTTAGTCACCAAGAAGGACTCTAGCACGCGTTTCTGCATTGATTTTCGACAGGTGAACCTCCGAACGATTAAAGACAGCTTCCCTCTGCCAAGGATAGACGATTCTCTTGAGAGTTTGTCAGGTTCGCGCTGGTACTCAACCCTTGACTTGACGTCCGGCTATTGGCAGGTTGAAGTTCATCCCGATGACAGACCTGTGACCGCTTTCATGTCAAAGTTTGGACTGTTTCAATTCAAAGTACTGCCATTTGGACTCTGTAATGCGCCATCCACTTTTGAGCGTCTTATGGAGACTGTTTTGGCTGGTCTTCAATACGAAACATGTCTAATTTATCTTGACGATGTTATCGTTCATGGTAAAACATTCGAAGAGTCATTGGTTCGTCTCACTGAGGTGTTCCAACGATTCCGGAAAGCAGGTCTCAAACTCAAGCCGAAAAAGTGTCATCTTTTGCAGAAAGAAGTCGAGTACCTTGGGCATGTGGTGAATGAAACTGGAGTTCACACCGATCCAAAGAAGATTGAAGCCATTCAGGAGTGTCCTCGTCCTACCGATGTGTCTGAACTCCGAAGTTTTCTTGGACTTTGCAGTTATTACAGGCGATTCATCAAAGATTTCTCCAAGATTGCAGCTTGTTTGTCAAAGCTCACAGAGAAAGACCGACCGTTTGAGTGGACCGCAGATTGTGACACAGCCTTTGAGACACTTAAGAGCAAGCTGGTGACTGCTCCGATTCTGGCCCACCCTGATTTGACGAAGCCTTTCATTTTAGACACCGATGCCAGCGACTTCGCTATTGGAGCAGTGCTGAGTCAAGTCCAAGATGGGGAGGAGAGACCGATCGCCTATGCAAGCCGCACTTTGACCAAGTGTGAAAAGCGGTACTGTGTGACAAGAAAAGAACTGCTTGCAATTGTACATTTTGTCAAGTACTACAGACACTTTCTGTATGGTAAAGCTTTTCTAATTCGTACAGATCATGGCGCTTTACGATGGCTGATGCAGTTCAAAGATCCAAACGGGCAAGTGGCTAGGTGGTTGGAAACTCTGGCAGCTTATGACTTCACTATTGAGCACAGGGCAGGTAGAAAACATTCTAACGCTGATGCACTTTCCAGATTGCCGTGTCGTCAGTGTGGTGCTGTAGACGAAGATTCCGAGGCTGTTAGAAATTTGGAAGTGATCCCGTCAATCTGTGACGAATTCATCCAAGCACAAAAAGATGATCCCGTCTTGAAGCAGCTCCGTCCAATGCTCGAACAAGGTGCCCGTCCAGAATGGGCAGAGATTTCTCTTTTCAGCGACACTTTCAAGACTTACTGGGCACTCTGGGATCAACTCCAGCTGAAAAATGACATTCTTTTTAGAACTTGGCAGTCTGAGGATGGCAAGTCAACTCTCTTACAGGCAGTAGTTCCGCAAGCATGGAGGAAACAGGTTCTTGAACAAACTCATGACACAAAGACTGGTGGTCACTTAGCCGTCGCTAAGACAGTAGAACGGCTGCGTCAGAAGTACTACTGGGCTGGACTCCGAGGTGATGTTGAAAATTGGGTCAGTTCCTGTGAAGCTTGTTGTAAGCGGAAGCCACCGTCTCGGAAGAAGCAAGGTCCTATGCAAATTACAGGAGCAGGAGTTCCAATGGAACGGATCGCACTTGACATCGTCGGTCCATTGCCTGAAACAGAAGATGGAAACAATTACATTCTTGTCATTACAGATTATTTCACCAAATGGGTGGAAGCTTACCCTATGCCGAATCAAGAGGCTATGACCGTAGCAGAAATCTTGGTTGAGAAGTTCATAATGACTTTCGGAATTCCTAGACAAATACATTCAGATCAAGGGAGACAATTTGAATCCAATCTATTTCAGGATCTATGTTCTCTTTTAGGTATTGAGAAGACCCGCACCACGCCTTTTCATCCTAGGTCTGATGGTTTAGTAGAACGTTTCAACCGTACTCTAGAAGCTATGTTGAGTGCATATGTACAAGATAATCAGAAAGATTGGGATTTGTACTTACCTTATGTTACCATGGCCTATAGGGCAACCCCTCACAGTAGTACTAAGTTCACTCCGAACTTCATGATGTTTGGAAGGGAGGTCAACCTGCCGGTAGACCTTTTCATTGGCTGTCCACCTGAAAACAGGGTGAGAGAGCATGAGTGGGTTGACATTCTACAGTCCCGTTTAGAAGATGTTTATCTTAGGGCACGAGAAAATTTAGGTCAGAGTCAAAACAGACAAAAGAAGAATTATGATCGCAGGTCAAAGAAATCAACTTATGAAGTTCGTTCCAAGGTTTGGGTGTTCTTCCCGATGAAGAAAGTTGGCATTTGTCCGAAATTACAGTGTTTCTGGCGTGGTCCTTTTGTTATTAAAACAAAATTAAGTGATGTAAATTTCAGGGTGAACTGTGGACCAAGAGGCAAAGACCAAGTGATCCATGTGGATCGCATGAAGCCATGCATATCAAGAATTTTTAGAGAAGACATTGAAATTTCTGCCATTTCAGCGGACGTGCCTGCTGAGACTGAAGAGGAGATGGCAACAACAAACACTGACCTGCTTCCTGAGAATCCTGAGAGCGAGGAGACGACACGTCGTAGAAGACCGCCGTGTTATTTTAAAGATTATGTTATGTAGGCGCTAAAACCAAGAACTTATTCATGGGAGGGAGCTAAGGGAGGATTTATTTATTTTTTTTTTTTTAGATCCCGCAGAATTTATAAGTGATAATGATGATCATTCTTGTTTTTCAGAAAAATGAAGTGTAATAAATGTCAATATGAGACCGTGAGCCGGAAAGACCTCCGGAAACACCTAGACACCGAGCATCCGTTGGTGAGTGAGGAGGACAGCTCGTCCTCAGCCTCCTCCTCACCAACAGACAGTCCTCTGGCCAAAAGGATTAGGGACGAACTAGATGTGTCCCCCTCGTCGTCTGATGACAGCCCCTCGGACGACGGGTGGGACTTCAAGTCCAAGGGCAGAGTCCAGAGGCGCCTGATGGCGAAAGAAAGAAAGAGGAAGGAGACAGAGAAGAGAAAGGAGGAGGAGAAGAAGAAGAAGAAAGAGGAGGAGGAGAAGAGGAGGAAGGAGGAGGAGAAGAAGGAGGAGGAGAAGAGAGAAGAGAAGAAGAAGGAGGAGAAGAAGAAGAAGGAGGAGAAGAAGAGAGGAGAAGAGAAGAAGAAGGAGGAGGAGAAGAAGAAGGAGGAAGAGAAGAAGAAGAAGGAGGAGGAGAAGAGAGGAGAAGAGAAGAAGAAGGGAGAAGGGAAAGAAAAGGAAGAGAAGAAGAAAGAGGAGGAGAAGAAAGGAGAAGAAAAGAAGAAGGAGAAGGAGGAAGAAGAAGGAAAGAAAAGAAGGAGAGAAGAAGAAGGTAGAAGAAGAGAAGAAAGAGGAGGAGTTAAGGAGAAGGAGGAAGGAAGAAGAAGAAAAGGGGAAAAGAGAGAAGGAGGAGACAGAGAGAAGGAGAAAAAGGGATATGGAGAACCAGGCTATCATCAGAAAACAGGGGAGGGAAATTTTCGAATTACAGCGTGTATTGGCGGAGAAGAGGAAGGGGGAGGGGGAGTTGAAAAGGCAGTTAGAGGGGTTACGGAGAAAAGGGGAACAATTGGGAGGTGGGGGGATCAGTAGGGACCTCCACCGGTTTCCTCCCGGTGCCAAGATCCACCGGGAGGAACATCACCGGGAACTGGTGGAGGGTGGCCACCAGGCAAAGGTGACCACCATTCGGGTGACTGAATGGTGGGAACCTGCGAAGGAGGAGTAGGTTTGGGTTCTTATTGGGTTGTTTGTTGTTAAATATTGCTATTTTGGGTGGGTAAAGTCTATTGATAAGTCGGGGGGGGGGGGGGGGGGGGACTAACTGAGTTGTTTTTTTTTAAAAATTTTATCCTCCTTCAGGCCTGGTGGCATAGCTGAATTAAGTATACATAAAAATGGTGAAATATTTATTGTTATATAAGATGTGTATTTATTGTATATGGAAATTATTATCTTTATTACCGAATGAATTTATTATTTCAGAACTATGATCTTTATAACTGATATATGTTATTTATTTATTTCAGAACTATGATCTATTGCAGATAAAAATGTTGCAAGTTGTTTTTAATGTATTTGGGTAGATTTGTAGCTGGATTTCTGTGATGAATCTACTTAGTTTTTTTTATAAAAGAAATTAGAATTAGAAATAAGATGATTGCATATTTGTAAAGTGGTATCCGGAATGTATATTTTAAATAAATTTTAACTTGTAGGGTATCTATCAACTAAATAGGCTAAATAACTCAGAACTTGTAACCATTAATTTCTGAGTTTAGATTAAAGTGTGAAGGCTACAACCTAAGACAGATGCTGGAACACTGGGCGTACAACCTAAGGTAGATCGTCCCATTTAGAAATAAAATCTAGAAGTAATTTGTTAAGTAGGTATTAAGATTATGTCTAATTAAGATGTGAGGACACATCCTTTTTCTTAGGAGGGGAAAGTTGTAAGAAATAGGGGGTTAGGTTACTTTGGGATAATGTAAGGCAAATGCGCTGATCGAACGTATTAGTGATACTGTAACATGTGGCAGGTTATATTTTGGAAATTGAAGTGGCTGATTTCGTAAATAATATTCCAAATTCGTAATGTCATCTCTAACTCATCTTTTAGAATTAAAGTAATAACTTGTGTGCTTCGTATTTTCGTATAAGTACAGCCACTACTTCGTTTTAATAACTGTAATTGTGTAAAGTTTACGTTTTGGTCCATGCGCTCGATCAGCGGCCGCCATCTTCTTTTAGCACCAGTAGGGAAGTGACGTCATTTCTCGCGTGGGCGTAACTATGGGTGATGGGGGCCGGGCCTGAGGGGTATATAAAGGGGCAGGGTCAGTCTGGGGGTCGAGTTTGTTTTCAGCTTTCATTTCAGCTTCATTTCAGCTTGCAGCTCCCCTTTCGCTTGAAAGGTATGCCTCTCTGGTTTTGGTTAAGTTTTATTTAGTAAGAATTATTCTAAGTTCTCATAAGTTTAATTTGTCTAAGTTTTAAAAGTAATCTGGGAAATATAATATAAGTATTAGCAAGTTTTTGGGTACATAGTAAAAGTTCTTGGTTTAGCGCGAAGAAATGGCGTCATGTAGGTTCATCACAGAATTATTTGTCAATATCTCTTTATTGCCTATATTTTATGACTTGTAAATAAATTATTATTGAACTTTAATATCCTAGTATGTTGTGTCTTTCAAGTTTGTTTTCTGATCGTTACGAATTAATTTCGTAAAAGTGAACGTTGAATGACTTACAATGTCGAAGGTACAGTGATAGCGGCCGATATTCTAAATTCATGTTTTGAGATGGTCCCTGACCCATAATTCAATTCGGGACTCGCTTATCCGAAACGTAATGCTAACTAACTAAGTATGGATAAGCGAGTCTCTTCCTGTGTAAACAAACATGGCTGCGCCCATAGTTTTTATCGCTATCACTTTGCTCTCGAGTCATTATAAGTCACACTCGTTTGGAAGATGGAAATGAAGGTTTATTGACTTCAAATAAAGTTGAAGGTTGATCCGCACACATGTTGAGAAAGATTGCACAATTATTCCTGGAGGAACAGGCGAACTTGTAGTACACACTAACGAAGGTTCATAATGTAAACATGGTCAATTAGTTCAAAGTTCAAGATTGTCTTAGTGAATCACGCTACCACATATTCTCACTTAGATAGTCAATAACAACATCACCTTTCATGCACACGTACACAAATAGTTAGATTGGACGTAAATAAGTCCTGTTTATCATAGTTTACATAAGACCTACCCCCGTTGGTGTTACAAAATGTTCAAATGAAGCAACACATCATAAGATTTCAAACACATATACCAGCCAAACTCATGTACCAGACATGCCAATGTAAAAGAAAAATACATACAATGTATAAGAAAAATACATACAATGTATAAGAAAAATACATACAATGTATAAGAAAAATACATACAATGTATAAGAAAAATGTTTTGAAGTCAGCCATCAATGATAAAATCAAAATCAACCCAGACCAAAACGGAACCAGTCGAATTACAAAGTACCGTTGTCCCAGCCCTTACCAGAGAGGAAGGATACTTATTTACATCCCGAATGCTCTACTTATTACTCATATCCTACGTACCATTTGCTCGACAGCGACATTGGTAACTGTGTATGTTAAAATGTCACATGTAGAGAATGGATAAATTGTACATCCATAAACAAAAGTTATTTCTTCTTAAATCATAATTATCAGGTATAATGATATATTATTTATATTGGAAACTAATTCAATATGTTATTTCTGGAAATAATTTGTAAATGTATTGGTAGGTCTTTAGACGAATGTTTCATATTAGTATTCACGAGTTGTGTAGCACAAGATGAAGTGCTCGGCAGTCTTGTCATGGTCGTCTCCAAGTCGACAGTTGACTGTTTGATATTACATATGTTATGAAGGATATGACCGTAACAAATAAAGAAGGGTCCCTCGATTGGAGCCTCAATAACTGTTTATTGGATAAAAAGCATAACTGGATATACATCATCGTTCCACACACGTTTGTATAGGTTTATGGGTGTATGCGAAATCGCATTTAGTATCTAAATGAGAATGTTATCTCAGAAATCATTATCATTATTTGCTTTTAAATCGACTGGTGACAAATGTGATTAGCATCAACATACTTCAATGAATGTTTTTATATTATCAAAAATAAATATTTTATGCATTTATTAGAATCTGATATTTCGGTACAATAGTACTAGTTTCTGATATCAATGTTTGATAGAATGAATAATTGTTTGATGTGACCTGCCAATGAGAACATATTGTATTATTTTAAAAAGCCCAAAATTATAAGATATAGACTTGGAAAGTATTTAACCAGCACCCAACTTTTTAAACATCAAAATCGTTCCGATTTGAAAGATAACATGTCAGGAAAACGGTTAGTGAATTTAGGTAGGACAATCATTTAGCAGTGTGGAAACGAAAGGTCAAATAACGGTTCACTGTCCTTTGAACAACTGCTGTTACAATAATTTGATAGTTTGGTGTCAAAATCTAATTTCCATTATGAAATGAGATGAAAGTCAATAATTGTTGCTGTAATGTGATTAGTGTCACTCTGTCAAATGAAGTGACTTTACTAACTGACATTTTAACAAAAGTCACTAGTTAAAGCAGTATGTACCTTCAAACTCAAAATCAGAAGAGCTTGATACAATGTTATTTAATTTGAACATAATAATGCGTAGCGAATTTCCCTCACATGCCACTTTAAAAATACCAGTCGATAAAGGTCACAACTTTTTGAGTTTCCGAAGGATGGTTTACCTTCATCATCCAGTGTTGATATATTTGTCATTTAAAAACATGAAATTCTGTTCATTATCCAAAAGTATTCTTCTTTCTTCAGAACATGTACATCTCGGGAAAACGCACAGCCAGTTGATTGGCAGTGCACTCAGCTAAATTCATTGTAACTATATCAAGGGCTAAACGATCTCACACATATTGTGGAACACATCTTTGAATGATAAATATGGATTGCGCGTTTCTTTAAAATGGCATTTTGCACAATGTCTGCTATTTAGTGTGATGACAACACAGTATTTTTTATTAGATAACTAACCTGATGAAACTAATATATATAATAAACTATATATATATATATATATATATATATATATATATATATATATATATATATATATATATATATATATATATATATATTCAAAAGTAGAAAAAAAAACGCAGAGCCATTTTTTTTCCCAACATGTTTCATTGGTATCATCAGGGAGTATGATGATACCAATGAAACATGTACGAGAAAAAAATGGCTCTGTGTTTTTTTACTTTTGAATATATATATGAATATTTGTGACCGTATACTTGATATCTTTCAAACTTTCACTCATTTTCCATAACATTTGTATAAATAGCATCACATTTATTCCTTTTTTTAAAAGTATTGTCATGATTTTTTGATTGACTTCATGCCAATTACTGACTTCTGATTCAGTTTGATAACCGATCAGATATTCAAATTGATACGATCTGTATCGACTTGGAGAACATTTCAGACATTTATCGCTGCTATGCTGACATGTCACTTTCACATTAACCGCAGTGTCCGAATTAAGTTAATTAGTTTAAATGATCATGGCAGGATAGCCGATGACGAACACTTCCGTGGTTTGCCTTAAGATCTTAAGACAATCCCATGGTATTGAATGCTGACGATGTTACGAATCTGGCTTATTCTTTCCTTGGCTTCATTGGTTGGTGAGTATATGTGCATAATAAATATATGGTTATTTACTTATATAAGTGTATAACTACATTAGGTTGCTTCTGTTCTTAACCTTGTATCCGTTATTGAAACTGTCCCGATTATTCCATATAAGTTTGCATATCAATAATTTTAAAATCAGCTATATATATGCAATTTTCTCAAACTGTTGCATGAATCTGTGGCAAACTATTCAACTTGTCAAATATGAACTCAGTACATTGCTTACTATAAACAAATATGGGAACGTGTCTTTTAATTCGGATATAAAGTTTCACCATCAACAAACGTCATTGTGCGTCATCGTTTCTCTTCTTCACCACACCAAAGCAAAACACATCGGATGCAATTGCCCAAAGCAATGTCGATAAGCAGACTTTGGAACAGATACTAGCAAAGCCAAGGTATTGATAATTGACCCCAAGGTCAACATCAAGAGTACAGAGGCGTGATCATCAGAGCGAATACTTGCGAGTTTTCGCGATGACCAGGAAAGGAAAACAAAATCATGAGTATCATGCGAGTACACGCGTGAACACTTTGCCTCTTGCCAAGCAAGTATGGACGATCCAAGATTGACTCGCGTGTTTGATTACCTCATATTTGATTAATTTATTACCCCTCAATTGAAATTTGGTCGGTGGCTATGTCCAAGGCACCATTTTTTTAAAATGGTGATGATATTCTGATATCTTTGGATGTACTAGTGACCCTAATTCGGTTTTCCTTGATTAGCCATTCTCATGTACGCATGTACATGCGAGAGTGAACTCCTGCTGCTGAACACGCCCTAGGACAGTTTTATTTGCAGCCAATTTTAATAAGTCAGGTCAGAATCAGGTTACTGGTGTTTGGGTTATAGGTGAGGCGATCATTAATCACTTGCATGTAACTCATTTGCAAAGCACTGTGTTATGTCACCCTTGATCGATCGTTCTTGGGTCTTGCAAGTAAGTGGTGCAGGCCGCGTAGACATTGTCAAACTTCACCTTGCAATTCCTGTAGTTAGGGATGGAGAAGATGGGATGTAAATCAGGAATCCACATAATAGATTTGGAGATGGGCATGTACTGGTATGGGAACCCAATCATTTTGCTGTACAAGGAGTAGTAATAGAGGAATAGTTCCGGCACAACATACTTACACCCTTTGCTGGCTCTTTTGCTAGGTTATCAGGAGTCATTTTAACTTTCAAAATTTCAACGTTTTGTCAAAAATCATCTCAAACAACATAATATATGTTTAGCCACGGCAGGCAATGAACGCAAACCTTTTCCCCATAAAACATGTCTGGATTATGATAGTGAGAAGTGTTCATCAAATACCCCCAACTACCAATTCTGTCTTTACGCTTGAATTAGCTTTGAACAGACTGTCAACATTTCGTCTAAATGAATGCCTGACCCTTCGTGGTGGTATTACACACTGATGTGATTGAAAACATTTTAAGTGTCTCCAATATACAATATTTCCCTGGTTTTAAAAATCGTTAATAAGAAATAAAGTTACCCTTCTTTTGAAGACATTATATACCTTTTTCACCATCAAAAGTTGCCATCATATCTTGTTACCTTCAGTCATCACCAGTCAATGTTTGTAAGCAGGGTTTGAATCAAAGCTTTGCAATAAAAGACCAACATCAATGCTGTCCGATTGAAATGGTGATATATATTCAGAAGCATTTCCAGACCTATTTGTTATTTGTTTTTAAGTGAATGTTTTTTCCATCAATAAACAATAAAAAGTGCAAAAAGTATTATGTTATACTTAAAATTCTAACAAAAAGTCACATTTCAGTACATGTAGGTACAGTACTTCAATCTCTTTTCGATGGACAATGAACTAGCTATGTCTATCAAACACCAAGGGGAGCTCACTCCGGTGTCTGGTGATGTAAAATACATCACCACAAGTTGTTGCAAGTACCCAAAGCTTTCCAATGATGATTGTAGTTTTGCCAAATGATGTTGCTAATTTGATGTCAGATATGACTTGGGTGAGATTCCATTTATCCGTCAAAACCATGTCATCAATTAACTTTATGGATATACAACTTCTTTATTGCAGGAGTGCAATAAAGAAGTTATTTATCCATAAAGCTCGTTCTCCTTCGTCTAACCAACTTCTAAATGTCATTGAAAGAAGTCATGCCATCCATTATTCTAATTCCAAAGCAAGCCAATGCATGCTCCTACGGAACATCAAAACTGAATGGACAAATCCAAGGACAAGAGCATATCCAACATCCCGTGACAGATCCACTAGACTGGTGGACTGTATTGATGACTGTCTCACAGACGTCCGAAAAGAACTGATAGTGTATGGTAAAGCTGATGGAAGATGTTTGATTGTCAACAGACTCCAGACAAGGGCACTGAAAGGTGTCACTCAGATGCAGAAGACAACGTGTGAAAGTATAACTGGTATGTATAGATAAACCTTTAAATCTAACTGAGACTATTGTCATTTTAGTATTTGGAATTGATAAAATATTAACATGCTTGAAGAATGTAAGGGAATGTCGTAATCACATGCTGCTTCGCCGTTGTTATTTTGTTGTCACAATACACCATAACTTATTCAACCATTTTAGAAATGTGCAGTACCACTGTTGTAGTTTACATGTACAACTATAATACAGGCGCTGATTAGCTTTTGATAGCAAAAAGGAAAGTTGCATGAATGTAATATTTGATTCAAAAACATTAGTTATTCGTTAGTATCAATGTATTCCATTAGCTTAAATTCAAGCAAGATTCCACTTATCCTCGAAAAAACTGCGGAAACCCGCTGTTCCACCTCTACCAATTACAGTTTTGGTTTATCTTGTGGAAACCACACTAACCACATTAACCACATTAACCATTAAGACATCTCCAAACCAAAGTTTACATAGCAGAGATTGAGCTACTGTTAATTGTACCATGCTGTTGGTAATGCCATTGTAAAAATCGTTCTGGCATGACGTCGTCATAGCTCTAGCAGTCAGTGGCATGTATGTTGACTAGGAGATGCAATGGTCATAACAACTCTGTTATCCCTTTCGACATTATCATATATAACGACCATAACTCTTTGAAATGTCAAATTATTTTTACTTAAGAAAACAAGGGAAAGGACAACTTTTCTGGGCACCCGTGTTTTTCATCAATGCCATCATGTTTCTAGCGTACCATCTGCATTTATACAAGTAACACGTAACTAGTTACAAAATTAGAACAATATTAACATTATCAAGTTGAATTAACGGATCTCAAATCTTAGGTGTGTAATTTAGTTTTGTTTTTCAGTTTATGTAGTTAAGTATGATAGTTTAAAATGTATGTAATATTACGTATTTGCAAAACAAGTATACTAGATAGTCCTGTCCTGTTGATGATAGTAAGGAAACATTGTTGATAATTTGACAAACATTTTCTTTGCAGACTTCAGTTGTTTCCATTATCTGGAATATGGAATGACACCACTACACTATCTCTACCATATAGATACTGAAGAGGAATGCAGGTGGATCTGTATGTTCACAGTCACCTGTAATGGTTATACATGGTGGAAAAGACGCAAACGATGCGGTCTACAATTACAGCATCCTTTCATGACAGCAAGACTCGCCGGTGGTGAAGTTAGTGTTCATAAATCATATATGTGTAATAGTAAGTATAATTCATTTGCAAAAGGATATGTTGTTGTGCCGACACCGAATATTTAAATGCTGGGCTCCGTTTCATAACAGCGAGCGCTTTTAATCGCTAATTGATCGCTCAATGTAGCGGTCAAGTAGCGCTCATTCTCTCTTGAACGACACGGTGCAAATTCCTCGAACTTTGCTCGCCTTGCTACTTAGCGCTGCATTGAGCAATCGCGTTCAAGAAAGGTTTAAAAGTAATTGCTCATTGATCGATTACTTTGAAACCTCTCTTGAACATGGCCCTGGTTTACCTTGTATGTAAACCTGATAGTAGCTATCTGAACTTACCTATCAGATGTGTAATATATGCTTTGAACTCGCAAGGGACTTGTCTCGATAAAAACATGTTGCAAATAGGTTGATCCCAAATATTGAAATGTCATTATACCCGAAGTAACAATTACTGAATGTATTTTCTATTAAACGATAGAAAAGTCTTAGAATAATGGTGATTAATTGATTCTATGAGTTTCAGATTTCTATTATTTAAAAAAATTGATTATTTAGTGAATATATTCACCATTTCAGGCAACAGAAGTACCATTCTAACGTTCAACACAAACTTTACTAGAGGAGAGAAGGATGAATCTGTGACTTCAATGTTTGGATGCTACAAGAAAGTCATACAAGAGGACCAGATGCAAATAGCTACTTGGAACTATGACAAAAAACGATGTTCTCTACATACCACTAGACCAAAGTCTGTACTTAGTTACTCTCTGAAAACTATCCAGATTACAAAGCAAAACAAATCGGAAGGCAACAAATCAAGTAAGAGTACAAATGTAGTGTTACAGCCATTCTATCTTAAATGTCAATCATCTGTTTTGTTTATGTTATTATGGTCATCGTCATCAATTGGGAAACTTCAATTGCCTTCAGTCACCTATTCGTATATTCTTATTTATTCGTCATCACCAATATCAACACCACCATCCCCACAACTTCATCACCAGGGTCGTCAACGTCATCAGCAGTATCATCCCACAACCTAAGCATCATCCGTCATCACCAACATTTTTTTTAATCATTATTTATATGTTATTATATATATTAGTTATCGACAATCAAGTAATAGCAATGCATTTTCGTTGCAAACATATCGTTACAGGCATGTGTGTGAAGAAAACCCCAAATGCAATGATGGACGGAGGATTCCCAATATCTGATATTGATGAACAAGACTGTGTGACTGTGTGTCTCAATGCGGTTAACTGTGCTGCTGTCAACTGGTCACGTGATCGCACCTGCAAATTTCATCACGTAAAAAGGAAGATGACAGGAAACAAGGTTCAAGTTACAAATTATATGATTTGCGAATGTGGAGGTACATGTAAGTGTTTTTGCATTAAACTTTTTGCCTATTTTCTACTGTACAATATTCTTAAATATGTGTTAACAAAACAACGTGAACCCATAATTTAATCAATTTCATTAAATGAAACGTTATGCACACTATATATTCAAAGTGGTGATAACAGTTATTGCACCCAGCTCCATTCGAGTATTTGTGTCCGCAAAGTTGATTCCATCTCGTGATTGTGAAAGATGATTTTACCTCGTATGTCGCTATACAAAAACAAATCAGTATTTTTGTTTTACATCGTGCAGTGCCCGGACGAGAAAACTAAAAGAAAACTTCAACTTTCAAATCAGGATGAGCAACCATTCTTCAGTGACATGGGGCAAACTCTGCCTAGAACATCAGGGCATTAAGCTTTATAGATACAAATACTCTGATGGAGTTTATTGAGACTCTTCTAAGAAGGCTGTTATTTGTTTATTTTCAGGTGAATCAACAATAAGAGACATGCTGGCCGTCCATTACAGTTGGCAAGGTTCGAAACAGATTGGAAAGAAGTTCTCACAGTCTTGTTTTAAGTGTGCATTTCAGTGTCAAATAAGAGCATGTCCAGGTTTCAGTTGTAACACAGAAGGTGAAGGTCGACATGATCGATGTAGATCTGATGACGACACTGGACATTATTATGTGCCAATAAAATGAATTACTTTAAAACACCACATTATGTAAACGAGGCTGTAATACTCTGCTAGGTATGCCCATTGCATGCAACTTTGAGGTTTTAATTTTGGGCTCTTTATAATAAAAAACAGTGAAGATTGAGAACTATTTCCTTTCTTCTTAGTGCTGGGCGGTACATGGTCAAACCAGCATTATTTCTGTCTAAAGGCAGCATTTTTGAATTGAAGGGAAAAGAACCTTACGGAAATAATCAACTACCACGACTGTATCGGTAATATATGTACGTCATCAGAACGCTTGTCACAGATAAATTCAGAACCAAAATGTTTGTGGTCAACGGTTGAGATTATCAGCATTTGTAGCTGTTTCGTTATGATGGTTTCTTTAAGAGGCATCCAGAAGTTGGTAACATGAAGAATTAACAAATATATGGATTTACAACTTTTTTTATTGCAATAAAGAAATTGTTAATCCATATATTTGTTAATTCTTTATTATGTTCTGACACAGAAAAGCTCAATGCCACATTTAAAGTTACACGACACAATTTACCTCCTTTTTTCAACTATCGCCAACACTGACGCACCGACTTTTTTAGGCCACGTGGTCCTGTTAGCAAGTTGTTATTACGGTTGGTGAAAGCTGCCTCACCCCCGAAAGGAACTCCACCCAAAAAAGTATAAGAATTTGTACTATTTAAGGTAGTGTAACTCAAATATAGCAATGTAAGATATGTTCACTATCTAAATTGCATGAATTTCTCAAAGTACAGGTAAAAATCAATCCGTAGCACCTCTTACCAATACGAACAAGTTTGATGAAACCAAATACATGTACACTAAACAATACAAAGTCTTACAATATGATATTTTTTATTGCACTTATTTGAGAAAGTTGGTTTATTACTGATTGGATGATGTTTAATTTGAAAAGAATCGTTTCACTTGGTTGAAGAGACATGGTTTTTACTCACATTTTTAATTTCGTTTGAAAATTAGTAATATTTAAAGTGTTAAATAATCAATCAAAACTTCTTGATTTCCAATAAAGATTTTTGCAAAAAGTTGTTTATACTAAAAAGAATCTTGAACGTGAACTTTGCCTTAATACGGTTTTACCATAAAAGATTACCTTCTCAAAATACTTGATTTGGTTTGCCACACTACATAGAAATATTCTGATGAATCAAATCATTATTTCAGCCAAAAGATATATAAATACATGCAATATTTAGACTACATTTCCAAAATTACAAAATTACAAAAAAAACCATTAAAACAGATATATCTGGAAGAACAAAATATGTTCACTGTATGCAGCTCTTTGTTTAACAATATAGTGTACAATGTATTCAATATTATATTGATCTTGTAACCATTTGAAACAATAAACAAAATGTTTAAAAAAATAATAATCAATCCAAAACAACTTTAACTACACGATTTAAACTACATGTAGCTCAGCAATGTATAACCAATATTAAGTATTTCGCGTGACCTGTGCATGTCTCTTCATTTCTCTGTTAATATCTTTCTACCATTTATGTGTTAATACTTCTTATTCCATGTATATTGTTATAATTATAAAGTAGTTATTATGTTATAACTATATTGGCGAAGGTAACCTAAGTTGAATTATTTGTTCCTAATCATTTTCTTCATTTAATAAGATATATTTAAATCCAATTAAATCAAAATCATTAAAGTAGAAAACATGAGGCAACAGTACAAGAATACAGGTTGTGGCAGTGGCACCATATCATTAACTCATATGGTATCTCCAGTCATATAATATTCATAGCTGAATCGTTTTAAAGTGATTTCTTAAGTTTAACAATGTATTCTCCAGTTGTGGAATCTCCTAGCAGTTTGGTAGCCATCCATTATTCTTTTAAAGGTTCGAATCCAGATGGACACACGTTTTCAACAGCCTGCTTCAAGTGTGTATTAAGATCGTGTTATGCTTTCATATGTTATGCTTTCATATGTTATGCTTTCATCGACGGTCTTTGATGATATGGCAGCTGTATATTTGATGACGTCACTGACTGGTCATATGTGCGTGAAGGCTAAACGAATTTATCATTTATCCAAATATAATATGTGGTTGACAATTTCCGTAAATATCCCATTTCACCACTGTAAAATGGATGTAATGTTTTATGTTTTAAGTGTTGACAGTTTATGTACAATGCGTTTCAATGGCAAATTTTCACGCACTTCACTTTCATCACAGTACATTCATCAAAAGTCAAGGCATGTTAAAGCGCTGAACTTTCATAATGAAATACATCAAGTACATGTCAACTGCAGCTTATCAAAACAAAGCCTGACGATTCTAGCAGTTTACTGATCACGAAATGGTATTATTATAATACAGCAATGACCTGTGAATGACGTATTTACATTTTAGAATGCAGTTCAAGTTCATATAAAGCTCAACAGTGTACACCTCAGATTGCTGCACGAGACAGTTCTCACGGTTCGAGGCCAAACGCCAACACCATCCATGTACATAGCATGTCACTTTGAATATTGGTACTCTCATTAAATGTTACTGTCTTTGTCACTGTTTACATTGATGTCCTCTATTCAATGGTATTTATCTTATATTAAATTTCATCTTTATCATACATGCCCGTATATTTATTGCGATGTGTAATATGATGCATTGCAATTATCAAAACATTGATTGTTTTTGTTGAACAGATCAGATCGAGTTATGTATTTCATATGTATGTGAATTCAAATCTAGTAAGAAATATGAAAAAGTTATTTGAAAAGCTCTATTGTTCGCTTTCAGGCAGAAAACCTGTAAAAGTTGGTGTGGGTTATATTAAGGTGGAGACTTGGAAGATCTACCTTAGATTCCATTGTGCTGAATCAATATTGGGATCAGTCTCTAAAGCAAAATGATTACTACGAACTATAACCGTATGTTAATACACGATGATTTATGTTTAAATGACTGTAGGTAGTATCTATAGTATAACAATTGTTACGATTATTAGGATGTTTGGCAGTGATGTATACACTTTTGACACAAGAGTTGCTGACAAAGATGGTGAGGTAAACATTGATTACTATGTAACTCTACATAAGTGTTTCAGTGTTGCTAATAAATTATGAATAAAGATTGATGCGTGATATTTTCTCTTTATTACAATTGTGACAAACACAAAATGGAAATTGATATATTAAACATCCTACAAATGTTAATTACTGTAGGTAGTTACATGGATTTTAAGGTGATGTTTTCCCCATATCTGCAGGACAATAATGGTGTGTATATATTGCCACCCTCAGCTTAAAACCGACGTAGAGGTGTCACAAACTCCCGGGGAAATAATTTCAAAAAATTGTATATTGTTTTATTGTTAACCTTCACTCACAATTGCCTTAGTGAAAGTTTAAAGGATGCCACTTACATGTAGCTTTGGTTCTAAGAAGGATTTGTACAAATGTGCAACATTACACTACAAGAGAAATCCTTTAACCAATATGACTGTCCCAATTCATAAATGAGACGTCTGGGCCATGTTCAAGAGAGGTTTCAAAGTAATCGCTCAATTAGCGATTACTTTTTAAACTCTCTTGAACGCGATTGCTCAATGTAGCGCTACGTAGCAAAGCGAGCGAACTTTGAGGTTTTGCACCATGTCGTTCAGAAGAGAATGAGCGCTACTTGAGCGCTACATTGAGCAATCAATGAGCGATTATAAGCGCTCGCTGTTATGGAATGGAGCCCTGGTTAATTCACTTCCTAGACACATAAGCGTGTTCAATGACTTCATCAAAACTACACTGGGCCGGACTATTGTCGCATGTGAAACCACTACATGCCCTTATTTGGCACAGAGACGCACACTTGAAACAGGATGAAGAAAACCTCCACTGGAGTGGTCTAGAACCCTGCCAAGTGTAGTGCGTTGCGAACATGCTGCTCATTGGGACTTCCTCTGAAAATGTTAAACACATATTAGCTCCTGTATGATGAGAGACGATTCAAACCTTTTTCAAAGCCAGTACTTCAGTTTAAATTAATGATCATAAGACTTCTATAATTTATAAAATCTACGATCGCGGAATTTAAATCAGGAAAAGGCTTCGCAAGATATAAAATATGCTATGTGTTCAATCGATTGTAACATGAAATTTAAAGAATTTAGTTATCAAATTTCTTACTTTTACATTCCACAATAATGTAGTTTGTATCTGTATTGTTTCATTTGATCGTCTTCCGGATCACGTGATGAAATCTGCAGGTACGATCATGTGACCAGGTGACAGCAGCACAGTTTACTGTATTGAGACACAGAGTCACACAGTCTTGCTCGGCAACATTCGCTATAGGGAACCCTCCTTCCATATTTGTTCCCGGCTTTCTTTTTACACATGCGTCTGTGATTTTCGGAAATGAAATGAAATGATACACAAAGCTGCCAGTTGACATAGAGTATACATCATTTAAGTCAAGACTTTCTACTGTTGAATACATTCATCATTTTACTATTCCAATAAGCAATAAATGAAGCCATTAAAAGGTGCAGTAGCACGTTTTTTCGCTGATATAAGTCGATGAAATGAATTTGAAAAAATAATGTCTCCAATGGTAAAACATCCTTCTCTCTTAGGAATAACAAGTTTAAAAACGAGCGTACTTTGTTCTGTAAAGTCATGGGGATCGTTTTTGTCATTCGTAATAATTAAATGTGTTCATAATAAAATGGCCGCCATACAATTTCGGTATTATACACATCACCATTATTACCACTACGGAATATTTGGTTTCTCTAATAAGATGTTTACCCCCTGAAGTAAATATAACTGACATAAATTTTCATTATAAATGGGAAATTTGAAAACATAAAATTTGCAAAAAATTTGCTACTGCCCCTTACTTTAACTTCTGGTGAAATAAGTCGATGAAATGTAATTGAAAAATAATGTCACCAACAGTAAAACACCATTCCCTCTTCAGAAAATCAAGCTAAAATATGAGTGTACATGGTTCCGTAAACCCATGGGAAACGTTTTTGTCATTAGAAATAATAAATTGTGTGAAACAATAAAATGGCCGCCATGCAATTTTTGCTTTATATACAACATCGTTATTACCACTACGGATAATTGGTTTGTGTACTAAGATGTTTTACCCTCTAAAGTAAATATGAATGATATAAACTATCATTATAATTTGAAAATTTGAAAAAATAAAACTTGCAAAAAACGTGATACTGCCCCTTTAAGATATAATTTAAATTTGATAAACGAGATGGGAAGGACATAAGCCAAAAGTCTCATGGTTCTGATGACACAAAGTTTAAATGTTTTTAGTCATGAACATTTCAATATTAATGAAAGGTTGAGGATGAATGTGATAAGGAGAAATGAATGAATTAGGAGAAAAACCTTCTGTGTTTTTAACTTTTTGTGAGTCTAACGTAGATTTGATACTGATTTTTATCATTCGGAGCCGAACGCGTTAGTAGGTTTATCTCCATTATACCATGACGAGTTATCATCATATTTTAAACGTGTTTCTTTGACACTGCGGAAGTGAACTGAGTGGTGCGGTAATCGGTTGGGCCCATTTTTCTTCAGGTATGACGCATCACATTTCTGTTGTTTTCGATGCGGTAGAAATTGAATAAACAGTGAAATTATTTCATATTTCATTCATATTCAAATATGATGATTAAGTGATAACATAGATTTTAATCAAATAGAACATACAGGTTTGTAAACCTTAAAGTTTCTCCGCCTTGACAGCTTTTCTCCAACACTTGTCAAATTGACGCGACCATTTCCTGTGACGTCATAACTGATTGAGGTTGTGACGTCATTGTTTCCGAACCGAAACCGGTTCGTTCACAGCTTATTGCAGTCTTGATTGACTACTGTAGGTTTACTGTTTATAACATCGGTCCAAATTAGAATTATTTTCTAAACAGATACACGGATAAAATTGCGTAGAAGGAAAACATGATGGAAACCGTTAAGTGAATATAACAGATTTTCGCATGTTTATTTCAATGACATAGTTTGGCCTAGAATATATCGTCATCATATATCCAACCGCGGTAAATCGCTGTTAACAAAAATGGTGTTCGAACCTCCGTTTGACCATAAAATAAACCAATCAAAAACAAGGATTTTAAAATGTCATGGTAGAATACATACTTGGTTTCTTTCTATTGCACATATTTTGCTTCGTTGTTCGAATTATAGTATCATAGTTTATGTACACAGATTCAGCTGCGTCTTCAGTCGTGAAGCAGCGCTCTTCTGCATAGTTCCAGAACGTCATCAGTGTCTTGTTGCTTTGTAATATCTGGTTGTAACATTCAAACATTGTGCTGACAGATCTATCCATTTCTCCTTCATTGCTATATATATTGAAACCCATGAAGGTACATCGGTTACCTGTGGCAATAGAGTTTTGTTGTTATATTCACATCGTACATCTAGGTTAGATAATAAGTTACACCTAATTTGGCAAGAATGCAATTCAGTGATACAACTCATTGAAATTCCCAGTTTCTTGTTATATTGGAAACTGATCATGCCCTGTTCAACGAAAAGGATCAACACCGCTCAAGAAATTATAAAAAAAGCATGATCTGATATTGAATAACCAATGATAAATACTAAAGGAACATAGGTATATCATGTCTCCATGTAGTCATGTTTCTGAACAGTTAAGTTATGTTTGGTTTCAGATTGCATTGTTTTTTTTACATGTTTAGTATTTTGTTTCAGTATTCAGGATATCCAAGGCTAATATTACTTCTTGGTAAAGTAATGTTTGCTTGTAGACTTCTTTCCAGTCCTTTATTCCATATATTTTGACATTAGAAGCATCGAGTCCTCTATATATATATATCGACTCTATATATATTTTCCTCATGTGCAGCATATCGTTTATGGTATATTGAAACCATTTTGGATTTTAATTTTAGATCAGACTATTTAACGTTTCACCTTTACTGATTAAATCTGTTCGCATGTTATTTGTGCATAACCCGTGTTTCCTGACTCTTGCTGCATATAAGGTAGGTAGCTTTATTATCACCAGAGGAAGTATACAAAGGTTATCCAAAAATTTTTATGAGTTATACTCACTTTATAACATATTCAATTCCATTTGAAACCCATAACAATAAATAACATTTTGTAAGCACTTATTACGATTATTATTAGTAAATAGAAAACAATTTCTCTTGCAACAGTAAGCTACAATGACACCACAATCACTAGTTTTATGACGACACGTAATACAGGAAGTTGCACTAAAGCAATGGCCACTTTGAAAACGTGTGGTATGCACATGTGATAGTTTCGAAATGCTTCGTCTTTCTTGGATAGGTTCATCTATATTGGTGATAATGCTATGCACACTTACTATTACATGGTGATTGTTTTGCAGCACTAACTTCACCATCTTTAAGTGGCGTTGTACGCAAAGGTATTGGGCTCCTCTTGTGTATTCCACATCGCTGGATCTGTATCCACCATGTATAGCCTTTACAATTTATCAAAAGGATGCAAATCCTTCTGCATTCTTCCTCAGATTCTATCCCATAGAAATAATGCAATCCTTCGTAACCATAAGCGACAGGACGAAAACAGTGAAAATCTGAAACAACAAAATCAGTTTATATCTCTTAGGTAGCAAGGTAGTTTGGAACTACGGCTGACTTGACCTGAATTTCTGACCTCTCCTTAATTTAAAGATTAGGCGCAATATATTTTTTCTATTGAATTCTAATCTGCAATTGGTTCATTAGACTATTTTGTAAAAATGGGAACCAAAACAAATGTACTATGTTGTTCCTATAGCAAACTAGAGCGACTCAAACATTGCTTAAAATTTTTTCTGCTTTTTACCTGCCAGCAACAAACGAAAATGGGGCGTAGCTTAGAGGAGTGGAGGGTAACCGGAAGTGACGTTCGTGAACATCCGCTTACTATGTATAATGGCAAACCCTGGCGGATCGGTCAGTTTATCTACACTTTGCGACAATGCCACACCACTGTTCTGTTGTTAATTGTTTGAGTAATTCAGGTTATCAAGTTTGACTTTACAAGTTTCCCTCTGATGTCTCGGTTGATGGCAAATGAACCGATTTTGTTCGAGCGAAACGTTGTGTCAACCAATGTTCAGATCACTTCCTTGAAGATTGTTTTCTTTGCGCTGCAGCTAGGCAAGCGTGCAAAGAATGTATTTTAATCGAAACAAATACTACAAATAATGTTTTCGCTTTACATGTTTTGTTATGATGAAAGTAGATCGGCAAACCATCCAAGGACTCTTGTATCGCACTCCAAGAAAACATACACACGACATATATCTATGTCAATTTGTAGATATCGAAAGTACATATAATCAGTTTCATACATTGTGATGATATTGCAAGTATTTCACAAGCGAATAGCTACCTGCAATGTGTCCAATGATTAGAATAACGAACCTGTTTTCATCATGAGCTTGATTCCATGAATATCCTCAGTTATTGCACAACGATATGTTTTCTTCAAATGAGTGCATCTACATAGAATAACCTACAGAATAAAACTATCATCCTATTTCTAAATTCCATTGGTTGAATATATATGTTCCAAATTTCATTGGCTGACACTATCTAGACTGAATGTCGCTATGATCAGATCTGTGTCGCCAAGACAGGACGTTTGACAATAAACATATATGACATGCTGGTCACCCACATGCCAGTTGTTATATAATTGAACCGGTCCAGTAAACGTGTTACCTGTAAAACATAATGACACTGGGTCTCACTGGACTCTGTTCAGATTAATTGCGTAAACTAATTTGCTGTAACAACACATCTCCCCTTTGATTTGGAAGAAACATCTATATGGTACCCTTAACATAGAATTGTCTGCTGGAGCGACACGTAAAAGCTATCAACCCGTTTCTTTTTCATTTACGATATATGCAGTAAGATGCTACTGGTAATAATATTCTTTCATTCGATCTTGTTCGTTGTCTATAAATCTGTATAATCATTATTATGTATATGTGTGTTCAATGGAGCAATCTTGATATAAAGTTCACTGAGCTTGTTGACCAATTCAGTTCATGTTTTTATTCATGAAATAGTTTTTTTTATCATATAGGAAGTGAAAATGTTTTGCATTACATTACATATAGAATATCTTAATGGACAAACTTCAAATTACATTGACCTTTATATCAAATACACAATTTATAAATCCGCAAGCTTTCATTCTAGTCGCCGGGATGAATTAGGCATTTTTTAAAACAGCTGTGTACAAATAATTTATCAAAGATTTAAAGTCTAGTAATTGTCAAATTGAAACCCCTTCTCAACGATTTCCCGAAAGTGACCCATGTGACATGTAACCTTTAACATCGACTACATGATATTAACATTTAGAATCTTGAAACTTTGATGCCACTATGCTGAATCGTTATATTTTGTTACACATTACTAAGCTCTTGGTGTAGTGCTGATACATTGTGATTGCACACCTTAATGAGTTAACAAAGAATATATTACTCATTTGCTAAACTAATTTTGTAAAAGTCATGCTATTCGTGCCTTTAGCTTGTTAAATTGATAGCGTGCCTGTTTGAGTATGATACCCCTTGCACATGAGTCTTGATCCGTAATTACGTATGTATATGACTTCATACACATATTATGCTTAATTATATAACACTTATAAAATTGAGAAAACTATATCGTGACTGTTGATGATATTTGAAACAAGTTTAAACATATATTTGACAGATCTATTTTCATATATATTTCACAGCATTAAGTGTCCATTGAGTAATCATATGTAATAGATAAATTCAAGACTTCTAAGCAGCATTCCCGTACACGTAGAGGCATTATATTGAGCATGAACACTTCTCAGCTTAACCATAACTTACCAACACTCTTAGAACCCACCAACTTCTTGAGGATGACCGTACCTCTGCTTGTCTTTGTATTATAACCGTTAACAATCCTGCACGTTTTACTCTTGTCGTTGAACGCAATTATATAACACGGTTTTCTAGAGTTTGTAATGCACTCTTCGATGCAGTCGACTAGTCGTGAGTTGTTAACCAGAAGACCAGGTCTGTTTGGGGCGATTTGCGTTGGTTTCTTGAAGATCATGCACTGGCTTGCTGTGGCATATAATAGAGGAGAGACACACTTATTAGGGTATATCGAAGATACTTCATAAATATTTTTATAGGAAGTACTAACATATTTAGGATTATGACAGTTTAAATATACACAATGTGCAGAACAAGAAGTGTCAATGTTGGAGGATTGTAATAGGGAATAAATGATCTACAGCTACATGTATATCCGACATCTTTTGTTAGTTTTATTCATTAGACATTGATTGAGTTTACAAAAATCACATTGTCCTCATAAGTAAATCTAGAGCAAGTTTCACGAAACATCTTAACTTACTTTAGCGGGATTTAACACGGCAACTTTCATCTGTATCGTTTCACTGTGACAAAAAGTGCAGGTGTAAACTAGTAGAGATGCCGGACTTAACTTAACCTCCTATTAAATACTTAATCATCTTAGGTTACATGACATGATAGATCAACAGGATAGTGTCGCATTTGGAACGTATCTGTATTTGAGATTTAAACAGAAAACATCTCGAATGTTTTGTTTTAATGACGACAAAAATTTTGAATGTCTTTTTAGTGACTTTACTCAACTGAGGCACAATTAACAGTTATTTTAGAAATGACCAATGACGGTCTTCTGGAGATACACTTACCAACAAGTGCTGCCAAGGGAACAATCCCCAACAGTTGTTTCATGTTAGTCTTTTTTTAAATCCACGAACACAGTTAAATACCTGTGAATAAAGGATACTTACATGTGTACCATGTTCTTTTTGGGTGGACACACAACTGTTAGTGTTTTCTCATTATTATTTATAAACATGATTATTAAAATGTATGAATCCTTAATACCTAAACTTTGGGTTTTTAGTTATTATCATTTTATCATCATATTATCATCAGCCAGTCCTTGACCAGTAGACAATTAAAGCGGAAATCACTAGAAGACAGCAACAATATGAAACCTGACATTTTTATCATAAACATAGCATTTAGTTGAGTTATGTTGATTATAACAAAAATCAGGTACATCGTTTGGTATTTTCAATATAGACTTACATGTTTATTGATTTACAATTAACAATAGAAGCATAGTATTCAAACATAAAACACAACACCTGCATTATTTACACTATATCAAAATCATCAATTAACAAATTGGTTTACTTTTCATTATTGTTAATTTAATATATCACTTGTACAACACAGACACCAAGTGTCACGTGTGCATTGGAGTATCTTAACAATGCTCTGTTATAATACCTACCTTGTCTGCTACAGAATTGTGATCACGTAAACTAATTAGATCATTAACACTATTATTCTTGTGATATTAATTTCAACTTCCATAATTCGTAAATCGAAACATCCATCCGTTATTGGTAATATGCTTCATATGTTGTCCATTTATTGTTGTATGTACTATGCAAAAATAACAACCTAATTAAAAATAAAAATGTATTCTTTGGTGTAGCCTCTCTATCAAATATCATTAACATTATTTAGTACAATAAGACTATATTGTTCACAAAAGAGATCCAGAAATTTGGCTTTTCTGATGCGTTTCCCAATAAAGATTTAATTAACTTGATTAATTTGATTTCTAAAAGTCATCTATCATAAAGATATCAAAGTTGATGTCACAGATTTTTCAACAATAAGCCATTTCGCTCATCATTTCATGGATTTATGTTAATACAAAAAAGTTCATTTCAAGCAATTATAATACAATAAGTATAGACATAGTCACATGATACTCACTCAGTTCTTCTGTTCGCATTGGTCTGTGTGGTTGTCTGACCATAATAGTAGCTACAAAGGATCTGGGTAGAGCCTCTCCATAATTTACCACTTGTAGTTCGGTACTAGGCAACATTCTATCAACATATTTACTGTGCTATCTAGCTTATAGTGTGTGTGTGTGTCTTTCTTTTGTCACTCGTATGTTGTTTTTAACTTGCATTGCCAGCATATATAGATGATATGTTTGCAACATGTGTTGTGTTCTGCATTGTACAAGGATTTACTGTTTTCTGTTACAATTTAATCGCCTGTTCTAATGTTCCTGTTCTAGTTACCATTATTAGAAAAGCCCGGGTTTACATATTTTTTTTAGCTCAATTTGTGTTCAGTTATTTTGTGCCAAATACACATGTACGTTCTCCAAATATGTGTCTTTAATCACATGTTCCGCAGTCGTTCCTCTCTAAATGGTAAACTACATGTAAAGTAAGAATCAAAGCACATTACCTTTACAGTCGCAGTTATATATATAGTATTCTGTCTGTCATGAATTATTTGAAAAATGTCAGTTTTCATTGATAAATTTTGCAATATACATGTGTGTATACTTTCTGAAAGACATGATGATAGGAGGAATAGTGAATCGTAATATAATTCAGATGTAGTGACCCTTTAACGTTACATGATGGTTGAAAGTGCAACCATTGTGTTTAATACAATTTTATTTGGCTTTAATACGTTCCAGTTCACCGTATGTGCTGCCTACAATACAAATAAATTCACTCAACTTGCATATTTATCCCCAATCGCCAAATATATCATAATTGCTAGTTTCAAATTAAAACTGAGTAACATCATTATATGCAATTTCCATTTACATGAACAGTAGTTCTATGTGACCTATTAAAAATTATCAATTCAAATCCGCTTTTTGTCTCTTTTAAATAAGATTCCAAAATTACGTTTGACGCGCCACACGCTGTGCATTATCCGGTTTTCGATCAGAAATCATTACTTTTACCTTCATATTGTCAATATGCTATGTCTACTATCATCAAAATGGTAGTTTTCGGTAACAGTCGGTACCTCTCGATAAAGTAACTTGTTAAACCATTTATAACATTTGCAATATGTGACCCCAAACAACACAAAGGAACCTTTAAATTGATGACAATATTGCATATTGATTACGGATTTTGATTCGTCTACTCATACTCATACCCAGCACCTCCAAAAACTTTGTGACAAAAATAAGTTGTAACTGCTTATTATAAATAGTTTATAGTGATGCTAAGGTTATGAAAATATAATTGATTATTCTTACTAGATTAAACTTAATGATATTGCAACCACATCGCTGTATTGTTAGGTTAATGATGTATTCATTAATAGGTTCAAGTGTGTCCCGTTTCTATTTTATTTATAACAGAATGAATGACAGTGATTGAATAAATGAATGAATGAATGACTTAATGAATGAATGAATTAATGAATGACAATTGATTTGTCTAGCGCCTAATATCCAGGTTTCACCTGCTCCATGGAGCTTTACATGCATGAAGTTACACAACCATGATGCAGTGATTGCAGAGATGATAAGATGATACATCTTTTTTCTTCTTTTCGTTATATGCCAACATATTTACAGAATAAAAATGTCTTCAGCATTTGCTGGAAAAATTGTACATATTACATCATTTTGAAGTTTTTAACTAATCAACTTCAAACAATAACATTTCTATCTCATAAAAAATGAAAATTTAACTAACCCGCAGTTCGACCTTCCTTTAAAGTATAAAAACAAATAAATAAATAGACTTGCTACGCGCCTGGCTTTTAACTACATCGATGACTATATGTACCTAAAATTCATTGATGAAGATTGCTGATTTAGATTCGTATATGTTGTTTCATTTTCCTCATCTAGTGTAATAATTTAGAAATGTACACATAACATAAATTTATGAAATACTTTTTCAATTATTACGATGTAATTTTATACCCACAAACACAATTGCTTAACATAGCCTTATAGAACATACATTGTATAGTGTATTTCTGAAATTATTTAACTTGATGACAATGTATATTTAGAACGGTATGACCTAGTCCAAAAACCTTCAAATGAAGATGCACTTAATAAATAGACTTACAGATTCAGAAAATTGAATTGGATAAAAGGTGTAAAGTTATTTAACTGTGTCCTTAACTTGATTATGAAACTGTTCTTGTACCCAAACACAGGCGGGTCAATAACATTGCTGCACATCATGTCACAAATCAACCACAATTGGTTATTAATCAGTTTTGAAAGGTATTCATTATATATCAAGGACACCATATCCTGCCCTTGAGATTTACAGGTGATATCCTGGAGAAAAAATATTTATATCCAGCCGTGGACTCACTACGGTGAGCGGGAGAAGACAGTGTAATTGATATTGACAAATTACTTATAATTCGACGGCCTTTACCCGATGTAAGAATGTAACATACATTAATAATGAGGACAAAAACTGTGATAAACATTTTTAAAAATTTCTTTTAATTTTTAATTTTTCATACTTTCAGTAAATGAAACGCTATTTGCAAAACAATGAGAACATTAGGAAGATTCCTCCCACGACATTAATTGAATCATTGGGATTCGTTATGTCGAGTTACTTTAACAGTCTGTTTGAGATGTTACAAACAGGTGCTTCTATGTGACAATGCAATCAGAACGTACGATAAATGGGATAATGTGTTGTCGAACTTTGTAAATCAATCAATCAAATCACATGTCACGATGATATTCATGATGCTTCATTTGGGGAAAAGTCAAATACCCAAAATATAAATGTGATTACATCAAACTATTACATAGTTACCTTATTTTGTGTTCATTTAAATACATGTAAAAGAAATCAGCAACGTTTAAAAGAAATGTGCTATTAGTTGATTGACATAGATTTGAAGCGTTATCATTATTGCAAATGCCACTTTTACAGTATAGAATGAAACGGTCTGTTACAAAATAAAGTCATACAATACAGTTTTTCATTTAGCGTTACATTACAGTGTTATAAACATTATAAGTTGTATGCTTCTCACGAGAGTCTTACAGTCTCATGTACCATATTTGTACCAGTGTCTCCCGGGCCTATTTATTTATGTTCAAATGCTGATATTTCAAAAGTAATTTATTGCTTCAGATCATGAAATGTATAATATTCATTCATTTCTCTCTTCTACTAGTTGTCCATTAATCTTTGATAAATCTATGTGATAGGATCATATTATTGATACATTGCTTTAAAAATATATTCTTTATCATTAGAATCATTATGAAAATGGATTCCTCTTCGTTTAATCGTAAAATCAGACTTTGGGACAAAGAGTTAATTTTATAATTATTATCATTGTGGCAAAGTAATTTACCCACATTTACTACCATGAACTGTTTTTTAATGATAAAAACTGAATACTGAAGAAATACATTGGAGAATATTCTCATTAATCAGACCTTTTTTTTACCCAATGGCTATATCTTAATTTTCACATTTTTCAACATTAGTATTGTTAAAGTGAAGATACTACCTATATACATTTATTAAGGCTGTCCACCTTCAGTTATTTTATTTTTTTATGCTTCTGTTACCTGTCTTGATTGGTGAGTAACTTCTTATGGTTTTTTTTTAATATCTTAATGCTTCTGAACAATTTCCCAGCTCCGAAACCGCTATAGGCCGTATGAAGAAGTTTCTATTTTTAAATATACCAACAGTAAATAAAAGTTACAATTTTGTTTTACTTTTATCATTTTATTCATTTGATATCAGAAGACATGAAGTTGAGAATCCGTTTATCATCCAAAATCATTTTTATTACTTTTATTTGAACAAGGTATATATTTGATGTACATCCTTGTTGGACATCAATGGAACTGTAAAAATAGCTTGACAAGTGTTCAACACAATGAATTGAATTGTGATGTTATCATATTTTGATGATGTTAACAAAAAACATTGTGTAAAAATATTGTCAAAATTCTCCAAGGAGTTATCGCTCGATCGTACACAAGCGATATTTCCAATAATGATGATAAATATACTTCTCCCGACAATCATGATATTTTCACAATCCAAATGTAGGTGTGGTTTATTTTCACAGCAAGCCAGTGCATGCTCATTAAAAACATGTCAACGTTGAGGTGAAATACACTTACTCACGTCATTTAAATGGTATGAGACTTGTGGACTGCATTGATGAGGGTTTGTCAAACAAGAGATGTGAAGTACTTGTCTATAACCACGTTCATAAAACCTGTTTGATTGTAAATGGACCCAAAGTAAGAAAGTGCGAAGGCTGTTATGTGATGCAGATGATATGCCACGACAATACCGGTAAGAAATGCAATCTGAAGGTTGAATCACATTTCTTACTGATCATAATCTTATTGATTATCGTTTGAAATAGTAGCCATTATAAACCATGTGCGAATATATGTAATTATCTCTCAACATGTTACATGGATATACAGGTTTTTAGAAACAACCTTTCAAACTTAATTCAATCTTACTTTCTCACAATAAAGCATACATTGTATATATCACCCAATTGAGATATCATGTTAATATACCCGGACCAACGTTCCAGTGGTACTTACTTAGACCAAAAATTCCGTCCGTTCTTTTGAATTATACATTGTATGTACCACCCAATTAAGATATCATGTTAATATACCCCGGACCAACGGTCCAGTGGTACAAACTCAAACCAACAATTCCGTCCGTCCTTCTGTCCATCCAAAGACATTTCGTCCGACCAATTACAGAAAATCTATTCTACACGTTTGGGAGATATGCAGTTAAGTATTACAAGTGAATTGATGAACTTTTTTTTAAGATATTTTTTCTATTGTGCATAGTCTTTATCTGAGATCTAAATTTGTCCGACTGATTTCAGGAAACAACTTTTCAACTATATTCTTTTCCAATTTTATACAAATCTTCTACAGTTCTAGAGGAAGAGTAATGCCGAATAACAAGTGGTTTTGTGATTATTTTAATTATTTTTACGAATTTACTTATTTTGCACTTAGTGGTATTCATGACCAGGCTCATTTTTTGTATGTTTTATTTTGTTTCAATTATTACAGTACAAAGTCGAAATGATTCCTCTTACTCTTACAGTCAAAATGAGAATTGCTTTGCCCATTTAGAGCATTATCATATCCTAATTTGGTTTTGCCTTGAAAAGTTTAGTATTTTGTTTTCAACTTGCAATATCCTGGGTGATACTACCTTTTCAATCATGGCCCGCGTATGCTTTTTCTATTCATCTGAACAGTGTTCGGGTATTTTGAAACTGTTTGTTATGTTTGCTACAGTTTTAGAAAATCCTCTGAAAACTTCATTTAAAACAATATTATTAATGCTTAGAATGTTCTGCTCTGTAAATCATTCTTAAAATGACATGCAAACACACTAATTAACAAAGGAGTTCTGAAACGATAGGAATAATACTTTCAACATAGCACGTGGTATTCAAGTAACAATTTTGATTAAAACATTTTGACATATGCACTCCTCGTAGTTAATATTGATTACACCTGGTGGCTTATATTCACAACAGAAAATGTCTTGAATGATACAATCACCTCAGTTAAGGTTAAAAATTGTATTAAAATTCCCAGATTTTCACTGTTTCGAGCATAACTTGGGAGGGTTCGAGGCTTCTCACTATCTGTACATGGTTCACACTGAAGAGGAGTGTAGGAGAGTCTGTTCCATCACAATAGACTGTCGACGGGAGAAACGTTGTGCTCAGGACTGTCATCTTAGAACAGTGACGAAGAGTGGCGAAATAAGAGGAAGGAAAACATCTCGATGTGATAGTTAGTATTGTCAATGTCGTTAATTCGTGGAATTTATTGTTTTGAATGATAATTGATGATTAAGACTCATGACTCATTTGTATTTAAGAAAAAAGGGGAGAAAACTATGCAAAGGAGCGACTTATGTTACCAGATAATTAAGGATTAAATAAATAATGGCAAGTTTTATTCATGTATGGACGCAAATTACACAGGTCATATGACAGTACTTTAGAACATTCAAATAACGTCACGTTAACATTTCAAACGACTGTAATAATGGACAGAGCTTTGTGTAAATAAACATGCTTTATTTAATAAACAAAATGAGAAACAAACAGTGTGTGATGCATAGTGCGGCAAACGTATAATTTTCATTTACCGAACGTCCATCTTCACTCTTCCACACATGTGACTTGTGTAATGGGGATTTGGAAATTAGTAGATAAATATTCCGTTTAGCTATTTCTTGATAGCTGCAAAGCTAAATATCCTGCATTAGGAATAAACACTACATATAACTAATATGAAAGTCCATTAAAATCGTTGAAAGCTGTGATTCGAGTCAATAACCTTCATTAAATCTACGCCCAATGAAAACGGCTATTTTCGGTTGATTAACTTGCGCACCGTAACCACATACATCTGTAGCATCATCACCACTTTAATGCGAATGCGTGCCTGTATTGTTGCTCGTGGTTGTATGAAAATCTTTTTTAAATGTTTTTCTGACCAAGCACTGATCGAAAACTGAACAATTATTGTTTTCTCATTTCAACAATCGCCATTATTTCGTGACATGAACTTCTGAAATTCAAATATATTATGCAGAAAGGGTGCAACTTCTTTATGCTATAATATTGCTAAAGTGTTCATTATAGTTTTTACGATATCTCATAAAATATCCAGTAGGCGTTTCTTTTGCCCGACAAGTTATGTATTAAGCTCGCCAAGACTTGCAAAACACAAAGCTTATTCTTTAAGCAGGATATTGAACATCCCAAAACACACGGCATGATAACCTCTATTTTCATGCACCATACAACCATTATAAACTTTAAGACAAAATCACACTGCACAACTTGTGTTGATGAACAGGTAAATGGAGCATTGTTATTATTTTATGTTGGCACAACAAGTAGGTATTTACCAAACCATATCTCATTATAAGTGTTCTTTGAATTCGTTCTTATTTCAGGTGAAGCAAGAAGAAGTACCATGCTCACCACGTACTTCACGTGGCAGGGTTCAAGTCCACCTCGAGAGAACTCGCCATTCTGTTTCAAGTGTGCACTTCATTGCTAAATGAGGACATGTCCAGGGCTCAGATGTTACAGAGAAGGTCAAGGCCGATATGTTAAGTGTAGATTTGGTGACATTGAACACGCCTATGTGCCCAGGACGTGAACTGTCGTCTAAATTGTGTCATGTCGGGGATATTGTTGTCGTCAGGACGGGAAACGTCATAAATGAAAAGTAAATATGCCCGAGATATCGTTGTCTAAACACTGTAAACTGTCCCTTGGACGTGAAGTCTTATCATCTTCACTTGTGTTATGTAGGACATATACATGTAGTTGTCTAAACACTGTAAACTGTCCCTTGGACGTGAAGTCTTATCATCTTCACCTGTGTTATGTAGGACATATACATGTATTTGTCTGAACACTCGCATATCCCAAGGAAGGAACTGTTGTCATCTAACATTATTGAGATAGTGTTGTTTTTAGGTGATAGGAGATTACATGAGACCATGATAGCATGATTGAAACTGATAAAGGGCTGAACACTTGATGACGTCGAACTGATACAACCTCACTGAAGTGCTGATATAGTGGTTACAATTCCATTCTTTCTTCTACTTATATCAATTTAAAGTTGATCAACTCGTGTAATTACCTTTATCTTATTACTGATAATTTAGTTCATGGTGGCATAACAACAGACACACATATGTGGTAATCACAGGTGTTCCTTTTTAGATATTATATACCAACACATGAAGTGGCAATATGTACATCAAGCCCTCAAAAGTTATTCCCCAAAGCGTGTTTATGTAGAAAACTTCAATATGAACCTTTTAAAATTATAATATTCAATTAATAAAATATCATAATGGTGAGCACTGTGATTAGAATAACAACATGACGTTATGCTGTGACCCAATTACGGTATCGTGCTTTGGTTTCATTGTTTATAGTATAGGCATATTACACACGATAGTAGTAGTACTTTCTTCCCATCTTTACCCAACACATCTTTTTTCAAGTTTCTTTTGCTACATATATCCTGACTGACTGTCCGTCTCTTGTTGCATATTGTTGTGAGAAGAATCATGTAATTATCTGGAGAGGGCTTTTCTAAGTTGGATAACTTGTGCACAATCCATTTCTTGAATGAATAAAATATGTTTCAATCAATTTCAAGTATTTCGTCGAACTCTTTGGATAAGGTTTGTAATAGTCAGATTGATAAACACGACCATGCAGATTATCTCATCACATACAACACATAACAATAATGACGTTCATATCAACACTGTGTGTGTCCCAATTGACGATAAACAGATTCAACTGCCAATGTGATTCATTTATTGTCTAGTAAATTATTTTCCCAATCAATCCTGAAGTTTCATGCAGATTTTTAAGGCGTTTAGCTACAGCAGCCATCTTAACGAAATCACATGAGTGAAAAAGAGATAGTAATTATTCAATTTCAAAAAGTAGCTTAGTTTACCTGTTTGATTCCTGGTAACCCTTTATTGATTGACATATACTTCAAATTTGAAAATAATCAGTAATAATGTTTTATCTGTAATGACAAATATCTATATCAAATCTGAATGAAATTAATGAATAAAGTATGTTCATTGCACTATGTACTATTCTAAAATAATGCACAAGAAAAAGGCTATATCTGAAAGCTTAAAAAATAACTAATTTTCTGCTGTTCAGTAAAGTTTGATGAATACAGAAGGTTTATGCTTGGAGTTAGTCGCTGTCTTTTAAAGGGGCAGTAGCACGTATTTTCGCTCAAATAAGCCGATGAAATGTTTTTGAAAAATAATTTCATCAATCGTAAAACATCAGGTTAAAAAAAACTGTACATGCCTCAGTAAAGCCATGGGGATCGTTTTTGACATTCGAAATGATGAATATGTTCACAATAAAATGGCCGCCATGCAATTTTTGCCTTATACGCAACAACGTTACCAGTATTATGGATAATGTTTGTCTAATAGGATGTTTTACCCTCTAAAGTAAATTTAAATGGCACAAACTATCATTATAAATAGGAAATTTGAAAAAATAAATTTTGCAAAAAACGTGCTACTGCCCCTTCAAGGGAATTTCCTCTATTTTGGCAGTTCATTATGAAAGTAGAACATACCTTTTAAGTCATTGATTATACATATAATCGACATGATTATGTATTTCCAAGTTAGAGTGATGTTTTGTCTCTCTGAGGAGCTAGTAAACAATATTCTACACTACAAACTCAGTTATAGTCAATTCAGAACATAAGTATAAATTGACCAGCATGAACATTCAGTAACTTAGCTGTTTTGATAGATATTAATGTAATTTTAATCTTTGTAGTTGCTTAGTGTAGCTGCTGTGATATCAAACAGTGTTCTATATCTTTGGTTATTCAGTGATAACATTACAAAAGCATACTAAAAACTCAATTTTGGAACTCAGAAAAATTACTGATTCATAAAGACCTTAATTTTGTCCTATTTCCCTGCAAACCGATTCTAAGGTTTTTTAATTCTCTCACCTCGAGGTCTGCATTGTTTTAACAATCACAATATTTCAAGTGTTCATTGTCAAAACGTGTTACAACTTGCCGACTGAGAAGTAAGCTGACATACACGATGCTTCATCTACATTATGTGCAAATATAAACTGTCTCTGCATGTATCTTCAGAGATGTAGCTCAAAGATACGTGTAGTCTGGAAATGTTAAACGTCGTAACAACGTGACCTATGAATTCGTAATTTGAAACAAATAACAGTCTATGTGCATTTCGTTCTTCATTTGTAAGACGCGGCATTGCCAAGGTCCTCAAAATAAAACTTTTAATTTGATTTTCCAAATCAGCTTACTCAGTTCATGTTAACATGCATTGATTGACCTCATGACCTTTGAACGTTAGAACACTCCCCGAGGAAGAGGAGCTATTGCTTAACAAGGTTTTGCAACGTCTGTGGTTGATTCACTTGTTGACGAACACGTCGACCCAGTTCATCCCTGATGTGATTGAGGTCGGAGCTTCGCAATGGTTAATCCAGGACTTGAATACAAGCATTTGTGAGAAAATTCTGCGTCAGAAGTGCGGTATGAGGCCTAGCGTTGTCTTGCTGAAACGTCTCTGCATGAACAGAAGGAGAACAGGTTGCAAAATATGATCCTGTACTGGACAGTATTTAAGTTCCCTTGAACAACAACCAGTGGCCCGAGTGGGAAATCAGCTCCGCTGGAAACCGCTCGTAAAATCTCAAGAGAAGAAGAAGAACCAGTGGAGAACGATTGTGTGCATAGAAAGACCCCCAAACCATGACGCTGCTGCTACCAAATCAGTCAACTTCACGTATGCAAACTTCGGCGTGGCGTTCTGCGGTACACACGGGCCTGTCGTCAGCAAATCTCAAGGTGAATCGCTATTCGTCACTAAAACAATGGAATTCCTTAAGTGCCTTGTGGACCACACAAAACGGTTACGGCGATGAAGAGGTATAAGGATAGATCCTATATAGGGTCTCCGTTTGCTCTTTTCAGCGGCACGCAAGCGTTTTCTGACTGTCTGTGGGGTTATCATTCCACCAAACATCTCCCTCCATGTGGATGTTGCAGTAACAAATCGGTTGCAACGTAAATTTATTGCTGCATCTTAAGCTGCGGTCACACCCCACCGTACTTTCAAGTGCGTGCTGTTTACGTCCAAAAACGCAGGTAAAATAGTGGTAGCCGTACGTTGTAAGTACCGACACCGTACGGATTTGGGAGCAGGCAGAAACGCCTTAGCGCTTTTAGTGCATGCAGAACTTTCGCTGCTCTCGACTACGTATTTTCCACACGTACGACTTCCGTGCTTGCACTCTACAGACACTGTGCACACAACGCAAGGATTCTGTGGGTGTTTAAGTTTTTCACAGGGACACATACTCCACGGAAGAAGCACTTTGCACGTGCGTGCTCCGCACGTTGCAAGTTCGTTGTCAGTGCTTCGTCCGTGCTTACTCGGCACTTCCCCAGTTCAACTGACAAATGAGCTTGCAACACTCGCGTTGCCAGTGCCGACTAAGCACGTGGTTCGCAACAACAGCGTACCTTGTGCGCGCTGATTTCTGCAATTAGTATGCGCTGCCATTTGAAGCTGCTCTTGCAGCATCAGAAGCGGGAGTCTCTGAGTTGAATAGGTGGTATCTTGAGGCAGCAGCACTGAGAGAGAACCTCTGAAGGTCGCCCTATACCCCTATCCCATGGGTGCCTGAAATCGGGTTGAAAAACTCAAGTTCATTGCACTTGCAACCACTTACACGTGCATGTAAGTAAGGACATCGTGAGTGTGCAGAACACGTAAGTACGGCATCGTACGATAAGGTGGCAATCCTACGTCACACGCAAGCAGTTAGTACGTTGTAGGAACTTACAACGCACTTACCACGTGCACAACGTACGATGCCCGTAGCAGATCACGGTCAGGCATTTCGTGCGTGCAACGTACTTACACCTTGCGTGTAACTTGCGTTGATTTTGCTCCCTCCCTACGTTTCCCACTTTCTCCCCACGTTTTTCAGAAACGTGACCTCCCCAAGAAAACGCACGGTGGGTTGTGACCAAGGCTTACCGGAGTCGCGTCACATGTGACACTGCTGGCTGCGGGTGGTCTGCAAATGTTCCCGTTTGATACACTCTCATCCTGAAATTTAAATGTTTTCTGAACAGTTGAAGGGTCTTGCCACAGTGACCACAGACTGACGAGCATGGAACCTCCCCATAGCACATTGACGTTCTTCATTTGTAAGACACGGCATTGCCAAGGTAATCAAAATAACACTTTCAATTTGATTTTCCAAATGAGCTTCCATCTGCTTACTCAGTTCATGCTAACATGCATTGATTGATCTCAATATTTGTGTTTACACCTGCATTCACAGTTTTCCGATTTTTGTGGCTACAAAGTCAATGATTGTACGTGACTTCACAAATTATTTACATTAAAGGAGTCAAAACTATTACTTACACTACAAAGAGATGTTTAAAATATTTCAATGAACAGACAATAACGATTTCATAAAGTTACCTATGTCAAGTTTTCATTTTAGTATATTTATTGTAGATATATGGATATTTACATTTTATTAACGTGGATAGATAGGAATTTGAAATTGATATTTCCCTAGCGACGATATACAAGTCAATCTGTCTATTTAACTCAGTTCTAGTGTTCCAAGCAGGCCTTTTGATTTGACTTTTTAGAGTGTAAACCACTGGGTGATGCTCTGAATGAGTATTTAACTATGTCATATATAGGGAGGAACTTATCACTCAACTAGCGCAACATACCTTACAAAGGAATATAATAACATTTCATTTCCTTAAAAAAGAAAAGCATCTCCATGTACTAAAAAATTAGATCTGACAACTTGGAAAATATTTGAATAAAATATAATACTTCATAATGTTTATAATGTTAATGTTTTTCTTGACCTTAACATTCTCATTTAGAAATTTGATATGCTTGTATCTCGATCTCAATAGTTATCAATCATCGATAGTTTAAGTTGATAAAATTGTAAATGACAAGTGGAAACATCCTGTCGATTTTCAATACGATAACGATCACAGAAGACGTTATTTCTTCAATTTGTAAATTAAAATAGCTTTTTTAATTTCTTTGTCGCAAACACTATGAACCCTATCACAGCGAAAAGAAATGTTAAATGATAGCACAAATAGATACCAATGAAAATAATTAGTATTAATGCTGACATTTAGTAAATTAAGTTAATTTAGTGCCTCAATTGAAATGAACTTTAACATGTTGATTAAAGTAAATTTAGGTTAAACAGAAAACGACTCAGATAGTGAAGTGATTACAATCCATTCTATTGCCGTGAACGCACATGCTGTGTTTGTTTTGTTTTGATGAAATATGATCAGGCGTCTCGTCCTTGCCTGTGTACCTGCACTGGTTGGTGAGTCTATACGTTTTGTTATTATCTGAGATATTTATGACTTTATATTTGAAAACATTAGAACAGACAAAATGACAGATGTGGGTTGGTAATGTTGAATAGGTCATGTAAACAGCTTTTCATATATATGGGACGTGTCATTTCGATTTTTGCACATGCTCGATCAGGTGTAATCATCATATATTTGGCGACAATGTATGAATATGCAAATCAAGTTAAATCTTTTTATTTTAAATCAGCACATTTGGTCTGACGGCAGGTATGAAAGCGAAATCAAATTTTAACAGAACAAACTTAACGTCACTTTAAGCCCGAAAGTTATGACGTTTTCAAGCAATAAACAATTGTGATAACCAACAAGAGCCGATTTACTGTTTCATTTACAGCGTGTCAGTGTATGGTCATCAACATATATGGTCGACAGACGTCCCAACACTCTAAATCCAAGCTTATGACAAGGATAAGACTGGTTGACTGCATCGATGAGTGTCTGACAAACCGGGAACTAAAATTCGAAATGATAGTCTTCAACCATGAACGCCAAACATGTAAGATTGTCAATGGGCCACATACAAGGAAATGTGCAGGTTGTATTTTGATGCGCAAGACCAATTGCATGAATAATATTGTTGGTAGGTGCATATTAAACTTATTCATAACAATAATACTCGTCAGTTTCATGTTCATATGGCTGTTTCATATTCTCATTACGTTTTGGTATATACCACACATGTCGTTGGTATTTTGATGCGCAAGACCAGTTGCATGAATAATATTGTTGGTAGGTGCATTTTTATCATATTCATACTTTTGAATAAAATCGTTATTTTCATGTTCATATGGCTGTTTCATATTCTCATTACGTTTTGGTATATACCACACATGTCGTTGGTATTTTTAAATAAATAGTATATTTTATTGCAAGCTTTAGATGATAAAATACCCGACTCTAACACATATATTTCAATCAACAGAACTCCAATGTTTCCAACCTGTCGAAGACGGTCTCCGATCTTCCCACAATATATTTGGGATACACACTGAACAGGAGTGCAGGAGGATATGTATGCTTACCACATATTGTCGACAGTACACATGGCTACAACGAAAGGGAAAATGTGGAATCATGAATCATAAATATAATAGAGGACGTCTACTTCAGTATGGTGAAGTTAGTGCGAAGATTGTACCAGATTGTAGCTGTAAGCAAACCTCTTGCATTTGATGTTCCAATTGTCTTCGCTTATTATTTCGTCAATGAATAAACCAACTTCGGAACATCCCGGGACTTTTAGTAAAATATGTATTTGTCTGTTCTGTTTTAATATCGCGGCAGTAACTTTTTAATATTCAAGAAAATAAAAGAAAATCGGCAAAAAACAAAATCCTTCTAAACCTCAGATTTGTGTAAGTAACGTTGGTGTTATCTGTTTGTTAACGCACTTAAGAAATAAGCTATGTTCCAACACTCCTGACCCCCGGGCACGTTACAAATGACCTAGATCGTTGTTAATTAACACTGGTGTACTAATGTACCATCTGCGAATTGACTAAGGAAATAATTACCTGACCAATCGTTCTCAATATTCACGAAATGTTCATACCGTATCTTACTAAAGTATGCAAAAGTGAAATTAAAAATCTCTTCAGTGGTTGAAAGACAAGGAATTTATGGATGTTCAAATTCTTTATTTTACAATGGTGATCTCGGTATAGATCCTTATATATATATATATATATATATATATATATATATATATATATATATATATATATATATATATATATATATATATATATATGCATATGTTTGTCTTTATATTACACCAAGTCCTAGAATGCCTCTCAAACAGCTTCTTCAGTGGTTATACATTTAATTGGAAAAGGCCAGATTGTTGCTAGTGTTGCAAAGCATACATGAATAACTTTAGTACATGAAGCAAATATTAATGCATGTACAGTGTATGGCCGTTTATATACAATAACACGTCATTATTCAAATTGAAAGTGTTATACAAGGCAAATATTTATTTTCAATTTGAGTAGTTTAAATGCTACATGGATGCGTTATCATATACTTTCATATGACCTTCGCTCTTCTATTAAATAAAGAACGTATAGAGAATAGAGAACTCTATTAGGTTTTTGGAAGGTGTTTGCAGTCAAGTAGTATTTTTTGTTTCATTTCAGCCAACCGCTGCCTCCAGGTCAGGTTCGATGTCTACTCAAAAAAGGGCCAACTTGACATCACTGCGACATCACCGTTTAAGTGTTTTAAAACACTGTTACAAGAAAATGAAATAAAGGCAGGTAGTTGGAACTATCAACTGAATTCTTGCAGACTTAATGCCCACTCCATGATGTCGATGTACAGCAGCTATTATAAAACAGTTCAAGTAATAAAACAAAAACAGTGTGATGGGAAACAAACAAGTGAGTCTTAACAACATTCCCCAAAATGTGACTATTGAATTGTTTTTAACTTCTCCTATGTCGTATCTATATCAATATACATACCTAACATGTGTGATGCATTATTTAAGATGAAATATAATATTATTTAAATACCTATCTGTTGACTAGACCTACTTTGCCTTACCTCCCAAGGGTAATGCTATTTCAACCTTAATACAGACGAACTTGAAGAGTGGAGAAGGGGTGCGTAAAATCCCTTATCCAAGGGCCGGTAAGTCTAGATGGTCTCGTGACGTCACTACCTGTTCATATCACTCTCCTAAAAGTTGCAGAGCAAGGCAGACGTGTTTTGTTCTGTGACTGGGGTTTTAGCGACTTGTGTTGCTAACTTGCTATTTTTCTCTTGTTAGTTCAAGAGATATCCTCAACTTTGTTCTTCGATAGTGCAGGTTGTGTTTGCAATCTGTTTTCAAGTAGGTGTTAGTTTTCAAGGGGCCTTGTTGACATGTGCTAGCTAGCGACCATCCGGAGTAGGTGGATTGCATGCGCCGCACGTGCAGCTCGTGATTCTTTGTTTCTTTCACCTGACTGTTGGGTGTTTGACTTGCGTAGGGTAAAGGAGCAGTGGTATCTCTCCTACACGGGTGACTCGCTTCGCTTGTCATCCGCTTTCGCTTGTCATTCGCCATTCGTTCCGAGTGCTGACTGTTAGGTGTTTGTCTTGCGTATGGTAGAGGAGTAGTGGCATCTCTCCTAATCGTTTGACTTGCTTCGCTGGCCATTCGCTTTCGCTTGTCACGCGCTTTCGGTCTGTACTCTAGTGTTAACTGTGGGTTGTTGACTTGCGTACGGTAAAGGAGCTAGTGGAATCACTCCTAATTCGCTTGTCATACGCCTGTCGGTTGTACTCTAGTGCTAACTGTTAAGTGTTTGTCTTGCGTATGGTAGAGGAGTAGTGGTATCTCTCCTATTTCGTTTGGCTTGCTTCGTTTGTCATTCGCTTTCGCTTGTCATACGCTTATCGGTCTGTACTTTAGGGAACTGTGGGTTTGACTTGCGTAGGGTAAAGGAGCAGTGGTATCTCTCCTACGCGGGTGACTCGCTTCGCTTGTCATTCGCTTGTCGCTTGTCATTCGCCTGCGGTCCGTACTCAAGTGCTTCGCGTCTCGCTTGGCTTCTCGGCTCGCCTGTCACTGGCTTCGCTAGTTGTTCGCCTTAGGTGAGTCACTAGCTTGGTTAAGGAGCAGTGGATACACTCCTCGTCAGTGACTCGCGTTGCCCGTTGCTAGCTTTCGCCTACCATTCGCCTTTGGCTTCGCCTTAGGTCGATTCTACGCGACTCACCCTTAGGGTGATTCACTTTGGTGTGTCACAGTGTTTGTCTTGCGTATGGTAGAGGAGTAGTGGTATCTCTCCTATTTCGTTTGGCTTGCTTCGTTTGTCATTCGCTTTCGCTTGTCATACGCTTATCGGTCTGTACTTTAGGGAACTGTGGGTTTGACTTGCGTAGGGTAAAGGAGCAGTGGTATCTCTCCTACGCGGGTGACTCGCTTCGCTTGTCATTCGCTTGTCGCTTGTCATTCGCCTGCGGTCCGTACTCAACGGCTTCGCGTCTCGCTTGGCTTCTCGCCTCGCCTGTCACTGGCTTCGCTAGTTGTTCGCCTTAGGTGAGTCACTAGCTTGGTTAAGGAGCAGTGGATACACTCCTCGTCAGTGACTCGCGTTGCCCGTTGCTAGCTTTCGCCTACCATTCGCCTTTGGCTTCGCCTTAGGTCGATTCTACGCGACTCACCCTTAGGGTGATTCACTTTGGTTCAAGTGACTCGCTACGCCAGTCACTTAAGGTTTGGTTCACGCACGAATGTTATGTGAATAAAGATTGAATTATCTTGTAAGTGTTTAGCCTAGTTTCTGGTTTGGCTTGTTCGTCTTTGTTTACCTTGGCGGGTGGTTACTTGTTTTTGACTTTGTGCTTTTCGAGTTCAGAGTTTTTGTTTCAACTCTCTTGATTGCATATCGTCAGAGTTGTTGTGCTTTTGCTCCGCCGCTTGGGTGTTTCACGTGTGTGACTCACCTCGTCTACGCTACTCGTGTTTGTGCTACGCCGTGTAGGTGACTCGACTGTCTCTATTTGCTTACGTTACGCGTTTTATCGTTACCGTTCGCCATGTACTCCGCCTTCTGCACGAACTGCGGAGGCAGGAAGTCTGCCTCTAAGGATCCGCACTTGTTATGTAGAAAGTGCAAGGACCTTTGCGAAGAGGATTACCGTTGCGACGAGTGCGCTCCTCTCTCCGAATCGGAGTTCCACTCGTACGTTTCCGCCATACGCAAGTCGGTGGCCGATAGGGCTGCGTCACAGAAGCGTACGTCGTCAGCTCAACGTAGGGAGTTTTCTCCCATTCGTCATCCGTCTCCGGTGGAGGATGTAGACATTGTCCTCACGGAACGGGCGGATGAATTCGACAGGGAATCGGACCTGTCCGAACCCGCTGGGGGGTCGAAGTTACGCTCCCCCCCTCCGCCGTCGTGTTCCGGTTCTCGTTCGCGGACTCACCCGTTGTCCCCTCCTTCGCCGGACAAACGGTTGTCTCCGCTTAGACTTAAGGTGGGCGGACCCACTACGCCCAAGAGCAAGAAGAAGAAGTCCAAGAAGGCTAGGTTCGACAAGGTCGATCCGTCCCTCCTTCTGGCATCCGTCAAGGATATGGTCTCCTCCTTGCTCGATGCGCGTTTGGGTCCGCGGAACTTACCCACTCACACTACGACTACGTAACCGTGTGAGCCCTATGCGGATGACGTACCTCAGGGTGCGCGTTCCTCGTCCGCTAGGGCCTCCGCACCCGCGACTCCTTCGCGTACCCCTCGCACCCCTGCGCGGCGTGTCACGGTGATGTCACCCTTACGTGACTCCTCGCCGGACTCACCGGAACGTGACACTCGCTACGTGGACGTGTCGAACCCTCCGTTCATCAGTATAGAAATGGAGGCGGAGGGTACGGGGTTGTCGGAGGATCCTCCAGTGGTTGACGCAATAGCTATGCTATCCGAAGTGGCTTCGTTCGCGGACGTTCCACTTAGCCAAGTCAGCGTGACGGGTCCGCGCACGTCGGCGGCCAGGAGGGCTTCCTTTGGCCCTGATGGCGAGGTACCTCCCGCGCGTCTTGTCCTTCCACCTCATAGGCTCCTGTTGGAGGCCACCGAGGATATGGAGCAAGTCGTATCATCTGCGATGCCCAATCGTCTGCTTCCGCCTTTGGTGGTGCCGGACAAGCGCAGACGGCGTCTGCCCTTGTATCCGGTCCATTTCAGCTTGTTCCGCCTCCCCTTGATCAGGGGGCATCCCGGTTGTTTACCACCAACCTGCTTCACCGCGTGTCTGAGGCACAGTTCTCTCATCTTGACAGGGAGGCGCGTTCGGTGTTAGGCTTGGGGAACAACGTGGCTTTCACATGTCAGGCGATGCTGGCTTGTGCTAAGCAGGCGGGCATGGAGGCGGGGGACCCGGTGTTGTTCAAAGCGTTTGGTGATGTGGCTGCGGACCTTGCGCAGATCATGTTGTCAGCGTCACGAATTTCTTCGAGTATAACAGTGCTTCGCAGAGACAATTTCCTCTACCGGTCAGGTCTCAACCCCGATCATAAGAACTTCCTTCGACATGCCCCTGCTCACGCTGAAACTCTGTTTGGTGGTCGTATCCCGGAGGTTTTGAGAGCACGACAGGAGGCCCAACAGCAAGACCTCACTAATCGGCTCGTCACGCAGAGGCAAACGACACCAAAGCGTCCGTAGACCAGTTTTCGTCAGGGGCAAGGCCAGGGCAGTGGCCAACCTTCCCCCAAGAAAGCGAAAACGGACTTTCGGCGGGGAGGTCGTGGCCGTGGATCCACGGGTCAGTCCCCCAAGTCCCCCCGGCCTGGCGCCGGAGGTCGTACCCCGCAAAAGAAGTGGAGGAAGTGACTCGTGGTCACCCCCTCTGCTCCCTCCTCCACTCGCCCCGGTATCGGGTTCGGAGCCTCTGCCTTCAACACTTTCGATAGTCTCTCTCGTCTCGCCTTGCGTGTTTTCACTTAAGCGTTTTCGTTCTACGTTTTCGTGAGTTTACACTCTGGGTGTTTTTGGAGTAATTAGCTATCAGAAGGGTTGTTTTCTTCCTATGTCAGAACTTCGTTCTTACACTTCTCTAAGACTTTGCGTTTCGCGTCGTGAATCGACTGTCATTCAGCACGCGCCTGTCAGAAAGTGACCTTACTGTCACTCACCTCGCCCACGTTAGTGTTAACTGATTGAGGGTCAATCTCCTGTCACTCACTTCATCAGCTTACACGCGTGGGTCAGTGATTGACTATCACTCACGTTGTTACTTCAATATGTACTCTGCCTTCTGCACGAATTGCGGAGGTAGGAAGTCCACTATCAAGGATCCTCACTTGCTGTTTAGGAAGTGTAAGGACTTGTGTGAGAAGGATTTTCGTTGCGACGAGTGCGTGTTGGTGTTTTGGAGTAATTAAGCTATCGGAAGTGTTGCTTCTTAGTGTCAGGAATTAGTTCTTACACTACCTTATGTAGGTGTTTCGCGTCATTGACTCGTGTGTCATTCAGGGGCGGGATAGCGCAGTGGTTAGCACGTTCGGCTTCGGATCAAAAGGTCCGGGGTTCGAATCCCGCCAGGGGCACGGCAACTTTGTCTGCAGTAGAGAACTGTTCTACACGCAGTTAGGTTTGTCTGCAATGCTACTCTGATTTTCAGCGTAATACCAACCATGGTTCGCTAGTTCCAGCCGCTGCTCGCAGGTTTCACCGCAGTGCATAGCCACATGGCGTTGCGGGCTTTCTCCCTGCCATAATACTAGCAGCCGCGATATAAGTGAAATACTCTTGGAAGCGGCGTTAAACCCCAACTCACTCACTCACTCGTGTGTCATTCACTTCGTCTAGTTTACGCAAGTTAGTGACGCGCCTGTCGCTCATCTGTTAAGTGAATTGAGCGTCACTCACCTATCACTCACCTGGCCTAGACTACACACGTTAGTGGCTCGTCTGTCACTCGCCTACTAAGTGACTCGACTATCACTCACCTCGTCTAGATTACACGCGTCAGTGTCTCGTCTGTCACTCACCTACTAAGTGACTCGGCTGTATCTCCTGTCACTCACATCGTCTAGCTTACTCGTGTCAGTGGCTCGTCTGTCACTCACCTGTTAAGTGATTTGAGTTTCACTCACCTCCCCTAGCTTACATGCGTCAATGACTCGTTGTCAATCACCTGGTAGTGTCTCGAGGGTCTCGTCAGTGACTCGGCTATCAGTCACCTAGTTACTCTACTACCTCGGTGTTTGCGTCACTACGTACTCTGCATTTTGTACATTTGCGGAGGTAGGACGTCTGTTAGGTCTTGCCTTGTATGAAGTGCAAGGACCTGTGTAACGAGGGTGTCATTCTTTCGTCTTCAGACTTCCTGGAGTATGTTTCGGCCATTCGTAGGTCTGGTACTTCTTCCTGGAAGCGCAGTGGCAACGGAACGTGGCAGTCTTCAGGGGGTTGTGTCTCCTTTTCGGCACCCCTCTGAATCTTTGCATTCTTTCAGTTTGTTATTTAAGAACTGGTTCATCGTCCCATGTTTTGGATTTTGCAACGAGTCTGGAACTGTTACAAAACCAGGCAGCTGTTGAGGCTGGGCTTGCCTCACTCGCCTAGGAGAGCCCAAGGGCTAGATAAGCGAGTGTTGGGGGTGTACCTGAGGTCATTGATGCGTACAAGGCCGCTGACCTGCCTCCTCCTTCGCGTTCCAACCCGCATGAGATCCGTGCAGTGTCAGCCACGATGGCTTACCACTGTAACATCGCGGTCTCGGGCTAGCTCAGTCGGTAGAGCGCGAGACTCCTAGTCTCGCGGTCGTGGGCTCGAGCCATCAATCAACACCAACATGTCTGCTATCCTGTCTGTCCTCAGGAAGAGATCGCCAGGGTTGGATGTGTCGGTCCTCAAGGACCTCATTAAAACTTTCCGTTTGGTTGACGGCAGGTCCAGGCTTCGTCCACCTGAGTGGGACTTAGCCATTGTGCTCAACCACCTTCGCTCCGATACGTGAACCGCTCTCCGACGTGTCCCTTCTCCCTCTCACATGCAAGGTTCTTTTTCTGGGGGCTATGGCCTCCGCAGCGCGGATTTCGGAAATCCATGCGTTGCAGGCGGACCTTCTACGTTATGAGGTCAGGGAGGGGGGGGGATCGACCTCTCTTGAGTTGGCTCCCGACTTTGTCTGTAAGGACCAGGCAGCTTATGAAGCTGACCGTACGTTCTCTATCACGGTTCTGGGTTCTGACTCAGGAGATCTCTCTCTGTGTCCGGTGAGAGCCTTGAGGGTGTACACACAGCGTACCCGCAGGCTGAGGGATGGCAGGCGTCGTCTGTTTCTTGCCTCACTCACCGAGGAGCACCAAGGAGCTTGATAAGCGAGCGTTGGGGGTGTATCTAAGGTCGGCAGTCATTGATGCGTACAAGGCCGCTGACCTGCCTCCGCCTTCGCGTTCCATCCCTCATGAGATCCGAGCAGTTTCAGCCACAATGGCTTATCACTGCAACATCGCGTTTTCGGAGGTCATGGCAGGTTGTTTTTGGCGTTCATCAGAGGTTTTCGCCTACCATTACCTACGAGATGTCTCCACAGCAGATCTTGAAGGCATCTCTAGGCTGGGTCCACAGGTCTTCGCGCAGACGAAGGTGGTCCCCCCAACCAGACCAAGAAGGGGTCATCCTTCTTAGACGCTTTTGAGACTTATTGTAAATAAACATGGTTTACATTACTAGCTCTCGTGTCTGTTGTTTTTTTCTTTAACTTCGCTTTAACACCCCTCCTCCCTGTTGGGGTTTGGGGGGCGGTGTGTTGATCGGAAGTTGAGTGGCAGGGTTGTCTCTTCGATCCGCTTAGCGGTAGAGATGGTATCTCCCGGGCTGTGCCTTGTCCTCACAACAGGGTGGAGGACTGGTAGGTTAGCTTACACTCAGGGCTAGTCGCTGGTCTCGTCACTACCATATATCTACTGACCCGCCTCCTTGCGGTGGGATTCTAGGCAAAGTAGGTCTAGTCAACAGATAGGTATTTAAATAATAGTACGTTTTTGATTAAACGTAATTATTTATACTTACCTGTTGACTAGACCTACGCTCTAGGCCCTCCCATCCTCCCCACTTGGTCTGTCTTGCCTTTGGGACTTTCGGAGAGTGATATGAACAGGTAGTGACGTCACGAGACCATCTAGACTTACCGGCCCTTGGATAAGGGATTTTACGCACCCCTTCTCCACTCTTCAAGTTCGTCTGTATTAAGGTTGAAATAGCATTACCCTTGGGAGGTAAGGCAAAGTAGGTCTAGTCAACAGGTAAGTATAAATAATTACGTTTAATCAAAAACGTACTATTATAATGGCCCTACAGTGAATATACAAATAAACATAAAGTCAAAGAATTTGTCATCATAATTAAAAGAAACTCGAATGTTAAAATGGGAGTGTATATCAGGTACTTCTTTCAGATTTTACAATATTATAAAATAAGTTATTTATGTTCTTTTTAATTTTAAACCAGAAAATTGTATATTACCTATTTCTTCCTGACACATTATTATAATGCACAATGTGTCTGAGGAAAAGTGCTAAGTTTGATATCATAACAACTATTTGTCACATTGTTCACCTTTGTCCTATTCTCAAATCCTTAATTTCCCAATATTATTCGAGATTTGTATTACTAAATCTTTTAAGTAAAAACTTGGTATATGCAAAAATGGTCTGAATAAATATAAATTCTGACAACAATGTGTATTAACACATTTTAGATGAATGATCCCAAAAGCATAACTGGCAAATAATAATCGATATGGTATATTCTGATAGTTGAATTTGAACAATTGAATTATCTGATGACAATCTGATATTCAGGTGGAACCACATTTCCTTTGATATATAGAGAGATTATTACCAGGGGAAGCGTGTCATATGACTGATATGAGTTTCGTAAAAGTCATAAGGCACACTTTCGAGTGTAATAATTATTTATTACTTATTCATTTCCATTTGAATCGCGTACAGATAGTCAGGAAACGGCACAGTTCTCTTGCTACACATACGTTACAGTGACGTCACAAACAATTGTTTTATGACGTGACAGACGACGAAATACGGGAAATAATGCTTGCTTGGCAAACGTGATATGTGCGCATGTGCTCATATCAATAATATTAACTAGGTTTTTTTCAATCATATGGGTAACAACTTACATTATGGTGTCATGATTAAAGAAAATAATGAAAACAAAAAAGAGACGAGGATTCCCCATTGCACTCACTGCTGGACTATACATGTCTGTCTTTGCTCCCTTTAAAATCTTTATCTAAAATATTTCATCGAAATTTTTATCTTCACAGTGTGTGCAAAGAAAACCCAAAACTCAATGATGGAAGGAGGCTTCCCAATATCCAACACAGCTGAACAGGACTGCGTGACTCTGTGTCTCAATGCGTTAAACTGTGCTGCCGTCACCTGGTCACGTCTTCGCACCTGCAGATTTCATCACGTGACGCGAAAGATGGTGGCTGGCGGTCCGAACTTTACAAATTATGTCATTGTTCAATGCAAAAGTGAGTATGTTATCAAAACAAATATTTAATATCCATTATGATGCTTATAGACCGCAATGATTGTAAACTGACAGGCAAAAGAAAGCATTCACTTTTTTAAACGAAATCATGGAAAATTTATATTATTGATGTTGACAGTAAGCATCGGCTACACAGGGTCAAAACATTAACTTTTGTTTTTTAAAGTTGAAATAAAACCATATTAACACATTTTGGAGAAAATTGGAAAACATTGATAATCACGTGACCTTCATACTGGTGTAAAGTCACGTGACACATAGGGAAAATTGCTGCACGTTATTAATGTTGGACATCCCATCTGTGAAAAAAACACATAAAACCCGTCAAAAGTAACACCAGAAAAACGTGAATTACTTCTGAAATTTGACAAAAGCTGGGCAATGGATACCAAAGCTACAAGAATCGCCGTTGTTCCTTCATTTCTGATGTCAATGTGTTGTCACATTACAGCCGAGTTGGGGAGACATTTGACAATCCCAGAAATAAAAAAAACAATGGTCTTTTTGCCCCATCAGGCTGGTATCTGCTTGCGTTAATTAGACCGCCGCCAACGCTCTCTGAGTGACGTCATTGACGGCGACCACCATAGATCGGCGTGTCACTATGGACACGTGCACCAGAAGACCTTGAACTGTTAGAGTCGATGTTTTTGACTGCTCAATAGACAGGTACTGACCCCTGAATCCTTGATGTATGGCTAATTTCATTATGGCTGTGACAACGTCGGTTTGGCATACAACGTTACAGCTTTACAATGATTTATATTTTCTCAAGACTTGGGCAACTGTCAGACGGTTCTCAAAGACGTGTCAGAATCAAATCACATCCTCCAGTTAATGAACAAGCGTCGGTGCAGGTTTTGCTTGAACACAGAAACAGCTTTCAGGTGACGTCATAAGACATGTTTAATGCTCGATTAGACAGTGCATTTCATAATGCGTTGACACACGAATCGACCACATTTGGCACCCATGTACATTTGTGTAGCAAATTTCACAAATTGAAAGACATAAGGGAATAGAAAGAATTATAATTAACGAGTTTTGGTTGTGTTTTTTTACCCCAACATCTTTTTTATTTCTTGTGTGCAAAACTGGCTAATCAAAGGTTAAAGTATAGGATTTTGATGTTTTCCGACATGAATGAACTATTAAATGTACCTTATCTCAAACTGCTGCCATAATTAGTTTTTTAATTATAGTGATTTAAAAAAAGGTGTTCACATTCTTTTGCCTACCAGTTTATTTTGCATTTATGTGATTAACGTTTTGTTTTTGTTGTCCTCTTCAGTCGGTCAAATTTGCTGTCTCATTCCAGCAAGGCTGAATCTTACGCAAGTTTAGCAAACACTGCCTCCTATAGCAACACTTACGAGACTCCTGTGTGTCGCCCTTTGCTCGATATTCAACTGAAAATACACCAGCATCCTTGTCAAACTCCTTGTTTCTTCACAAAAGGCCGCTATGAAACTCCCCCAGATACAGCGGCGATACGCTCGTGCATATTTCATTAGAAAGCGAACATTGAATATATAAATTATTTGGCTCACTAACGATAAGTATGCATCGAGATTTAGGAGATACAGTTACTATCCTATTCGAGTCTGCCATGCTGCCTAGCTTTCGTCTCGTGGAGTCTAATTTGAGAAACAGAGCGACTGGGAGACCCCTGAAATAATAATATGTTCAGACTAACCATATATTGCTGTAATATGTTTTTAAATATTATCCAATACTGCCTCATGAACGGATATGAATATATTTGGAATATTATGACTTGGGAAAAGATAATCTGTCATTCCCCGTCACTCGTTAGTTATTGTCTAAATATGTGGAATAATTCAATGGCGCCAATAACAGTGCTTGAGTGACACAACACCTGTATCTATCTGTTTCCTGTAACTTGTAACATTATGATTAACAGTTATTCGATATATGAGAAACACACACACTTTTGACACTTACATTTTTCTGTTTTCTGTTAACTTTCATTATATGTTCATGTAGGTGTTGTAACTTTAATTATTTAATGTATTTTACAGACGACAGTTCCACTAACCAGACGTTTAAAACCGAATGTGGTTGGCATGGTTTTAATTCTGTTCCAACAAATTCGTCGCCATCTTGCTTCAAGTGTGCAGCTCAATGTCATTTAAGGGCATGCTCTACCTTTACGTGCAACAGCGAACAAGTTCAAGGTCAACAAGGCAAATGTCAGATCAGCTTTGAAGACGATCGTGGTCAAAGAAGTGTTCCATAGATTTAGGTTAACCAAACAATTGTTCCATAGATTTACGTTAACCAAACAATTGTTCCATAGATTTAGGTTAACCAAACAATTGTTCCATAGATTTAGGTTTATCAAACAATTGTTCCATGGATCTGCGTTAATCAAACACATGTTTCATGAAACTAGGTTAATCAAACAATTGTTCCATGGATCTACGTTAATCAAACACATGTTTCATGAAACTAGATTAAATAAACAATCGTCCATGGATCTAGGATAATCAAACAAGTGTTCCATAGATCTAGGTTAATCAAACAATTGTTTCATGGATCTAGGTGAATGAAATGAATGATTTAGGACAATTCAAGAATTAGTCCATGGATGTAGATTAATCAAACAATTGTTCCATGGATCAAGGACTATCATACTCTTTTATTATTGGACTACGAACCTGTGATATAACGCATTTTCTTACACAAATTAGTGTTTGTATTGCTTAATGAGAATTTCCTATAAATTTAGCAACTTAACGTTGCTCTAACCATACGGTATGTTGGTATTTATTCAGATGTTCAGTCTATTGTATCTTTATTCAACGTTTGCCAGATATTTCCGGGGTTATCAAATATAGGCAATGTAAATTGCGATCAAGGTCCCCTGATGTATTTCCTCAATATCAAATTCGTAACTTTTATAAAGATGAAAATGTTTCGAGATGTATGTCAACAAGTGTATCTGTATTAGGTTATTATTTCAAAATAACAACCATATTATGCACAATGAACATAGGTGGAATGAAGATGTTGACAGACTTGCCAGAACATACTCATCATGTTAACAATAGCGTTATGTCTCGTTGAAAAAGACAAAGTCTACTATACACTTGTTCGTAGTTCAATATTGCCATATGTTCTGCGAAAACCTCTACTTCCATGAACTCATGGCTAATTATACATGACTGGTATATCTCGGCTCCGTTCCATAACAGCGAACGCTTATAATCGCTTACTGATGGCTCAGTAGAAGAAATCAGAGTGTGCTGATTTAAATTTATATAAACTTTGTTTTGCTCAATTAAATCTATAATAACCAGCGACCTTCAAAATGTGAATCCAAATACCAAGTCAAATGAAAAGAAATTGAATGATATCAGTATTCTACTGATTTAGGTAGACATGTCTGTAACGCTCTTTCGCTTTGTCGTGCGGCCTTATCGCTTTGTCGTGTGACCATTTCGCTTTGTCGTATGGCGATATCACTTTGTCATGTGACCTTTTCGCTTTGTCGTATGGCGATATCGCTTTATCGTGTGACCATTTCGCATTGTTGTGTAGCCTTATTGCTTTGTCGTGTGACCATTTCGCTTTGTCGTATGGTGATATCGCTTTGTCATGTGGTCATATCGCTTTTTCGCTTTATCGCATTGGTGCCAGAGGTCGAAAGAGCGATGTCCCCTCTCGGCCATCATAGATTATAGAGATTTGTTAAACTATTTCTTGCACCAGGAACGCCCATTCCAGCTATTCTAACCCTCTCCCTCTCCGCTCATCTTTCCTTCACTTCACTCCACTCCGCCACTGAACTGGCTCTCCTCTTTTCTCCACGTACTCCTCTCCAATCCACTCAAAGCTGCTCCGCTCCACTACACTCATCTCCACTTCACTTCACTCCAACCCTCTCCTCTCTTCTGCACTCACTCCTCTCCAATCCACTCAAAGTCGCTCCGCTCCACTACACACATCTCCACTTCACTTCACTCCAACCCTCTCCTCTCTTCTGCACTCATTCCTCTCCAATCCATTCAAAGCCTCTCCGCTCCACTACACACATCTCCACTTCACTTCACTCCAACCCTCTCCTCTCTTCTGCACTCATTCCTCTCCAATCCACTCAAAGCCGCTCCGCTCCACTACACACATCTTCAATTCACACTGATACTCTCCTCTCTTCTCTGCTCAAACCTCTCCAATCCAATCACTCCATTCCACTTCACTCAACTCAACTCAGTTCCACTCATTCCGCTCCTCTCATATATTATAGTTTAATTTAATAAATTGGGGTTGGGGTTGGGGTTGGGGTTGGAGGGGTAGTATAGAAAGAAGGGTGGTTGTGGGAGGAAAATGATAGATAGGATAGGCGGAAAAGGGGGTAACTTAAATAATTGGTAGGGAGAGAAACGGGTATGCAATAGAGTGTATAGAGAGGGTAATGAAAGGGTGTATAGAGAGAAGAGGGTAGTGTAAGAGAGTGTATGGGTAGAAAAGAGTAGCGGAAGAATGTGTACTTGTAGAATGATAGAAAAGGGTAGTGGAAGAATGTGTATAGATAGAAAAGGGTAGTGGAAGAGAGTGTATAGAGAGGAGTTGAAGAGGGTAGTGTAAGAGTGTGTAAAGAGAAGAGGGTAGTGGAAGAGACTGTATAGAGAGAAGAGAGCAGTGGAAGAAAAGAAGAGAGTAGTGGAAGAGAGTGTATAGAGAGAATATAGCAGTGGAAGGGAGTGTATGAAGAAAAGTAGTTGTGAAAGGGAGGGTTGGAACAGAATTGAGAAATAAAAGGAAGGAAGGAAGATTTAATCATCCTTCATGTTTCTTCTTTGACAACATCCTTACTCCTTCGAAACAATGAAAACCTCTCTAACCAAATTGGAAATAATTCTCTTATATACTCCCCTGTACTCAAAAATGGCATTAATCACCCTCAAAAGGGTTAATTATCAGTTTCAAACATGGAAAAAATCAGTTTCAAAAGTAGTAATTACCAGTTATAAAAGTGGTAATTACCAGAAAAAAGTGGTAATTACCAGTTTTTAAAAAGAAAAATAGAGCCATGGCCTCTGTAGCTCATCAGGAGATAATAAGTGGGGTATGTTATGGAGTGGGCTTTATAGCAATGGTCAGATATGGAATGTAGTAATGAGAATCTAGGTAGTGAAGCGATTAAAGCAGTTTTAAAAATATTTTGTTTCCATAACTTTGCCAATCTGCTATATATATGTGTTGTAAGAGCAACACAAAGTTGCACAGAAACATGTTATTTGTTATAAAATGTTAGTATGACAATATATGCATAGATAATAAATGCCAAAGATGTTTTTCATGTAATATATGTGCAAGTGTTTGTTTTGTAGCTTGGAAATAAATTGCTGGTATCAAACATATAATAATGTGGTGGAGAGATAATACTATTTTTAATATCGTACACACATTATATAATAATGAATATACAATTCTTTGCATACAATTCACCACTGTCAGCTATTGCAATAATAACCTGGGGCTGTAGAAAAAAGTGAAAAAAAAAAACGTTTTAAGTCATGACCCCTGCTAATTATAAGACATTGCCAAGACATAAATTTGTTTTATTATCAAAATTGGTTACACATTAATCCACATTCATTATAAATATCATAGACCTTTGCATTATATCGTTTTCATTCTTAATTGCATTCTGGAAATATCAACATTTATTACATAATGAATAGGAGCCTCAGTTTTTAAAAATCCCATCTCTCATAGGCTCCATTTCAATACTTAATAAATTGGTGAATTGTTTTAGTAAATTCTTTTTCACCATTTCTTAAAGGCTCCTTTTCAATATTTGATAAAATGGTGATATTCTATGAATATATCTTTTTTTTAGAGTCAGTTGAAGACTAAAGCAGTCTCACACACAGTCTATAACACAGTGTTGCACAGTAGTTTGAAGTAACCTGAGACCTCTGTGTTACCATCAGTTTTCATCCTTCTGCCAGGGAGTGGCCACCCCCAGGGCAACACACTGCAATTACATGCAGACACTGGACTCGCAGCCAGTAACATTTATATGTTAGATGTTGTTTTTCCTACAATTAATTATTTTTTTGTACTGGAGAAGAAGATGAAAATAGATGTGGTGTCACAATCTCATGTAGCTACTTCTTTTATAGTCCTACATGTATGTTATCACCCGAGTCATCACCAGTCATATTCAGTTCACATATCTCACGTAAAATAACACATTTTTAATTCCTCTTCAAGTTATTCCTTCAGAGGGTATTCAATAGTTCTCATTTCAAATAGATTCACATTTAACATGTCCACTATGTAGACATTACATCTTATTTCTTGTTCCTATTGAATACAATTAACTACAAGTTAAGTTAATAGAAAACTAAATCAGTTATAAACTATAAACTATGATATAAATATGGTATACCAAATTGACAAATTTTCCAAATTAATTACAAAATATCATGTGATATTCAAAAACTCCATTATTTACTCTTCAATTTCAAAGAACATTATATTGGATTTAATAAAACATTCTGTATTAAGTCTTTAGAATATTGTTAGACTTGTGTACCTATATCAGCAAAATACAAATAATTACTCATATGTAAAATGTGAGACAAAGATGAAATATGATTTTTGTTAGACCGCCAATTCTAAGTTTTTAATTCTCAACATCTCTTTTTCATCAGACATATTATATTCTCAAAGCACATGATAGAACTCTCACATCAGAAGTATGAAATGCCTTTCCGTCAAGTCTTTTCTTTGGGATTACCTCCCTTACCTACTTACTGGCAGAAGTGCACATACAATCTCAGAAAGATGGTGTAAACTGAAATAGGCTTTTAGGTTATGATCCCTGTGACCCATATTTGGGGTCACAGGCTCACCAAATTTACAATTTAGAAGCCCTTACAGCCAAGGATCTGTACATAAAATTGCAACTCGCAAGAGCCATTGGGACTGGAGAAGAAGATGAAAATAGCATTTAGGTCATTGGCTCTGTGACCCATATTTGGGGTCTCACGGTCACAAAATTTACAATTTAGAATCCCCTTCAGTCAAGGAGTCTGTACATAACATTTCAGCTCTCTACGTTCCTTGGGACTGGAGAAGAAGATGAAAATATCTTTTTAGGTAATGACCCCTGTGAGGGGTCACAGGGTCACCAAATCTACAATTTAGAATCCCCTTCAGCCAAGGAGTCTGTACATAAAATTTCCGCTCTCTGGAGTCATTGGTTCTGGTGAAGAAGATGAAAATAGCTTTTTGGGTTATGACCCGTGTGACCCACATTTGGGGTCACAGTCATCAAATTTACAATTTAGTATCCCCTTCAGCCAAGGAGTCTGTACATAAAATTTCACCACTTTAGAGTCATTGGTTCTGGAGAAGAAGTCGAAAAAGCGAAAAGTTTACGGACGGACGGACGGATGGAATATAAGGTTACAGCAAGTACATTACATTAAATAAAGAGACAATGTAAAGTTATAGACAACATTTTTTTAATACGGACATTACAATTTTACAAAGCATTGACAGTTTTCTTAAAGTACCAAGCTTAGTAGTGTTAAAAAGGGAATTCATTTTGTAAATATTTGGTTTAATATAATAAGATTTATGAATTATTTTTCTCTTTCTAACGTTAATTTGGGACATATTAATAAATAACAGAATTCGTCACCAATATCATTTAAATAACACAATGTTCACTTTCTATTACCGACATGAATTATTTGCCATCTGCCTGTCTCGATTGGAAGAAAATGATTTGCAGTTTTCAGAATTTCAACAAGGAATTCTAATGTAGGATATGAAGGTATTGTTCAAATTTAAGAGATTTTAAAAATAAACTATCGACAGTTGCTTTCGAAGAATTTTCTAAAGTTGACATCCATGTTTATAAAAAAATGATCTGTTAATTTACTCTCAATAAAACTGTTAGCCAGAGTACGCGTATGAAAATTGCAAAATAGTGCATCTACCGGGATACAAACTCATATCGTTCAGGGGTTTCCACGCCAAACGGTCTGATAACAGCCCGTAGACTTCCATGTTCTGACGCAATTCAGTTAACCAATCACAATGCGTCCAACAAAAGCTTTCAGTGCGAGAAGCTAGGGGCAGATAACTCCAAACAGCTATCCCTTCGTCTGTTCCGAATGCTTTCAATACAGACACTGTTTAAAAACTATGATGTGATTGTCAGCTATTTGACTGGGCTTTGTCTGCGCTAAACTGGCACTGAACACGCGCCTATACGGGGTGTCATCAGACCTTGTGGCGAAGAAGCTACAAAACCTGTTCGTATCCCGGTAAATGCATTATTGTGCAAATTTTATTTCTCGGAAAAAGGTCGATTTTAATCAGACTGGGTTTTAATCAAACCATATCTTACGACAATTCTTCTTTGAATTATTTCTAATTTCAAGAGAAACCTCAAGAAGTACAATGCTCACCAAGTACTACACGTGGCAGGGTTCGAGACCACCTCGAGAGACGTCCGCGTTCTGTTTGCACTTCATTGCCAAATGAGGACATCCAGGGTTCAGATGTTACATAGAAGGTCAAGGCCGATATGTTGAGTGTAGATCTGGTGACAATGAACACGCCAATGTTCCAAGGAAGTGAACTTTTAGTTTTGATCACGTTCAGCTTTCTCTGTCCCATGATATGTTTTGTTCAAAATTGTTGTATAATATCCTAAATGGTGAATAAAAAATACAATTGTCGTCTCGAGAACGCATTGAATGATTGAGTCTGTTGAACGGCTTTAGTGTGAATGAAAAAGAAACTTAACCTCAACCTAATCACAAATCCAAACAGCAAACATTACAAAACATGTGAGAGACATATATTGACGGTCCATACTATTGTAAGGACATGAACTGCCAGACAAACGAAAGTACTCGCTTCTGTTGATTCTATCATAAGTGTGATTTTCAATTGCAAATATCTCAAGTTTTCGATGTCATTATCTAAAACTGAAAAGAACAGGTGTTTCATCAGCAGTTAAATAATACTTCTACATACTTTTTAGTTTAAAAACAAATTAAATTTTAAATTTCAAATTAGTTTTGATGATACTCAACTGTTCATCGACATATATACATGTAAGATAGAATCTATGTGAAAATTCATAAATATGCCTGATTCTGCACACATTTACAATATTTTAAACATGGTACAGTTCATGTTGGTGTAAAATTCATTTCGTATTCTTGTCTTCATTAAACAAAGATATTTTAAATTAAACGCTACCCACAGTCACCAATTAATTAATTCAAACTACTGCAGATAAGTATAATTGTATCGTTCCATAGTCAAATGCATCTGATTTCGTTTAAATATTGAATTAATTGAAACCAACTGAGGTGAGTAGTTTATACCTCAACTAGCAGTACCTGTTGACACGAGGTCGTGTTCTGAAATTCATTGATACTGCAAGTAGCAGTAGCACGTTTTATCGCTGAAATAAGTTGATGAAATGTATTTGAAAAATAATGTCACCAATAGTAAAACACCCTTCTCTCTTCGGAAAATCAGGTAAAATCATGTTTCCGTAAAGCCATGGGAATCGTTTTGGTCATTCGAAATAATAAAATGTGTGCACAATAAAATGGCCGCCATGCATTTTTTGCTTTATAAGCAACACTGTTATTTCCACTGCGGATAATTGGTTTGTGTAATAAGATATTTTACCCTCTGTAAGTAAATATAAATGACATTAACTATCATTGTAAATCTGAAATTTGAAAAAATAAAATTTGCAAAAAACGTGCTACTGCCCCTTTAACGGCAACCGGATTTCAAATTCAAAATGCCAAAAGTTTCAAAACCCGCCCTTGTAAACAGGATGTTGTTATTATTATTGCAAGGACAGTTGTTGCCTGAGTTCGTGTATTTGAAACGTCTCATATCACAGTAATTGATAATAAAAGAAAACATCTTGATTATGAGACATGTATTAGGAGAACTTGACACCTGTTAAGCAGATACTTTCCGCCCGAAACTTGGAATTGAGAGACCTTGAAGCCTCAAAGCTGTCAGTCTGAATAAGCATTATTATATTACATCATTACCAAGCATATTATTACAAGGCCTCAACAGTCGGCATCGTTATAAAATAATACACAGATGATGATCAGACTGCGATTCATCAAGGACAAACCTTGTTGCACAGGAGAAGGTCAGGTTATATAAATGTTGATCCTTCCTGAGCTGCACTTTCATCATGTAAACTTGCCGGGTTTTCAATTGATGACCTTTCACAGTGTTGATGATGTATCATGATGCAAAGGACCATTTTTGCTCATCAGGCCTGAAAGGCTAATGGCATGGCATGGCGTCTGTCTGTCCATCCGTCTCGGCCTCGGCCATCTTCTTCTCCAGTACCAAAATGTATAGAAAGCTGACAAGCCTTCCAGCAATCCGACCATATCACACTACCTGGTTTTATCCACCTCTGTATCACTCTTGTCAATGTCGCTGCTGTTCTGTTCGCCACGCACTCCATGAATACCTATCTCCTAGTGTATTTCTCTCTCCCCCGAATACCCTGCCCAATTTCACCGAATGTCCTCTGTGATACTTCCTTCGTGCAATTTTTTATTTGTTTATCTCCACAATAATTCGAGGGCCACCTATCTGAACACTCCCGCGACATCTCGACTTCTCGACAAAAACTTGCCCAGTTAACATCTTTTCGGCTAGATAAATGCAGTTCATGGTGAATGAAGGATTGTGGACAACCATGGACCCAGAGAAAACAAACTGTAGCATTTCCTCAAGAGTCCTATTGGATCCTTCAAAGAAAGTCCCACTTCTTATATTCAAGCGTTGTTCGTGTCTTTGGGAGGCCGGAGATCGCAATCGACAGTACCACCGTTTGCCGTCTGAAACCATTCATATCAGCTCCACAAACTGGACACACTCCCTGATTTGGTATTAATTTATTTTCGAAGCAGAAATCTAGAGTAGCTTCCTTTGTAAAGAAATAAGTGATCAAATCCATGTATAACATGTGACCTCTTTGTGCCTTAATTGAAGCTCAAAAAGTCTCGTGTTCCCAACTGCAAACCCACCTCCTTCTTAGACGCGACACTGCTGCTAGGTATGTTTACCAGTCAGGGACATGTCGACTTTTCGTCTCGTTACAATGGGACGGTATGCCGTCTAAAAAGTATTGTCTTATAAAGATGGCATGCCGTCTAAAAACACGTATTAGCCGGTATCCCGTCTTACTGATTCAGGGAGAGTTCATTGTGTCAAAATGTTTAACATTAAGACGGCATGTCATCTTTATATTTCACAAGACGGCATGCTGTCTCACAATTAAAAATATAACAGCATGGCTGTATTAAGCTTACTTGGGAGTTACCGACTGAGGCCTCGCGCACGTGAATCACGAGGCTGAGATGTTCATGTTTCACGTGCTCGATGGTTCATCTAACTTGAAACCAATCTCAACACTACATCAAACCACAAACAATTGACACCATTTTAGTTTTAGTTTCAGTCTTCGTTTGTTTGACATATTAGGGTAAAAGAGACCTTGTCAGAAAAAAGTGTCTATTTTAGGCAGCTCACACAAAGCATAAACTAATCGTGATGCACGTGGAACACGTGGAAATGTACAAGTTGGTACTGTCAATGTCAATATCGTCAGCTTACATAAAATTAGACAAGTAGTTGTCACTAAGGTGACATGATCCCCCGCCGAAAATTAATACTTCAAAATTTAAAAATAATGTCAAGATCAGCAAAATCGACTGTCAAACATGTCGAAAAAGTCAAAGCTCCACTGTGACCTTGACAAAAATGTCAAGGTCATCAAATCTAATCAGCCCTTTGTCTTTCCTAGGAGATGCATTATGTAAGATATGATGGATTTCCGGTGAATGGTTCTGAGATATCCCGCTGACAACCTTTACATGTACATTAACATGTCGAAAAATTTAAAATTCCACTGTGACCTTGAGAATAATGTCAAGGTCACCATAATCTAATCAGTCCTTTTGCTTTGTGTAAGATATGATGAAATTCCGGTGGATGGTTCTTGAGATATTCTGCTGACAACCTTTACATGTACATTAACATGTCGAAAAATTCAAAGTTCCACTGTGACCTTGAAAATAATGTCAAGGTCACCAAAATCTAATCAGCCCGTCGTCTTCCCTAGAAGATGATTTGTGTAAGAAATGATGGAATTCCGGTGAATGGTTCTTGAGATATCCCGCTGACAAGCTTTACATGTACATTAACATGTCGAAAAATTCAAAGTTCCGCTGTGACCTTGAAAATAATGTCAAGGTCACCAAAATCTAATCAGCCCGTCGTCTTTCGTTGGAGAAGCTATGTGTCAAATATGAAGAGAATCCAGAGAATGGTTAATGAGATATCCCGCTGACAAGGGTAAAATAACAAAGTCTTGTTGTGACCTTGAAATGAAGGTCAAGGTCACAAACCTACGTAAGAACATTACTCTTCCCATGATGAACCCATATGCAAAATTTGAAAAGAATCCAGTGAATAGTATTTGAGTTATTCCATTTCGTACGGACGTACGTACGTACGGACGGACGCAGCCGAATACTATATCCCCCGCTTCGCGCTAAACGCGCGGCGGGGGATAAAAACACAATACAACATATTGTGCTTATAAACATGTGCACGTTAAAAGTCACTGCAGCGCGTTTTTTTGCATACATTTTTTGCTCTATTGTGTCATTTTTTTCATTTCTTTTTTATTAAAGTTTATACAATATATTATGTTTAGAGGGTAAAACATCTCATTACCCGACCCAATAAGCCGTATCAGTAGAAAATTTGTATCCGTATTGGTTTTAAAAATCCATCTGCCTTCTTCTACAAACGATTTATGTCAAATGAGGAAGATTGTCACAGTATTAACATTTTACATCGAAATATGTAACATTTGTGTCTGTGGAAATCGAGTTATAACATAACAACAGTGATCTTTGAGTTTGAATTATGTTGTTTGAAAATAGCCTGCTTCATTAGCGTTTTGATAGTCCAGCCGTTCAATAGTAACAGTGTAAGAGATGTTTCCAAATGTGTTGACACGATTAAATTCACCATTGATGATGCTGATACCTGATTATTTGTTATGATTGCCTTCAGTTGTATAGATAATTAACATATATAATTAAATACATTAACACACTCTCATGGATGTCATGTTGTTTTACAACACTCGTGCCAGTCAAATTATGTTTTCCTTGCTTTTCCTCGAGAAAAGATTCAGCATTACAGCATTTCGAGTTTTAAAAACATTATGACATCCCCACCATAAGACAAAGTTTAGATAATTTACAATTACTAAAACTAAAATACCATCAAAACTTGTAAAACGAACATATAGCTGTTTTGCCGACTACTGTCCAAACATACTTGGCTCCATAACTGATCAGACCTTAGACAAAACAATACATGGGGTTGAAGCCATACATTTTCTAAATCGACGATTTATAATCACCATTTGCCAAGACGACTGTACACTTACTTGGGGGCCACACCAGATCTGCAACTTATAATCCCCATCTGCCAAGCTCTCGACGAATAAGACGACACATGTTGATTTTTTAACCTGTGGTCCTTGCTTGATATCACAGAGTCCAAATTCCAAATTAACACAAGATTTCAGATTTCGAGAGCCAGCGTTTCTTAAGAAGTCGAGAATTGAAAGCAAACAGACGGAAGGAAGGACGGACGCCGGAAAGTGACTGGGGAATGACGGCTTTCCGTGACGTCCGTGATTTTAGACGGCATTCCATCTTTATCAGACAATATATTTTAGACGGCATCTCTAAAAAGTATTGTCTTATCTGGTCTGAAATAGATTAGCTATCTTTTTGTAGTTCAGATCATCACAGGGAAGGGGGCATTGATTGTGTCCAAAATACTGTGGCTTTGTCTTTTTTCTACATGCTTGAATGAATGGTTAAGCTATGTTATAGTGTTCGAGACGGCATGCCGTCTAAAATCAAGGACCGAAAGCCGACGTGTCCCTGACTGTTTACCTAACTGTGAAATTTATTAAAGGTTTCCGTAGCTTCTTAGGCTTACTGTTCTCAAATAAAGGCTTTCGCTCCTTTTTAGGTCTCTTAATCTCAATCCCAAAGTCATCAATACGTCAGTTTCTCCATCTTGCAGTTTTCCGCACACCAATTTAAAATTAGAGACCAATATATTTTCCTGTTGCAGTTGTTACCACTTTAGCTTTAAACTATTTGAATATTAGTAACATTGCATAGAGCAATTCTCTTATTTTTAGTCGTATTTGTAAAAGGAATATCTTCAACGAGCTGACGTTATTTCTTTACTCTTTCGTAAATCGTATTCCCGAAATGTTACATTCACGTTTACATCACAACACAGCTCAGTGAACGCGGATAACTGTGTTTGGCATATGACAGCAGCTTTAATGAGTTTTATTATTTTAATGACTGATTCTATTATACGCAGAATGACCGATATTTAAAAAAAACCCAATCATAATGCACTGAAGCTCGAGAATATATCCATGCATTGAACAAGATGAGACTTTAGCAGATAGGCAACTTATGAGGCCATCCACATTAATGGTATATTTCAATTTTGTTTTAAAGGGGCAGTAGCACGTTTTTTGCAAATTTTATTTTTTTTAATTTCCCATTGATAATGATAGCTTATGTCATTTATATTTACATTAGAGGGTAAAGCATCTCATTACACACTTATCTTATTAAAGTTACAAATACCCGAGGCTTGCCGAGGATATTTTTACTTTAATCAACGAGTGTTGATATATTTGATATCAGACGACACGAGGGTGAGATTTTATTTATCATTCTAAAACAATTATTAGCAAAAAAAATATAATCTGAAACACACAACTGCCATTTAGCTTCTTCAGCAGTGATCACAGTGCGGTCATAGCATTGTGACGTCATAAGCATTATGACATCATAACATTGTTACGTCATCACCTTTGTGACGTCATGGCATTGTCAGCAGTGTTCTCAGTGATGTCAATGCTTTGTGATGTTATTAACTGATGATGTAAAAGCATTATGACAATTTTATTGTAGCGATATCTATAATGTAGATATCGCTTGTAGATATCGCTTGATCTCACACAAGCCTACTGTGGGTTTACATAGTGAGCAAAGCAGTACCCACCCCTCAATCAGAAATCTGATTTCCTTACTTTCTGGACACATACATGTATGTCTTTTCAGTGACCTCATGAAAGCTACACTGGTTCTGACTATTGTCGCATGTGAAACCATTACATGCCCTCATTTGGCATAGAGACGCACACTTGAAGCAGGATGAAGAAAACCTCCACTGGACTGGTCTAGAACCCTGCCAGGTGTAGTGGGTGGCGACCATGCTGCTCATTGGGCCTTCATCTGAAATGTAAACGAAGGTTTAGCTCCTATCCTGCGAAACAATGTGAGCTTTTACTACGTTAAGTTGAAATAAAATCATAAGACTTCTATGGTACTTAATTCTATGATTTTGAAATTTAAATTGGGAAAACTTGTTATTTTGTAAGATCTAAAATATGCTTTGATTGTATCACCAAATTTAATGAATTTGTATGATGAAATTTAAATTTCTTACGTTTACTTTCACATTCCACAATAATGTAGTTTGTATCTGTATTGTTTCCTTTGATCGTCTTCCGGATCACGTGATGAAATCTGCAGGCGCGATCACGTGACCAGGTGACAGCCGCACAGTTTACTGTTTGGAGGCACAGAGTCACACAGTCGTGTTCAGCCGTGTTAGATATGGGGAATCCCCCTTCCATCATTGAGCTTGGGGTTTTCTTTACACACATACCTGTGAAAATAAAACTTAGATTCTCGATAAAGGTCTCACTCAACAGATAAGACAATTTACAAATACAGCATTCCACAGGCTTTTGAAAACAGTCCTATCATGATGAAGTAATGAGAATAATGAAATGTAAACCTCGTACTCACGCTGATGATAATGTTTCTTCCTTGAAAACATTCCTATCATGATGAAGTAATGAGGAGAATGAACTGTAAACCTCTGATCTGAACATTTGTGAGATCTCATCGGATGTGAATTGAATCATCTGCATCATCTTGAATTGATGTTCTCGCTTCTCTCTCTTTTGCCTTTTCTCAGCGTCAATGCGATGTCGTTCAAGATCAATCCTCTTCAGCTCTGCTTCAGCTTTCATACCTTCTACCTTCAAAAACATACCTTCAAATTTGTCATTAGCCTCTGAATAAGTATTCATGACCTATTGATTTCCGTACTGGCTCCTTCTTCTCTTCTTTCTTCCTATGTAAGCTGTCTCTGCGCTGTTCCTCCTCCTGATTGGCGTCCACACCTCTGTGGGGGTTCTTCATTGCAATCCGTTGGTATTGGCACAATGCCTTCCACAATAGTTTGATTGTCATCATCAGATTCAGACTGGTCAGAATCTCTGGATCGTTTATTACCCATGCTTTCAATGAGTTTCAGTGGCGATTATGCAGGCATATAACCTAATATTTCATTCAGCTTCTCGTAAACTTTACAAAGCTTTCTTCCTCTGCCGCTGTTTCCATGTTGCATGCTCTCTTCTTTTCAAAGTGTGCGTTCGAATTTTACTCTGTAGACTTGACTTTTCATAACCATTTCTATCCATTTTGTCAGATATCATCTTATAGATTGATGCATTGTTGTTTTTTGGGTCATCTATTTGTTCCTCACGGTCTTTTTCATTCCAGATAGATGGTTTCATCATCAGTCCAAGCTTGGCCTCTCTTTGTCCTTCCTGCCATGACTGCTATAACTGTGTTGAATGTGTGCCTGATGTGAAAACACACTGCTAAGTTGTAAACGTGGATGATGCAAATCCTTTCCCGCCAAAATGAATGCTAAGTTTAGGAATTATGAAATGCTTGTCCTACTTTCTAACAATATACTCACATCTTTATTTGCAGAGAAGCGTTTACATGACACAATTACTCACGGAGTATATTTACACTGCCTATTGAGGTCATGTAGAAGTATATGTGCAAATATACTTCTACATGACCTCAATAGGCAGTGTAAATTTACTCCTAGAGTAAATTTGCTCACGTATGTAATTGCGTTTATATGCACAAAATGCATACTAAGAGCAAATATACACACGTTAGTATTAATACATACGTAGGTATATGGTTGCATCTAAACGGGGTATAATAAAGAAAGTACCAAAGCAACCCGGCTCTTTGTAATATAGCCCTCCCAATTGCAAATACTTAGGCCCTCCAAGTACAATTCTTTGCACCCAAAGTCCCATTTACTTATGTAATCAGTTCACAAAATAACAATTTTAAAATTGTCATAGTAGATAATGCAGGAATCGAACCCGCAACTCTCGCTTTGTAGCCCAACGGTCTACCACTAGACCACGAAGGATTGGTGAATGAATAGGGTGGATTGTTGGTCAGAATACTGCTGTCAGTGATGTTTCCATGATATTTTATGTGCGCTTTATTTTACTTGGACCATAAAACATTTAGACAACTGCACTCACATCAATTAGCTTGTTTGTTTTTGTTTTTTCGGTATATAAGAAAGATAAAGACCTCTCATCGGGCTTTCCGTCGAAAGAAAGCGCCTACCCCTGCCCTCGGGAATCGACCTAGCCCTAATTGATCTTCAACACATGCTGACAACAAGGCCTTCAGAAAAGCTCTAACAAGTGTCTGATGCAATTGCCCTATACCGAACATCGACACTCGACGCCATATAGTAAGAAAAAAGTCCAACGAGTGTGTCCAGTGTCAAAGATTAGGTATATTTTGTTATTGAACGTTAATTTATTTTATCTTATCTGTAGTACTAGTTATGTCAATGAAACAAATGCCGGATTCGCTGTCATCTAGCAGAAAACACTCACCTGGTTTGTTGCCCTCACACATGTACTTGTTTCTTGATCGAATTATTTTTTGATAGCTGACATATACTGATGGGTATTTCTGGTTGTACAGGAAGCACTGGTTTAGATGGTCATAGTTCCAATCTACCATTCGAATCTTGGCGTTGTCAGCCATCTTGTTGTAGCATTCAAACATTGTGGTTGCAGAACTGTCTCTCTCACCTCCGTTCCAGTACACATTAAACAGGATGGTCGCGCATCGGTTGCCTGCAATAATTATAACTTTGTAAGGATTATGCTGGCCTTTGTAGTTCGTTGGCCATAACGCTGAATAAATCATAACAAAATGTGAGACAAAAAGGTGGACAGATAACTCTAGGTCTTTAGCCGTCCCCTTTCCTCATTGGCTTTTTTCATAAGTGGCAAAAAAACATATGTACTGATTTCAGTTCAAATCATTTCAAATAAGTTGCATATACATCCCCAATCGCCAAATATATCATAACTACTAGTTTTCAATGAAAATCGAGCAACACCATTAAACATATGCAGAAACCGAAACTGCACGTCCCATTTACATGCACAGTAGTTATATGATACATCAAACATTATCAACCCAAATTTGTCTTTCCGTCTGTTAGTAAATAAGTTACCAAAATAACGTTTGACTAATTGCGCGCGTCAATCGCGGTGCATTGTCCTGTTTTCACTTCTTTTACCTTTATATCGTCACTTTACTGAGTCGACTATTGTCCGTACTTCCGTACTTCTCGATAAATAACACCATGTAAAACGTTTGGAATAGGTGACGCCTAACAACAGAATGGATGCACCTTAAACACATTATCTCATGAACCGTTGTACCAAATGTCTAACTTTAGTGACACTCTATATTGGCGTTTTATCTTTACATCATTCGACTTTAGTGACCTTGACCTTGTTGTCAAGGTCACACTCTTGTTAACGCGATATCTCATGAACTGCTCCACCAAATGTCTAAACATTTGATGACATCCTATATTGGCGAATTATGCAGACACAAGTGGATGTTGACATTTTAGCACGTTTTTTGCAAATTTCATTTTTTCGAATTTTCCATTTATAATTATAGTTTGTCATTTATATTAACTCTGGAGAGTAAAACATCTTATTGCAAACACCAATTATCCGTAGTGGTTTTAACAGTCTTGCGTATAAAGCATAAACTGCATGGCGGCCATTTTATTGTGAACTCCTATTATTATTTCGAATTACAAAAAAACGATTCCCATGGTTTTTCCGAACCATGGACACTCCTCTTTTAAAACATGATTTCCCGAAGTGAGAAGGGTTATTTATAATACATTTCATCTACTTAATTGAGCGAAATGGCCCTTTAAGCACTGTGTACCGTGACTGTATTACCTAATGTCTCTAAATGTGGTGACAGCTTGACAGTTGACCTTGATGACAATGGCCCTATTTTCACGTCACACTTTTGTTTCTCGTACACCGCAGCACCAACTATATTTCAATGTTATTACAGCCTCTATTGCCTGACGTCAGAGACACCTTTATTACCTACGAGGGCAATCATATCGGGGTTCATATATTTCATACGATGCCCTAGGGCAACATACATGTATCACTTTGTCATGGTGACGTGACGTCATAAACAATGCTATGACGTCACGTTTCGTCTATGACGTTGCGTTCAGCCTATGGTTGAAAGTGGATTTTAGCGTGTTTTCATTAATTTCACGATTTCGGTAATAAACAGAATATTATATTCGTGTCTATGCCATACTATGTTTACGACACTCGTGCCTGAATATCGGTATATCCCTCGCTCTCGCTCGGGAAATACTGATATTCAGGCGTTCGTTTCGTAAACATAGTATGACATAGACACTCATATAATATCCTCTATATACACCTTGGTGACCATGACGGTATATTCTTGATCATCAATACACTTTTTACCACTAATGTAATTTTAAAAGAACTAGTTGTGTCTGACCAAATGATAAAACTAACCATCAGCGGCGGATGAGACTGTCATGTAGTGAACCCAGCTACGTTAGTGACACACGCTTGTCCTCATTACATCTTTCATTCAATCTCATTGTATTATCTTTGTTTTATTCAGTTATATGCAATATATAACCCAAAACAATTCCCCTATATCCTGAAGGGGAGATGTGTAATGTGGGATGTTGGAGGTTACCTCTCCATGTGTATACTTACTCATACATGTGATGTTTTTTGTTCTCATCACTTCACCATTCTCGAGTTGTTTTGTACGTCGGGCAGTAGGCTTCTGTATTCCACACCTGCTTATGCGACCAGACCACGTGTAGCCTTTACAGTTTATTATAAGGATGCAAATCCTTCGACACTCTCCCTCAGATTCTACCCCATATAAATACTGCAATCCTTCGTAGCCATACAGCACAGGGTGAAAGCATTGGAAATCTGGAACAGTAAATTTTATCTAATTTGACGGCCATAAATAACCTTTTTATAAAGCCGTAGCTCAATTTAATGTTACTTGAATATCATTTCTCTCTATGAATATAATTATATTTACGCATGTCATTGTTATTCTTATGCCATTATATATTCTGATCTAATATATCACAACGAGGTGTTTTTCTATCGAGATATTACTTATTTTAAATGCAGTCATACTTATTAACCATACATGTATATAGTGTTCTCGACATTCAATTTTTGTCATTTTCATCTGTTCATGGTGTGGTATATTATCTTTGCAAAGCCCTACTCGAACCCCTTAGTCGTGTACGACTATATTCGACACCTGCATCTGTATTCTGCTATTTAACCCTCTGTAAAAGCGTCATGTGAAGGGTATGTCTTGAACTTCAATTCAAGTAATGTCATCGTATTTTAAAACAAATAATAGTAATTTTATCGGTACTTTGTCACAGATGCTTTTATTTGATAATTCTATGAATAAATATTCTCCTTTTAACACTATCCACGCGATAACATTTTTACTTTCAAATGATGCTCTGGGTAATGTTTTAACCCTTACATACAAGTACTTATATCTATTGTATGTATTGTTAATACCACACATGGTTCGCTAGTTCCAGCCGATGCTCGCAGGTTTCACCGCAGTGCATAGCCACATGGCGTTGCGGGCTTTCTCCCTGCTATAATACTAGCAGCCGCGATATAAGTGAAATACTCTTGAAAGCGGCGTTAAACCCCAACTCACTCACTCACTTTATTGTTAATCTTAGAATTTCTGAACGACCTGTACCTACCAACGATGCTTTTGCATGCCAGCTTTTCCAACGCAACACAATCTTCACATGTTTTTGTCTTGTAGCCTTTAACAATCCTACAGGTTTTGCGCACATGGTTATAGACAATGAGTTTACAGGAAATCTTGTTGTTTGTCAGACAGTCGTCGATGCAGTCCACCAGTCGCGTGTTGTTCATGAGAAATCCCGTCTGATCTTCTGTGCCTTTGCCTTGTTTCTTGATGACCATACACTGGCTTGCTGTGGCATAAAACAGGAGACAATTAGTTGATTGTAAAACGACTCGAAGATCTCTTTATCAACCCACCCTTTATACACGTAGTGTTGCTTACGAAAAATGGAATGATTTTTTTAAAGATTCGTTTATCATTGTCAAATGTCACAATTGTTAAATAAAGAAGTTGATCATCCGTGAACACCCTTGTCTTCAAGTTTATCATATATTTGAAAATAAATGTAAGACAGGTTTGGGAGGTCAGAGAACGATTATTTATCGCCATTAATCACAATACTGCCGTCGTCAAATTATATTATTATTATTATTATTATTAGAAACATTTATAGAGCGCTAGAATCCAGCAGGAGCTGCTCAAAAGCGCATCAGTTCCGGGGAAACACCACAAGCAACAGTCACAGATTGATGCTTCTCTGTATAGGTGTGTCTTAAGCTGGGCTTTAAAAGTGGAGAGCTGTTGTTCTGATCTCAGGTGATCAGGTAGTCTGTTCCAGAGAACTGGGCCTGCTTTTGCGAAACATCTGTCTCCAAACATCGTTGTCCTTGTCCGTGGCACCACAAGTAAATTCTGTTCAGCTGATCTTAATTGACGGACTGGTTGATAGATTTCAATCATGCTTGATAGGTATGGTGGAGCTAGACCCTTCAGACATTTAAAAACCAGAACAAGGATCTTGTATTGGATCCTGTGGCTGACAGGGAGCCAGTGAAGGTCTCGAAGCACTGGTTTGATATGGTCCCACTTCGCTGTCCTAGTGATAACTCTTGCTGCCGTATTTGGACTTATATTATATCATTTTCTACTGATTTTCTCAAGTGAATGAATTAGTCACTCTCCACAAATTAACTCGCATACATTTTAATCCCATAGAGAAGGTATACCAAGGTTGCATTTTGAAAATTAATGACAATATTAGGTACACAAAATAAAAGGATGCACTTTTTGAAGAAAAACGGAATTTAAAATGTTTTACATGACATACGTATTGTAGATTAAATGTGTTCAGTTGAATAAGAAAATGAATTTAAAAACATAATATTAAGAGGTCTTCGAATGTTTTACATTACATTCTGGAGATACCTATTCAAACGTAAGAAGCCGACGTCATGACAGTTTCGTCAATTCAAGTGAAAAAAATATAGAACGTTGAAAGGACGAACAATGTTTCAGTAGATTTTACGTTAGTGTACGAATTGGCCTATATTCTAAAAGAACCAATTCATATTATTGAACGTACTATTATCGTCTCCGACTCACCGTAGTCAATTAATCGCAAGTCAATTATCTCTCGACCAAATTACACAGAGAAAAAAGGATGGGAGTTACGTGCCCACCCCCTATGGTCATGTGACCAAAACCACAGGGGCGTGTATCGCTTAGAAATAGCGTTTGAAAGATATATACATTTACCTATATAGACCCTACCTTATTACTATATGAAAGGAAAGGGGTTTAACGACGAAACCACCAACCATCATATAAAGTCAAATTTCGCATGACTTTAAGGTATATAAGGTATATGTCTTGCAAACGTCGTTTCTAAGCGATACACGCCCCTATGACCAAAACCTCAATCGAACTTCCTGTCGCTCAGAACAATAAAACGTTATCGCAAAATGTAACTGTAATCGAGTACTCTCTTGGTACCATCTCTCATTTAAAAATGTCAGTTATAATCTGAGAAACTTATTAACCCGACTTTTTGAAATGTGCTTAGAGAACTCTCTTTTATTGAACATAAAAGTATCAGCTGGCAATTATATATATAGAAAAGAGTAAACATCAGATGGTTTTGACTGGATCAATCTTCTTTAATACAATACGATGAGCTCGTTTCGACCACTATATCGGTCTTTTCAAGTATGGTTAACATGTGGAAGTTTGCATATTTATGTATGAACAAAAACAATAGCATGTTGTAATGCTCAACATCTTAATACGTCAATGTATTGACACCAAATCAGTCATTGTCTTTCAATCATGTTCGTGAATTGCCTCGAGGTCTTCAATTGAGTGTCACTCCAGGACAATGAGGTCTCTGAGGGTTAACGAGTTCATTGTGTTTCCTTGATTACATGTAAAACAAAGGAGTCGTAATCAATCACTTTCTCGTGTGAATTAACTGTTCAGTGATGGACAGTATTTATTTATGAAAAATGTTTCTTTAGTCTCTAAAGTTAAATTTGTAATTTGTGATTTGGAGAATAATTTATAAAATGGAAAAATAGTTTCCATTGTTGCAGTCTGCCATATGCTTACTAATTTTTAGGTGACGGAGGCTAGGATTATTGATTTGCTGTTTGTGAACACGTACCCTAGCTTGAAGGTTGGTAGTTTGTCCAATATAAGTGAGATTACATTTCGGACAGAGGATTGCGTAAATTACATATTTAGATTTGCAATTCATGTTGTTTTTAACAATAAAATGTTGCTCATTGTCACATTGGAATTTTTGACCTTCCATAATAATTGGACAGGTACCACATCTCTTATCTTGACATTTTTAAACTTCAGCTTGATTGTCATTGTTGCTGAATTTTGCTTTAGTGGGTAGTTTTTTCAAGTTATTTGGTTGCCGTTTACTCTTAATTATAGTGGTTCTAGTAAGGATGGCTGCAATACT